>JBBBDQ010000337.1:3327500-3405000 GCA_037127315.1 Ascarosepion bandense
CATATATATATATATTAATTTACATAATTACGCATGCATACACGAATATCACACACACACACAGACACAGACACACACACACACACAGACACACACACATACACACACACACACACACACACATAACAAACAAACCAAATATTTTCATTAATTTTATGTCATTTATATAATGTACAAAGGAAAAGAACCCTGTGTTTTAAATATGTTATCGCTTGCTCTTGTTATCATTAAAAAAGATTTAATGTTTTTAAAGAACTAATTTTTATATTAAATCTGATTTTAAGGTGGGTCACTAAAGTTAATCCCTATCCACTATATATCTAGCTATATGATATCTCTCCGTATATATATATATATATATATATATATATATATATATATATATAATGTGTGTGTGTGTGTGTGTGTGTGTTTTAGGAGTAGTTGAATGTAATGGGTTAGCAGTCCATTGTTTGCAATGATTTACTTTATTAAGTTTGCTCGGTATTTAGTAGAACATTATATATCGTAATATTTTTATTATAAGTTTTTAATAAAAAAAATATTTACTCTAAGACAAGAACTGTTGTGTTTCGGTACTATCTTATTGCCACCTCGTCAGGTAGTAAAACTATATTTTCTGTAAAATCTCCCCACTTTAATTGCCTGGATTTTGTAAAAATTGTGCTGTTTTTAAGCTTCTATATAAAATGATTCCTAACAGAATAAGTATTTTACTGTCAGACGAGGTGCTAATGTGCCGAAACACATATTATAAACGTATAATCAACATATTACCATATATATATATATATATATATATTTATATTTATATTTTGAGTGGACGTCATAGGGTATTTAACAATATCTCCCCTTTTAGAAGGATTTGGTGAGTTTTCAATCTTTTAAAACTCTTCATTTCAAAATCAGCCCCATCACTTGACACGTCACAAAACGTGTTAAAACAAAATAGCTCCTATGTAGTGATGTTATAATATGCTTATTCCATAAATTTTAAATAAATATTTCTTCCAACAGTTATAATTTTGCTTGAAGATTCTTTTGTTCCCGTTTTGATGTTTATTTTAGAAAAATAATTTTCGTAGGTATTGACTTCGAAATGCCCCCAAACCAGGTTTATTAAAAAGCTTCGTGGACTTTACTTTGCTGCAACAGATTCTCGATTCTTGGTTGTAAAGCACGCTTAGATTTGAAGATTGTTTTCCAGATAAAGAATGATGCTTGTTTGATACTTTTCGAGTGATATTTTCTCTTTCGTATGACTTTCGCTCTCTCTGTCGGTAGATAGTAATTTTGCTATGAAAAACAGTGTTGTCCATCAAAACGTGGGCAAGTGAATTATGTGCCATACACGATACACATTTGGGCGATCATGTCTTGAAAGAAGATTCTCCAGCAGTAGGATGCGATTACTTCCTGCGGTAGACTGGTTGCCGGCCAATGCTATAGAACCCAATCTATCTTGTTATTTTACCGATAGCTAGAGGGGAAAAGGACAGATTAATACCTTTCCTAAGTGTATTTGCTATTAAGTGAATAAAAGAAAATCAAATGGAAATCGAACTTGGCTTCCTGATTTGTCGCTCCGTGCCGATTTTCACTGAACCACAATGCACATTCAAACATGGTTACCCGCTACTTATTGCTCACTGTTGCAATGAAAAAATTAGCCATCATTTTATTTAAAGTAATGTTGCCATTTTGTTTATTGCATTCATTCTTTTTTTTTTTTTACTTTCATCGCTATGGCTGAAGCTAACTACCAACAGAGTGACACTTTACGCCTTCATGGACTAACATTTACGGTTACTTAAAGTGAAACGTATATATTGAATCAATTGCTAACTTTGCAGCTAAGAAAGTTGGTTCACTTTGTTGTGGTAGACAGTTTTCTTGCCAGAATCTTTTTTTTTTTTTAATCGTATCACCCCGAGCAAGGTGGTAACGCAACTGATGTGCAGGGGGCTACGTAATAGTGAAAAGATTGGAAAAGAGAAAGCCGGAAACCACATCCTAAACAGGGAACAAGGGATGAGCCTCTTAACCTGTTTAATAGACGTGGGTGGAGTGTGATCGGTAATTTCGGAAGGATAGCGGAATAGACAAAAGATGAACAACATTCTAGAAGATAGCGGTTGACATTACGTACTCATAGCTCTTTGCCTTGAATTTTACTGCCACATCCGATCTGTTGCATTTAGAAATTGTTGATGAAACTGATATGGACCCGGTATGGTACCATAAAATATTAAGTTAACAAGGTGGTAGGTTCAAGAACATATATTACGTCAATAAGAAATACAAATACAAAGAGATATAAAGATGAAAGTAATAATAGCTTGCGCTGAACTGAAGTCGTACTGATAACCAGAGTCTCTGTCGCCCTTGCTCGCACCTCAAAAGAGTCTCTCTCACTCCTGCACACGTCCGCGAGATTAATTAACTCTCAGTTAATATAGGTAAAGAAGAGCCCATTATTAAGAAACCCAAAGAATAATCAGCAATGATATTGGTCCCGAGAGGTGACCACAGCTTAAGTTCCATTTCCAGAGCTGTAACCTAGCTTGCTTGTGTATTTCTATAAATATTTTCGTGGTTATTGTTCTGACGAAACGTCCTCTGTGGTACCTAGAATTTATGAATTTAAGCGCAACACTTGTTTAGCGGTAAGATCTCATCATTTTACAGTTCAAATGGCTAGGTGTAACCTTCCCTAAGAATACTTTCATGATAATTGTCCTGATGAACTTTCCTCTATGGTACCTAGACTTTATGAATTTAAGTTCAGTACTAGATTGGCGGCTAAGTCTCATCATTTTATAGTTGAAATGGCGAGATGTAACAGTAAGCTTTATACTAACATTTTGTTCTATCGTATTTCTTGCATTTGAAACTCTCTTATTGCTTCCCAGTCAATTTTGATCTTAAAAATTAAATGTAATGTCTATCGTTGCCTTCTGTTTACTATATTACCCACATTCCTTAATAGTGTCTTCTTATATTTTATAACACCTCGTAAATCGTTGCGTCTAAGTAGCTGTATTGCCTTGCTTGGAGTTAATTTGTTAATAAAAATTAGATACCTCCAAAAAGTCGGTGAAAACACAGCATAGTATTAAGGAAAAAGACACCAAACTAAATAAAAACAAAGTTTTATCGTCGAAATGTTTATATTATCATAAAGTGGATGGATTTAAGCATGTCTTAATTATTTTTTAAATTTTTTTAATTATTTCTAACACGTTCAAATTTTTTGTATAAAGTCTTTTTTTATTCTTACGTCAGTGCGAGACCTAAATTGACGCAATGTTTATTAAGTAAAAAAACGTAATTTTACGCAATGCACTATTTTGGCCGTGAAAGACATATTAATTTGGAAATTCTTGCAAAAATGAAATAATGGTTGGATTTTGATGAAAATTTCAGGACTTATTTACAATTGATTGCAATCACTTCTGATTGCATTATTTTTAGAAAATATTCGTAAATATTTTTTTTAAGTATCTTACTCCCACCTATTAATTTCCAAAAATTTGTAAAAATTCGACTTTGCTCCACAATAAACATCATATAATAAAATTCAGGAATCATTGTGGAATGCTAATCCAGTGTTTTTTTTTCTTCAATAGTTACCTACTTTCTAAAAAGTAGTTCCGAATTGCGACAAAAGCATTAACTATGCCAATTTTTATGTTGATAAACTTCTGATTGCTTTCATGAACAATTTAAATTAAGCATATCATAGACTGAAAAGAAAAAGAAATTCAATGAATAATGAATTTTTACAAGAATTATTTTCATTTTTATTTAATTTTTTATTATAATGATATAAAAGTTTCAAAATTATTTTTAAATTTCTTCTTCTATTGCTCCGACTAGGGTATGTAATTAATGCATGAAGACTACAATTACTAATCGAAAATTTAAATATTTAATACAAATGATATAGCCCGTCAATTTTTAAAATAATTAAAACATTTTAATTGTGTGCATTTTGATTGCTCGTATCTTTATTTGTACGCGTGGCCGTACGTGATATTTATCATTAAAAGGTCACGTGATTCAAGGGTTGTCTCCCCTTACATAAAAAAACTAAATTCGTATATTTTTGTCGCCTATGGACTCCCTACTTAGCCTTCTTGACAACTTCCGGTTGTCATGAACAGCTGTCATCGCCTGAGACACCCGAACTACCGTAACTGATGAAAGCTTTTACCGAATACTTCAGACAGTAAGAAAGTACAATGGTTTGAAATCAGATAAAGGTAAGTTTTAATTTAAAAATTTAACTTCAATAACTTGTCGGCGACGTATATTTTATTTTTGCCAGATTTTTAAAACAGAAATGTAGCTACTGTTTACGTAAATATGTCTATAAATAAAAAAAATGGCGGTACGTTTAATTTTTTTTTTCTGAAAAGTTTTAGATTCCAATCAATATAATTTCGGTTTAAAATAAGCTAGTGTATTTTGTTTACTGGAATTATTACATTTAATCTCTTGACTTTCAATTAAGCCTAATTTTAAAGCTAAAATATAATATATTTATTTTAAAACTTTTCTTTTAAAATCAGGTATTAAAAATTTATACTGAAAAGTGAAGATACCTAAAAAATGTTTTTTTACCGCTTTTTATTTTTATTTTCTTCTCATTTAATTTGTCTTTCATTAAGAAACATCAAAATCTTTTTCTATTTAGAAGCGGCAAATATAGATATTCTTTCACTTTTCTTCGCTTCATTATATCTTAAAAAGTTACAAAAATGTTATTCTGTAATTTTAGTATGTTTTTCTAATTATTATCTATTCTAAACTTGTGATATTTTTCTTCTTTGTGCCCTTAACATCCATTTGGATAAATATACGCTAGTGATTATAAAGCCTAACCTTTGTAGATAAAACATGAGCATTTTATAGTTTATCTCGCATTGTTTATTTAATATTTTTATTTGCCATACGATATCCTATGTAATTAAACCTTGTTTCCAGTGTCTCCTTTGATATGGCTTCAATGTAATTCTTAGCAAAAGCAGAACGAAAAGGCCGTACTAATTTCGCCTCTTATACAGTTTTCAAATATTTTGATCTTTTAATTATCACCACATCTTATGATCCAACAAATAACATTTCGACTATCATTAATCATCACCCAGAAGAAAAATTAAAAAAAAAACATTTGTTTTTTTTTTAATTAATGCTTTAACCATAGTCATCCTCCAAACGCCGTTGTTTAACGCCCTCACCACTTGTTTGTCTATCATATTCAAGGGCAAAATTGGTCATTCGTCTAGTGGAAATCTTCATTTACTTAATTTTTTTTATAATCATATCACCCCAAGGAAGGCATTTTACTGCCACTGTTTTGCAGGGTTTCCATAGGAGGAAAGTTATGAGAAAGAGTGACAGGTTATAGGGGGTGTCAGGAAGTGGGTAAGAGAAGGGTGAGAATACTGATGAGAGTAAAGTGAACGGATAAGGTATCATGAGAGAGAAGATGCAAATTAGTGAGATAGGGAGATGAATATTGATTTTACATTTAAATTCATGGAGATTTTAGCTGTAATATGCAAAATATGTATACTAGCAAACTTCTACAGGAATTTTAGATATTTATATTAAAACTGCGATAAGTGTGTTGCGTTATGGTTATCAACACAATAAATTATTAATTACCTGTCGAGTTCTAGTACTTGTCAAATATCCCCTTTGAAAGGTATAAATCAATCGCCCACTCTTTTACAGTGAAACCGATAAAATGCAAACGCAGCTTCTACTCCCTCAGTTTCTTTTTTCGCACTTCCCGACTGTGGAATTCTCTTCCACATGACTTCTTCCCCGACAGCTATAATCTCCAGGAGTTTAAATGTAAGGTCAATTGACACCTCCTAACAAACTAACTTCCATTCTTTCAAACACTCTTCCCACCCACCCAACTATCTATCACTCCGCTTCTGTCATTTCCTATATCTAACCATTCTTCTTATTTACCTCCCCCTATGTAGCCCCTATCGCAATAGTGGCAGTGGAATGCCTTGCTTGGGGTGAAATTATTTTTAAAAAAATCTCTTCTTCCTCAAGGTGGGAGTTAATAGTAGGACAGATTGAACTCTCTAGCCTCTAATGTTGAAGTTCATCTTTGAATTCAAATCAATTTGCACGTGAGGCGAGAAAATTAGAAAGAAATTAGAGCAGTGCCGCCTGATGTGGTGAGGTGTGGCCCAGTACACCGGAGAAGATTTTATTATGTGTTATGTTCCTTCATGAAATTTGCGAATATGACTCTCCACAGTTTTCTATTCTTTGTAGATTTTAAAAAATCTTTCTTAAACCCTACTCAACCAACCGTTTTAGACAAGCTCGTTACTTACGTCTTGTGCTGCTTTCCTTTGTCAGGTTTGCTTTCAATATGTCCTGTGAGTGTTAAATTTTCTAAGGGCTCTTTTCTCATTTTTGACTAAGAAATTTCAACTCTCTTTTTGATGTTAAGTATATGTGTTTTTTTTGTTTGTTTTTTTTTTGTTTGTTTTTCATTTTTTCATTTTCTCTATCAAAAACAAATATTTGGTTATGGGAATCATGGAAATTTGTGTTTCTTTTATTAGATTAATCTGTACCTTTCCGGAATATGGGTAAAATAACTAATTTTTGTTACCCCCAATAGGAAAGTTATTGAATCTCGTGATGATGATTTTATTCTACGTTGTAAGTAAGCAGATAAAGATAATCTAATCCAGCTATGCAGATGAAAACAAATTAATATCCAATACCATTGCTAACGTACCTTTATCCACTTCGATCCATATATAATATCCTACATGTGTGGCCAAATTAAACTAATCATAATTATCATTACACATGATTTTGATGCTAAATAACATTTAAATAAATGACAAATTGCACCATGTTTTTTTTAAAAAAATTCTCTTTGCCAAGCTTCACACTTTGTTTTTTTTTTTTTTTTCAATTGGAGTTGATAGATCTATTTATCGTCCGGTTCAAAATCCACCCATGTCTATTGAACAGATTAAGAGGCTCATCCCTTGTTCCCTGTTTAGGAAGTGGTTTCCTGCCTTCTCTTTTCCAATCTTCTCACTTTGTTTTTTTTTTTCAATTGGAGTAGATAGATCTATCTATCGCCCGGTTCACACTCCACCCATGTCTATTGAACCGGTTAAGAGGCTCATCCCTTGATCCCTGTTTAGGATGTGGTTTCCGGCTTTCTCTTTTCCAATCTTCTCACTTTGTTTTTTTTTTTTCAATTGGAGTAGATAGATCTATCTATCGCCCGGTTCACACTCCACCCATGTCTATTGAACCGGTTAAGAGGCTCATCCCTTGATCCCTGTTTAGGATGTGGTTTCCGGCTTTCTCTTTTCTAATCTTCTCACTTTGTTTTATTTTTTTTTCAATTGGATTAGATAGATCTATCTATCGCCCGGTTCACACTCCACCCATGTCTATTGAACAGGTTAAGAGGCTCATCCCTTGTTCCCTGTTTAGGATGTGGTTTCCGGCTTTCTCTTTTCCAATCTTCTCACTTTGTTTTTTTTTTTTATTTGGAGTAGATAGATCTATCGCCCGGTTCACACTCCACCCATGTATATTGAACAGGTTAAGAGGCTCATCCCTTGTTCCCTGTTTCGGATGTGGTTTTCTGCTTTCTCTTTTCCAATCTTTTCACTATTACGTAGCCCCCTGCACATCAGTTGTGTTACCGCCTTGCTCGGGGTGATACGATTAAAAAAAAAATAAAAATAAAAACAGGTATTTTTTGGCAAGGTTTCATTTAATATGATTTCAAATACATATTTTGTTTTTAATTTTCTCTTTATTTCCTTCTTTTCTCTTTTTTCCTTTTTTTTTTTTTTGTTGTTGCTTACATGCGTTTGCAACATATCTGATGTAGTCTATTGTCATACAAAGGAGGATCTTTACGTTGAAAGAATTACCGAAATAAATTCCTATTGTTATTCCTAGTTTTCTACACACTCAATACAAGTGTAGACGACATGACGTGGTGTAATGGTTAGCAAATTTGTCTCGCTAGATGTTGTTCAATCCCCACTGGTTACCCCATACTCTCGGTCTTGTACTATCTCGAAGCTACGTTTAGAAAAGTAATAAGTGATTCATTATTTTACGGCTTATCAAAAATTTGCTGGATATTTAAATTTTGGATTGTAAGTATAATTATTCTTTCTTTCGCTGGTTTGTAGAATTACATTAACAATACATTAATAATATTTTTTGTAATAACAATGATTTTTCCAAATAAATTCTTACTATTTAATCCATCGCTAAGGAAAGGAAATGATTCACGTCTTTCGCAATGACATTTGCGAGCAAGTAAACATAACGAACCCGGTAGAAATTCGTACTCAGTTCTCTGATTTACATTCCGAATCATTATCCACACGCACATCTAAGAAAATAGGAAATGAGCGTCGAAATAAATAAAAAAATTAAAATTCGGCACAAAATCAGAGGTGAATCATTACATTTATTTTGTCCGAGTGGTGATGACAACTACAGCTGTCTCCTCATCGAACTACTCAACTACAAATGTTACGGTCGAACCTCAAATATGGGCTGTGGTCAGTTTGTTTAATAAAGCTTCATTGCAGACTTAAGAAATTCGTTTCCTTTTTTTACCGTCACCTGAGAGAAATATTTATTTTCCAGTGTAAAAAATGAATAACGCTCGGCTTAAAGGTGGAACAGCGAGGTCAAAATAAAACACATTGAGAGAAGTGGAGGTTTTTCTGACGTTCGACGGTGGATCAATAAATTTGTAACTTGATACTTAATTTCCGTATTTTCCGGCTTACAAAACGCTGTGGCTTGGAAGAAACACTCTAAAATAGGGAAGAACTTTATAAGAAAAATAAAAAGTAATCTTTATACAACACATTCACTATACGTCCTTTACATACCTCCGCCACGTATTGTTTACATTAATCACTCGTCTAATTTTGTTTGTATTGCAATGACATACTAGTTGTTGGTTAGTAAATATATGATACAGCTATCATTGTCCAAGGGTGGTTTTATTTTCATAAAAATGAATTAAACATTTTAAAAAAGATGCATCTAAAAATATAAAGCAATCAAAGAAATTTTTTTAATTCTAAAATCCCCAAAACTCGTTACAGCTGGATTAATGTAAAACTATCATCTGCAGAGTCATCACTACTGTCAGTCATGTACAATAAATGATCCTCAATATCGTCCATGTCTTGGGGATAATCATGGTGGTAATTGATATATTCGTTTTGGAAGACGCACACGTGTTTTTCAGGGATTTTTTAAGGAAAAACTGGAACTGTTTTTGTTCTTAGCTTAATTTTGTTCCGAAATTTTCGCTGTAAAATGTTGTATGTATATGATTAGTATTAATGTCTGCATTAAATGTATTATTAAGGAAGGCCATTCTCCTTTAAAGGCTATAGACAAAATTTCCTGTCCGCCATCAGCATGGATGATGCTAATCTCCTTGGTCTTTTTCAAGCGACCTGAAATGGAACAACTACATCAGATTTATAGCTGCTTATACTAGGAAGGTCGGGTCACTGTGTCGAGCCAGAATTTTTTTTCTCGTCAGAATCCATCTTTTTCTCGGGATTCAGCACATCTATTTTAAAAATGTTTAGCGAGAATTCAAATTTTGATGCGTTTGTGTAATCACTCCTACCTGTTATAATATACATTCTGTATTCACCGTTAATTTGAGGGGATTGCCGAAAAAGATTACTTCGATAAACAAATATTTGTTGCGTAAAATATATGCTTTGTTGTTGCTGTTGTTTTTTGTATTTTTTTTTTTTTGAATTTTTTTTTTTTTTCATCATTAACTAAAGGATTTATTGATTTGCCTACGTAGGAGAGAATGCTGAAAATTTCACTGCGCTACTGAGAATTGACCTGTTCGCAATTTTCTCTTTCATTCCGTATTATTTATTTATTTTTTTTATCGATATCTGTCTTAGAATCGACTTACTGAACAGTGACAATAGACATGTTTAATGGACACCGCTGAAATTTTTATATACCAGCATAATAGAGGCATACAGACATTTTAAATACTGGAAACTTATATATAGAGAGTGCATCGAGGCATCAGATAATTTTCTAAACATATACTATTAAATATTAGAGCATACAAGGTTACACGGACGTTAACATGAACAAAATTGCTATTTTTGGTAACTGTTATCGATGCCTAGCAATGTTTTATGTCCATACAAGTTAAAATCGTCACTGATGGTGGAGGTTTTTATGTTAACGTCCTTGTAACCTCTCTGAAGATAGCTCATGTGAGCCGAAAGCTTAGAACCAACTTAATAAAAAATTATCCAAATTCTGCAGAACGTTTGTTTTTATTTTCACCTGAAATTAAAGCCAAAATACGATGTTTAGAACGGCTCATGATTAAACATAATAGACATTCATTGTCTCTTATATTTAACAGTATATGTTTAGAAAAAAATATATATATATTGTAAGAAAGTTATAGAACATGTAGGTTTTGAACACACTGTTCATGCATTTACTTTTATAAAGAGTGCTCGATACAACGTAGAGCTTTATATTGTGATGGTTGTTACAATGGTTTATAAAAGCATAGTATCACTACACAAAAATCTTGGCGTTTCGGAGCAACGTGTGCCCCTCATTTGGTGATAAGTTGAAATGAAAAATAAATGATGAAAACGATTTACTTTTGGGAATATGATAAGTGAATGTGGGATGGGAGTTTAGTATGATTTAGCCGGCAGTTTGTAGCCAAATACAGCCTTGGGTTAGGAGGGGTGTGCGGGGTAGCATAGTTTTGGACAGGTCAATTTTTAGTTTTGTCTAGGTAATTCTTATATTGGGATGTAAGTTTTTTTTTAAGAAAGGGTAGACACTTTTTATTTTACTACTATCTATGAGTGGATGGAATAAAGTTACTATTAATCTTGTGTGAGTTTATTTTCTTTTATTTATACGATATTCGTTTTTATTTTGATGATTAAACGTGGGTATTAATTACCTTTTGGAGGGGATTATTTTATGTGAATGAGGTATTTGTTGGTTAATTAATTTTAACCAAATATATATATATATATATAACTATGTTGTCACACACACACAAGCACACACATATGTACGATGGTAAGTAAAAAATTATTCACACTTTCGCCATAACATATATTTGTGTCACGTCCTTATGCTCATTTGCGTTGATAGTTGATATGTTTGTGGTCACGTGATCAAATTTTGAAGTTGTTCGTGTTAGTTGTCTTATTATAACAGTCTAAACATGGCCGCTCCGCTAACAGTGTACACTAAGGCGGAACAAAGAGCAGTGATCTGATTTCTCTGGTTGGAATATGTGTCAGGGACGGAAATCATCATCGGATGCTTTAACATGGTACTTCCACTAAATCGCTGAAAAAAACAACATAATATAAATTGTAAAAGAAAATGTGTGGTTTAATATAAAAAAAATAGAAATTATTTTTAAATTCTTAATTATAAATGATTTATTTTAATCTTTTGAATTTTTTATTTGTAAATAGAGTTTTTATTTAATAAATCAATAACCGAAGACACTGAGTAATTAAATAAATTTAAAGGTATTTGAAACTTTATTAACAAAGAGAAAATGTAAAAAATTCTAAAACAAATTTATTACAAATCAATTTTTTATCTTTTTTAAAATATGATATCCTTAAATCATAATATATATAAAAAATCAATTAAAAGCTTCTCTAAATAAAAACTGGCGTAGTCTTAATTCATTTTTTATTTTATTATTTAGAGAAGATTTCCGCAAAAATGGTCTCATAAATAAAAAAAATACACATGATTACTATTCTCCAATGTCAGTCAGTTAAGAGCCATACGTGATACACGCTTGGGCGATAATGTCTCGAAAGAGACATGACTGACTAGGCAGAAGATTATCCCGCAGTAGGTTGCCATTGCTTTCTGTGGTAGACTGGTTGCCGACCAAGGCTATAGAACCCAATCTGCCCTGCTATTTAACCCATAACTGGAAGGAAGAGACGGATTAATACCTTTCCCAAGGATATTTGCGCGTAAGTGAATACAATGACTTCAACTGGAATTCGAACTCGGCTCCCCGGTTTCTCGTTCCGCGCGAATATCCACTGTACCACAAATCCAATGAGTCTTACATTTAACTAAAAAAAATTGGTATAGATTATGTATTTCTATAAGTTTTGTGTAGTTAATTGGAGTGAGATAACAGATATTTTTACCGTGATTTTGTAAAAATAATAACTGCATAAATAACTTTATTCATTGGTAAATAAGTTTCGAAAGTTTCATTACATTAGAAAATTTGTTGATTTTTACAAGAATTTTCAGATTAATGTGTTTTTCAACGCCAATAATTTTTTTCTTTACAGGACATAAATTTTGAAAAAATTGTCTGAATATTTTATATTACCGAGCATTTCAACAGGTTTCTTTTTAACAATTATCAGGGATGTTTTATTTTATTTTTAATTCTAATTGAATGTGTACATTCTTCTGTATGAATCTAGGGTACTTTTTATATATTTGCCACCCTGTCAGCACATTTTTTCAGTACATTTTATTTCGTATTTATTCTCAATCTCTCTCTCTCTCTCTCTATATATATATATATATAGAGAGAGAGAGAGAGAGAGTGAGAGAGAGAAAGAGAGTGTTTTGAAATAAGCTTTAAGTAATTATTGGATTCGACCAGGGGTTTCTACCGAGCGCCCATAGCTCAGAGGTAGAATCGCCGATCGGGTTTCAATCCTGTGTAAAATGCAAGCGGATGTCTACCCGTACTGATGATCTGTGATACAGCGAAACAGATCTGTCTGCGGATGACTATTTACGGTCCCACACCCTGACTGAGCACTCTGGAAGAATGGTAGACTTTGAAAAAAACAGTAGCTATTCTAACAATTACGCATCGTTCATTCTGTAATGAATTAGAACACTGTTAATACTGGCGTATGAATACATGGTATATCACACGCTAAAAGTCTGCCTCCTTCTACCGAGCGCCCATACGCAAATTCGGTCGGGTTTTAATACTGTCTAACCGTACTGATGAGCTGTGATACAGCGAAACATATCTGACTGCAGATGACTATATATATATATATATATATATATATATATATATATATATATATATACAAATGAATAAAGTAAAGAACGAAGAAAGTATTAACAACGTTCAAAACATTAACTTAAAACAATGCTCAATACAGAAATACAATTTTCCAAAAATAAATGGGAAGTTTTTTTAACCTTCTTTTTCAAAAATAACGTTTAGTACCATCATTATTACCTACCTGAAGAGACATTGTTTTCTCGAAACAAAATGTACACTTCTGTAGTAAATTATAATTTGTACATGTTCTAAACTATAACATATATACATATATTTCTTTAACCGTATCTCTCTGCTTATATATATATTCTAAATATATATATTTTTTCGATATACAATATATATATATATATATATATATATATATATATATATATAAACAGATAGTTACGGTTGAACAAAGATGACTAACTACGGATTCGATAACTCATTGATAACTCCCTCTTCCAATTTACAGAATCAATTTACTATATTCTTAAAATTATATATATATAATCATCTCATCCGTTACACCCAATAGTGCGTAAGGCAGCAACATTTACTTACTGTTTCCGTAAGAAACTAATTTTTTTTGGGGGGGTGGCAGGGTTGTTAGCAGCCTTGTGCTCAACTCCCAAACCTGGAGGACAGGTGGACTATACTTGGTCATTGCGTTTACAGCACCTGGTATTCTCAAACGGTCAGCCTTCTAAGTACTGACCAGGCTCGATGTTGCTTAACTTTGGTGATCGGACGAGAACCAGTGTATTCAACACGATATAGCCGTATATATATATGCGTGTGTGCGTGCTATTTATGTATATGCTAATTTTCTAAACGTAGCTTAGGAGTAGAGCAAGGCCGAAAGTATGTGGCACCAAGTGAGTATCGAACTCACTACTCAGTCGTAATTGCTCTAGCGAGACAAGCTTGCTAATCATTGCACCATCTCGAGCGGCCCATTTTATTTTCTATACAAAGCTTAGATGTGAAGCAAAGCCAAACGTATGGCAAACCCTGTATGGATCGAATTCACTAGTCAGTAATACATTTTCGAGCAAGACAATTTCGTTACACATGATTGAGAACTCTTTATAAAAGTAAATGCATGAACATTAGGTTTTAAATTACCTGTTCTTTCGCATGATTGTGGTTTGAATCAACAAAGAATGATGAAGAAAATAACTCACACTTGGTTGAACTCATGTGTTTCGCATTTCTTTGTGGCAAGTATAACTTCACATACGAATTATACTACTCATTTCGAATGCAGTTTCCCTAGAGGAACCATTCCTCAGCCCTTAATGGATGACTTTTTTTTTTAATCGTATCACCCCGAGCAAGGCGGTAACGCCACTGATGTGCAGGGGGCTGCGTAATAGTGAAAAGATTGAAAAAAGAGAAAGCCGGAAACCACATCCTAAACAGAGAACAAGAGATGAGCCTCTTAACCTGTTCAATAGACATGGGTAGAGTGTGAACCGAGCGAGAGATAGATCTATCTACTCCAATTAGATCTATCTACTCCAATTCTGCCTAACAATATTTGTTATGAAAAAACATCCGGGGGTTAGGTCGATGAAAAATGGCGGAAGCAAAAAAACAATCTAGTCAAAAATTATCAGGTTTTTTTCATAGTAGGAGGTGAAACTATGATAATTGAGATCAGAGAAAATACTCACCATGAGGTTAACGATATCCTGCGAAATATCTCCACCTTCTTTATTTATTTATTTATTTATTTATTTATTTTTAATCGTATAACCCCGAGCAAGGCGGTAACGCCACTGATGTGCAGGGGGCTACGTAATAGTGAGAAGATTGGAAAAGAGAAGGCCGGAAACCACATCCTAAACAGGGAACAAGGGATGAGCCTCTTAACCAGTTCAATAGACGTGGGTGGAGTGTGAACCGGGCGATAGATAGATCTATCTACTCCAATTAATAGATCTATCTACTCCAATTATAGATCTATCTACTCTAAGAATGACGCTTTTATAATTATTTGAAATCGCAACTCCGTCTCTTAATAATGTTTAAAGAATGATAATAAAATTGATGGGGAGGAGAGAAGGGATAATAGGATTAAAAATGATTTCATATAATTGATGGAAGCTTGTATTTGCGTCATAATAATAATAATCGTACATGGCTATTTAAGATATGACAGAAGTTTGTAAAACTGGAAAACGTGAAACAAGAAACGAGAAGACTGCTTGTTCTTGGAGTATGTGGTATTCTCAGAATATGTGGTATCAGTGCCGTTCTTAGCAACATCGCGGCCCCCGCTGCAGAATGCGCCTTGTGGCCTCTCTATCCGCAGAATGCAACTTGCGCCCAACCCTATGAACATACTGAACACACAATAAATGGTACTTTAAACAAAATGACACTCTCGGAACGCAGAAATTCCGTGATCACGAAATTCGGAAGAAATCGCGGAACTGGCGTTTTGGAGTTATACATTACGAATATTTTCACAACTTTAATCTACTTTTTATGCATGTTGAAACAGATATCTATAATCTATTTCTCTCTCAAGTTCATTTTTTTTAATTATAAATTATTTGTGGCCTCTTCGGGACCGGAAGGCTTCTATCAAAGGTAATATATATATATATATATTATTTATTTATTCATAAATTATAACATGGATATGTTACACTATCATACAAAAGTAGCCATTTTGCTTCAACACTTTTGTGTCTTGTCAAGTGATGTGATAGTTCTTAAATGAATGGTTTAAAAGTCTGAAAACGAGCATGGCCTCTTTAATCAGGGAGGTATTATTGTATATACAATGTGGACCAATCCATATTGTATATACAATATATATATTGGTCCACATTGTATATCACATCACTTGACAAGACACAAAAGGGTTGAAACAAAATGGCTACTTTTGTAGTGATATCCATGTTATAATTTATGAATAAATGATATTACTAGCTGTACTTTTGTATTGAGCACTTTTTTAAAAATAGTGTTTCTTTGGACAAGGAATATTATTCCAACAATACTTATATATATATATATATATATATATATATATATATATATATATATATATATATATAAAGAGAGAGCGAGACGGGTTGATAGATGTCTATTTCAATATGCAAATATGATAATAAATTTTCAGTTAATCATAATAATTATTTTGTTAATTTCTTTTTTCATTACAATAGATTTGCGGAGCCAAGGAGCCTTGCGGCTTCCCATGGCCTTGCGACCCCTAGGGAACTTTCAGTTCTGGGGTCTGCGTGAGGCTAAGCACGGTCTTGTGTAGTAATCATGGAGCATGTGATAGAAAATGGAAAAGCAATAATTGAATTTATAAGCGTCGATCGATGAATCAGATAAGTAAAAAGATTGAAGAATAAAAGCGGTATTAGACAAGTATTTAATAAAAAAGGAAATCTTTTTAGAGCATGGTCAGTATAGCTCTTTTAAGGATTCGGAAATGGAAGTCATTCAGAGTTACGATAACCCTGGTATATTCACAAATATAAGATCGCATCAAAAAAGAAATCTTTTTAATACATTAAAAAAACTCCAAATTCCAGATGAAATCAAAAGAAATTATTCTTAAGATGGAAAAACTAAAATGTACCAAGATAAAGAACTGAGCAGCAGAAGCAAAAAGCAGAAAGGAAAATGGGTTCATTGATGCCCAGCGAATAACCAAATAATTGTGGAATGTTGTTGTGAAGAAAACTTAAGACGGGTGAACACTTAGAAAATAGCAGATAACAAAATAAAAATAAATTGTGAGATTCTGGTAAATTCAAGATTTTTAAAAAGTTTTTTAAATAAAGAATATGGATAAAAATATGGATGAAACTACCAGCGTCTCTCGTTCATTTACATGTGTAGTCCAAACGACGTCAACAATCCTAGTCTGAAGCCCTAACGGAGGAAACGCGTCACAAAGAAACATTTTCCATTTTTGTCTTACAATTTTTCCGTTAAATCGGATATTCTTGGTGTCAACCTTTCTATTGTCATATAAGCATAGGAAAATCAACGCCAATAGACGGTTTATACGTGATCAGGGATTGATTCGTGTGATTGACTGACATTATTCGTTTTGTTTCAATAAATTTGCGCTAGGACGTGTTCACACACACACACACACACACACACACACACACACACACACACACACACATATATATATATATATATTATTTAGACTGCAGTCTTGCTTTTATTCATGTTTAATTAAAAATGGCAGAGAACGTGATATGATTATTTTTTATATAATTTTTCATCCAGTTTTATATTTTTTTTTCTTTTCAGAGCATATATAAAAATTGTCTGAATGTTTCAATTCTCTAAGCGCTTTCGGCTATGATTTCAGCCACTATCAAAGATAACCTTTATTATTTTACTTTTTACTGAATATATAAACAGTTTGTGTATGTATGTATGTAGAATCATAGGAATGTTTTATATTCCAAACAGGGTGAGCAAATTGTGACCTTGTTCATAGATAATATTACTTATTGTTGATGATTGCTTTTTTATTATTAATAATACTCGCCTTACGTTTAGCCTTTCTTTTTCATGCTATTATATTTGTATTATCAATGTATATTATGGATAGAGTTTGAAGGTTCTATAATTTGAATGTCTATTTGAATGAGACCTAATAGAGCTATGATCAAAGAGATGTGACGTGAGTCTTTCTGTTAAACATGTTGTAGTTTATCCAATGTAATGATTTATGAATTTCGACTGATCAGGAACACAGATTTTTTAAGGACATGTAAATTGGTAAACATCGGTTTTCTGTAGTTTAGATAATGCAGATGGATACATATATCTTCCCATAATCTTCACTTCCTTTCTTTACCTTTATATCAGTCAACTTATTCATTATAATAAATTAAAGTCAAACATTAGACCGAGTGGCTCTGAATATTTGATATAGGGAATTGTTGTACAATACACGCACACAATGACAGACGCACGCATACACACACAAAAATATGAGTGTGTTTTCGTGTAACTTCAAGTCAAATCTCAAGTGATATATATATCCAATGAACTTAGCTCACTGGTGCTCCCTATGTATGAATTTAATCGAGCTACTAGACTAGCAACTAGGTCCCACCCTTTTACTGTGAAACTGATAAAATGTAATGGCAATTTCTACTCTAATAGCTCCTTTTCTCGCACTTCCCGCCTGTGGAATTCGCTTCCGTAAACTTGCTTCCCCGATAGCTACAATCTCCAAGAATTTAAATATAAAGTCAATAGTCATCTCCTATCTCAATGACTAGCATCCTTTCTCTCAAGCTATTTTCTCCATTCACTCCACACCCATCACATCAGTATTTTCATCATTCTGTTACCCTATTCTTGACCCAATATAACCTGCCCCTATTTCTTATCACTTTCTCTTATGTAACCCCTTGCGTAACAGTGGTAATAAAACTGACTTCCCTGGAGTGAAATGATAAAAAAAAAACTTCCTTATTCTCATAATTTTCACATCTTACTTCTAATTTTATTCGTAACAATCATCATATTCTTCATAATGTGTTCAGCAACTCACTATGCAAGTGGCTCTTGAGCCTTTTTATTCATTTAGCTTTAGATATATATGTGTGTGTGAGAGAGTGTGTGTGTGTTTGTGTGTATATATATATATGTACGCGTGTGTGTGTTTCGCCATACTGTATGTGTCGAAGATTTGTAAATGAATTGTTGAACCAATTTAAGACGCATTTTCAAATAATGAAGAAAAAAGAAAACGAAAAACATAGCTTACCTGATATACCTTCTGCCACCAGGAAAATAATTTAGGTAAAAATACTAGCAACAGAACTAATAAAAAAGAAATGCGATAACCTTATTCAACGTTCTTTTAGAGTACACAAAGAAAATAAATACTTTTAATACGAGGGTCGGATATTTTATGTCACCTCGACAGGCTTTTCGTAATATTTATAATCCCTTTGTTGTGTGATTACACTGTGTAGATAATAAATCATATTTTGCTTTAAGGCTGGTGTGTGCTTATTCGTACACGCTTTGGACATGAGCGTATATGTGTAAAGTTTTAAATGCATATACCAGAAGAAGCAGCCACGTAAATGTATTCAACTGACAACACCCTTTTCCTCTTGCAAATAAAAAAATGTAAAAGAAAGGAATCAAATAAAAAACAACAACAAAAAAAACAAAAAACAAAGAACTGCAGAGACGCTGAAAAGAAACGAGCCTTTTAAATCCCCAAAGAGGTTAGGACATAAATATCGAGGTAACTGATTTACCAATACGTTCTTCATCTTTCATTATATATATATATATATATATATATATATATATATATATATATAGTGACAGTTGTCTCTACATTAATTCTCTTTCTCTGTCTCTCTCTTAGTATATATATATATATATATATATATATATATATATACATGTGTGTGTGTGTGTGTGCGCGTCCTGTGTGTATACCTGTGTTCGTGTGTTGATGTACTTCTTGAATGTTTGTGAAAATTATGTCACAAAATGTCTTTCCTAGAACAGAAATGAAATGGTTCTTTTGTTTTAGGACGAAGTGATCTCGAAACATGCATGAAATGTCCGGCGGGAAATGTTAGATTAAAACAAAGGATGAATCTACAGATAATTCAATCACACACACACACACACACACACACACACACACATATATATATATATATATATATATATATATATATATATATATATATATATTTCATTTTTAAGCGAGTTATTTCGCTATTCAGGTTTCTACCATGACTGGTGTCTTCAGGCAATTTTTGATAACTGATTTTACCTTTTACCGTTTTTCTTTTTAAGAACGCTTTTGTAGCTGTGTTTTATTTGAACGTTCGCGTTGCAGGAAATGCATGAACGTGTGACTTTTTAATTAAAACGAATTATTGCGTTTGTATGAACCTAAGAGGTATTTATTAGTTTGGATGTATTTCGTCATTATTGCCGTTCTTTCATTTAAAAGACATCATCTATGTTAGAATCCTGGGTAGTGAAATAACTCGTTTAAAATTTGAAAATATTCAAAAGTTCTACAATATAATTGCATCGAAAACTTTTTATGTGTGCTGGTCTAAACCTATTATGACCGCAAACTAAGTATTAAATAATCAATCAATCAATATATATATATATATATATATATATATATATATATATATATATAGTGCAACCGAGAAGTTGTCGAATAAATTACGCAAAAAAATTAACAGGGACATCTCATTATTACAGATATAATTAACAAAATTCCATAAAAATGCTTTGAAATGTTAAGGAGTAAATATATTAAGAAAATCACCGCTTGGTTCAACTCCAGAAGATTCCAGATTCTCTTTCAAATTTTCTAGACGGTCTCCTTGAATAAGTTAGCGAACGTAAACCTAATCCTTGATTTGAGGAGATCTTTGGTGTTAAAAGAAGTTTGTTTTGCTCTCTCGCTAAACTGCGCTCCACACATAATTATCAAGGGGCTGCAGTCTCGGAAGTTAGCATGCTAAATTTAAGGTGTGATGTGGTCGCAGAAATTATCTGACAGCCATGACTGAATATATATATATATATATATATATATATATATATATATTGTGTTGTGGCGAAGTGATATTTCATTTGCGCAGGAATCATTAAAAATGGCAAACAAGGTATTTTGGTTAGCGTTTTTATTTGATTTTTATGTAATCTTATAAATTATGTCCTGAAAATTTAAACTTTATAATATCACATGAAAAATTATATAAAACACTTAACCATAATACTGTCTTCTGTTATGAAACCTGCATATATATATATATATATATATATATATATATATATATATATATATATAGAGAGAGAGAGAGAGAGAGAGAGATAGGTATGTAAATTAATAAATTTACTTTTGGATAAGCATTAAATTATGCACTAATATATAAAATTTTAATTCACGTGTTAATAAAACGGTGCTGAATGTAGTATAAACCAAGCAGAAACTAAGGTGTATTTTAATATATTGTTTAATTTATTATATATATATATATATATATATATATATATATATATATATATATTTATATTTCATATCACACTCTTTGTATCGCTGACATATTTCAGCAACACCAAAATTACAGTAAATAAATGAATCTACTTCGTATGCAAATTCGAAAAATCTAATGTAAAAGTCAGTTATCATCGGTGCCTTCTACCTGTTTAAAAATAATAAGTTCGAACTTTTTGTATTACCTTTGCTGGAGTGTAATTTCGCCAATATACTTCGAATCATGACCTCATAAAATTTTCATCATTTTTCAAAAAAAGGACAAATATGATTTCATATATATTTGATGAATTCATGTTCATATATTTAATATATCTATAAATCTCTCTCACACTCTCTCTCTCTTTCTCTCTCTCTCTCTCTCTCTCTCTCTATATATATATATATATGTGTGTGCACGTGTGTGTGTGTGTGTGCCTAAATATAAAACAATTGCAACTAATTAGCATGTCGTTTCCTTTTAAGATTTACTAAAATAGCAATCATATCGATAAGTAAGTTAGATTTTGATAGAACACTAAATGTAATCCGAACATCAGATATCTAGTTAATATTCTGTCTTTCTTTCTTCCTCTCTCTCTCTCTCTCTCTCTCTATATATATATATATATATATATATATATATATATATATATATACATATATATATACATATACATATATATATATATATATATATACATAGCAATGTATTGATCAATATGTTTTCTCAAGATAATTATCAAAATATATGAAGAATAATTTGAAGATAATTATATGCAATAATTTGATCATACTGATTGACAAAGTTCCTTATAAATATGTTTATGCGCGCAAGCGCGCACGCGCGCGTGTGTGTGTTGTGTGTGTGTGTGTTTGTTGTGTCTGTGTGTATGTGTTTGCTGTTGCCCGTGTATTTTTCTGGATGTTCAACATATATATCTATATCTACAATCATGGCGCTAAACATTATCACAACTCATATGATAATGTTTAGCCCCCTGATTCTTGTTTCCTTTCAGTACTTTTACTCATATAAGAAATTTTGGGAATCAGTTTTTCTTTTTTATCGTAAAAAAAATTAATATCAGGGTAGAGATAGAGCGTTAATAGTATTAATGCTGAAAATTTGTCACTTAGAGTCATGCTGATTTCAAAGTTTCGTGAGGGCGAAAACTTTATGGTATAGTGATCTGCAGATCGAAAACTTAGCCCTGGCGAGTGAGGATACCATAAAGATGCCGCCCTCACGAAACTTCAAAGTCGACGTGAATCTGCTCGGTTAGGTGACAAATTTCTCTGAATTATATATATATATATATATATATATATATATATATATATATATATATATATATATTCCATTTGTAAACGAGTTATTACACGACCTAGGTTTCTACTATATGTGGTGTCTTCAGGCGATTTGCATTAATAATAATAATAATAATAATAATAGTAATAATAATAATAATAATAATAATAATAGAGTTATTGCAAATTGCCTGAAGACACCACTCATTGTAGAAAACTAGGTCGCGTAATAACTCATTTACAAATACAAAATTTTCAAAATTCTACAATATAATTGTATTGAACACTTTTTAGTACAAATGTGCACTAGTCTAATCGTATTAATACCAGAAACTGATTAAACAATCATTCAATATATATATATATATATATATATATATATATATATATATACGTATGTGCGTGTGTGTTTTACAAGAAATTGCATATGCATGTTTCTCTAGGGCACAAAAATTTACTGAAATGCCGGAAATTATTAAGCAGAGGTTGATATTAAATAATTTATTATGGAAATATATTACTTTTCAACTCTTTCAGCCATATTTGATAGGCTATTTTAAACAAAGTTAAATGCTTGTGTGATTTCAGTAGCAGCCCTCTACATTTTATTTTGTCCTTATCATTTACTAAAAATGAAATTAACTTGTTTTGCTCTAAATCTACTTGAAGACATTTTAATTACAAAACGTGATTTTGAGAATGTGTTTGAGCACAAAAGTATGAATTATTTGATATTTTGGTGATCTGTAGTGCAGGTTGATAAATGCAGTATTTAGATGATCTTTTGTGAATGATATACAGGATATGTGTATTGTATATTTTATAAGTTTAGTAGCTTTTACCCGAATTGTTTGTCGTTTTACTAACCTTCTTGAAATATGTTTATCATCTTTTTAATTCAAGCTTTTCGTAAATTAATGGTGTTTATCTTTAAAAGTTTCTTGACTGACTTCACGAGTTCGGCTTATCCTATTAAAAATCCAATATCTATATGCATATCATTATATGTACTGAAGGTGTGTTACTGTTTTTTTTTTTTTTCAAGTTCTGGTAAGTGTCTGTTTTGGATGCAGAATTCGGAACATAAAATTGAGGAGCCGAGTTGGAATTCCAGTTGAATTCCTTCCATTAACTTACGCGCAAATACCCTTGGTAAAGGTATTAATCCGTCTCTTCCCTCCAGTTATGAGTTAAATAACAGAACAGATTGAGTTCTATAGCCTTGGTCGGCAACCAGTCTACCGCAGAAAGCAATGGCAACCTACTGCGGGATAATCTTCTGTCCAGTTAGTCATGTGGCTTGCGAAACATGATCGCCCAAAGCGTGTATGACGTATGGCACTTAACTGACTGACTGATTTTGTTTCGTTTTGTGGATTCACTTACCTGCTTTTCCTTTTGGATTAAAGTTATGTATAGGATGAGGATGTGCGTTGTGGAGCATTGGATATCGGCTCGGAACGAGAAATCGGGAGCCGAGTTCGAATTCCAGTTGAATACATTGCATTCACTTCCGCGCAAATACCCTTGAGAAGGGTATTAATCCTTCTCTTCTCTCCAGTTATGGGTCAAATAATAGGATAGATTGGGTTCTATAGCCTTGGTTGACAATCTTTTAAATGAATTCTTAATACATTATTTCTTATTAAGACTGCATTAAAATTGTTAGATTCAATACGTATTGGTATAAATAAAAGATTTACTGAATATACAGATTTCTCATAGCGGATGTGCGTTGTGGTGCAGTGGATATCGGCGCGAAACGAGAAATCGGGGAGCCGAGTTCGAATTCCAGTTGAATTCATTGCATTCACTTACGCGCAAATACCCTTGGGAAAGGTATTAATCCGTCTCTTCCCTCCAGTTATGGGTTAAATAACAGGACAGATTGGGTTCTATAGCCTTGGCCGGCAATCAGTCTACTGCAGAAAGCAATTGCAACCTACTGCGGGATAATCTTCTGCCCAGTCAGTCATGTCTCTTTCGAGACATGTTCGCTCAAAGCGTGTATCACTTAATTGACTGAAGTGTCTCTATAGAAAATGTCTTACTTTCATTTATTTTCTAAATATTTAGACACAGACATTTAGAAACTATTTTTCACGATATAGCTAATTAAAATAACTCCGACGGATTTTATTTATGTTCAGTAGTTATTAATACTACTCTTCCTTTCTTTCATGGTGTTTTCAAAGATTTAATATTGTACAAATCATTCAAAATGTTAGATATAGCGGTTTGATTTGTTCACTTATTAGAGTAAATTTCTTTATCCTGAGTTCCTATCAAAATCAAAAGTAATTGTTACATTGGCACCCACCTCCTTCTTATATTCGGAGTTGTTTTATTAAAAAAAGATTTTAGGCTGTATGATCGCCGATGTACATATTATTTATTTCTAAAAATCATTTCACCCCAAGCAAAGTGGTACCTCTACTGATGCGCAGCGGTCTACATAAGAGTAAAAGATTAGATAAGAGGAGAGTAAAGAGAAAGACGAACAAGTTACAGTGGGTGTCAAAGAAAGGGCAAGAGAAGGATAGAAACACAGATGTGAAGATAGTTGCAAAGGTAGAGAGAAAGGAAAAGAACACGATATACAGGGTGATGTAGAAAGTACTGGAGTCAAGTGAAAATGAGATGAGTATTGACATTGCATTTAAATTTCTGGAGGTTGTAGCCGTCAAGAAAGCAAGTACATGGAAAAGTGTTCCATAGTCTGGAAGTGCGAGAAAAGAAGCTGCGTGTAGGACTCAAAATTGGTGCGCGTTGTATACATTTTCAACTTGAATTGCTTTCTTTTTTAATCCTGCATTCTTTACGTCGAAATTATAGTTAGTATTTTCATGGCAACTGCTCTGAAGAACTTCCTTTCCTGTCGCCCCGACCACATGAATTTAAACGTGTTACTAGATTGGCATCAAGGTGCCACGCTTTTACCGTTTAAATAGCTAAATATGACCTTCACCTTTACTCTAAGAGTTTCTTTTCTCGCACATCCCGTCTGTGGAACTTCTTTCCGTTTAATAGTTTTCCTGATATCTATAATATTCGAAAGATTAAATGCAACGTCATTTGCCATCTTTTATATCCTTGAATACCATCCATCTTTTGCCTTTCTTATACTCGTTATATACCTTGATTTTTTCCTCTCATTGTAAACCCTGCCCTACATACCAAGTGGCAGCTTTGTCTTGCATCGGGTGAAATATATATATATATATATATATATATATATATATATATATATATATACACTACCCATAATTAATGGGTCACCAAAGTGTTTAAAAAAATGATGTATTTCATACTATTTTTTTAGTATTTATTGCCAATATTGGTTCTTTTGTTAATGCTGCACAGTAACATGTGCATCAAATGAATTTATAAATATTTAATAATTACTTATATTGCAGCTTCATCAATGAAAAACGAAGAAAAATTAGGGTGTTTCGGACGAGTTTGTCTTTGCTTCTATGCCTTGTAAATTTTTCCAAAGTAATAATAACAAAAGAACCATTCTATTTTCATCTAGAATTATCCACTTAAAATAGTAAGAAATACATCATTACTTTAAATAAAAATGGAGTGGCCTAATAATAGTATATATATATATATATATATATATATATATATATATATATTATTTAGATGGTTGCTTAATGTATTGATCATGATGTTTCGTTTCAAAAGGACACTTTTGTGTTCATATATTCATTTATGTTTTTCTTTTGATATTTATTTTATTTAGACTGTAAATTCCTGCTTTTATCTTAATGGATTTATTTTGTTTTATATTGATTATATCCCTTACTGTTTTTAAAGTAATAAAAAAATTATATTAAGTTTATGTAAAAATTCGTTTAATTATACCTGTTATTGAGTTGATACGTATTTTTATTGTTAAGAAGTTGCAACATATAGAGATATAAACACCAGGTTCAAATTTAAAAAAAGTTGGGTTCACTCAAGATAGGAACTTACGACCAGGTGTCAACGGCAATCAAACACAGGATGAACGTTTTATTACAATTTTATACAACAAGGAACAACAAAATATTGAAATAGTATGGGAGCACAGACATAAAATCAATAAAAGTCATTTATCTGAAACTGGGTGTTATTAAAACACGCGGTTTTTATGAATTTGTAAGTTCAAATGTTCGTAATGGCAAATAAACAGAATCACTTTAAAATGTCCAAGTAAAAGTTAGTAGTTTCTCTTTCAGAAATATAAGACTCCGGAATTGTCCTTCTATTTCGTTTAATTCTGGTAATTAAATTAAATGGATGTGCGTTGTGGTGTAATTGATATCAGTTCGGAATGAGAAATCGGAAAACCGAGTTCAAATTCCAGTTGAATTCGTTTTATTCAGTTACGCACTTACCCAGAAATGACTTTGTTAAGGGTAACCATTCAGTCTCCCGCATAAAATAATGGCAACCTTTTGAAAAATGTGCTAACAGAAGACGGAAATTGCGACACTGAAATCCGAAGGTTAATTGGTATGGCGAAGGACGCGTTCCAGAAGCTGAGTAAAGTATTAAGACACAAGAAACTTTCACTAGAAACAAAGAAAATAGTACTGGATTGCTGTGTGATCTCAGTTCTTCAATATAACAGTGAATGCTGGACAATATCATTAAAGATGAAGGAAAAACCTGAAGCAGCTGAAATGTGGTTCTCCAGATGGATGCTGCGGATATCGTGGACCGAGCATGTGAGCAATCCTTTTGGATAGGATGGAAACAAAAAGAAAATTAATATTGAGCATCAGGAAGAGACAACTAAAGAGACAACTAAATGTAACGAGGAAGGAGGGCTTGAAGAACCTGTTACTAACAGGCCAGATAGAGGGAAAAATAGACAGAGGAAAGCAGCGGATAACATATTTGAAGAGCCTGAGCAGGTGGATTACAGGATGGAGTTTGGTTTGCATGGTGTTACAGGAGAAATTATGCGAAGTGCCACCAGGAATAGGGAGACGTGGAGGGCTATGATCGCCTACGTTCTAAAAGGACAAGGCACATAGAATAATAATAATAAGAAGAAGACTGGGGAAAATCTTTTTGAAAGAAACATAACTGCCTAGGCCTAAGCATGTTCCATGTAGGTCATTGACTGAATTAAATTGCATCTAAGATGAAGTTGGGATGATTTTTCCGGTTATAATATTCCTTTCTACACATCAAATACTTGAATATATCCGCAGCCGTCGGAATTAATATTTTTAATTCATTACACAGTAAATAGTAGTTGAATAAATCAAGGACCCTTGATATGTATCCATATTCCTTACACAACATGTAATAAAGTAAATTCATAGTCGTTTATCTAGAAGGTGAATCCCACATGGTGTGGTGTTTGTCAAGTGAGCTTTAGTAACCAACTTTACTTACTCCTTTAGGAGGTCAATCTGTCTCCACGTCAAGCGACACAATCTGCTTCCCGCTATTTTTTAGTACTACATAGACAAGAAATAAAAAAAGAAAAGAAAGAGAAGAGGAAACAAAATGATAGATTGGCCGTTAATAAATTGATCATACATCTGATTTAACATTCAACATTGAGGGCCATGTCACATAAGGCTTAGTTTTATCTCTATTACAATATTTATATAATTCTACTAGATTTATATAGTAGAAGCTTTTTTATTAAGTTTCGGTAAAAGTTGTTTTCATTGTAGCCGTTATTGTGTTGGTAGATATTTTTCATGTCTAGTTTCATCTGTTATATATTTGTCTAATTCCATTAGTATGTATATAGAAAATGATTTCTTTACAAAATAATAATGAATTAATCACAAAAAATATCAGCATTTAAGAAAGAAGGCACTATGAATGATCAAACGTGTCATAAGTGTTTTGTAAAGATTCCATTTGAATCTACTCTAACGTCGAGTATTATCAGGGAAGCTAGCGAACAAATGAAAGTATTTAGAATATAAAATGTTTTCTAAAACTATTTTGAGAAGATAGCCGAGACATTGAAAAATAAATGCTGAAAAATATATGTATCAACATGTTTATGTGTGTCGCTTTAATATCTGGCTTTCTTATGATTTAAGCGATAAAATCCCATTCGGTAATATTTCCATGTGTGTTTCGTTAATTAAAATTAATGAAATTATTCTGTTTTTGAACGAAAATTAAAAGTACGATCAAAGCGGATCTTATGCATTGCATTGCATTGCAATATGCTTGGTGGATGTTAGCATAGCGTAGCGATTATGGGTAGAGAAAATAGAATTGGAATGTCGATCACAAGTACTAACCGAGACAGCTGCGTTCGCTTCTTCAAATAGACCATCTCAATCTCAGCCCTTAACTAGAGCTTAATTGCAGGCCAGTTTATGTTTCCTAGATTTGTTTGGTAACCAATCTCTCGAAGAAGAAGGATAATTCTACATTCTAAAGTATTTGGACAGCGACCCTACCCAACAAATAGCCCAATTTTTACGGAAA
This sequence comes from Ascarosepion bandense, assembly GCA_037127315.1. Classification (NCBI taxonomy): domain Eukaryota; kingdom Metazoa; phylum Mollusca; class Cephalopoda; order Sepiida; family Sepiidae; genus Ascarosepion; species Ascarosepion bandense. The sequence goes on from JBBBDQ010000337.1 coordinate 3,356,465, forward strand.
CGACTGCAGTGTTACCGGGAATCTTCTTCTTCTTCTATGTGCCATGTCCCTTCAGAACGTAGGCGATCATGTCTTTCTACGTCTCCCCATTCCTGGTGGCTCTTAGTACGCTTTCTCCTGTTACACCAAGCAACCCTTGTTGCGTCATCCACCTGATTAGGTCCTTCAAATATGTTATCCGATGCTTTCCACTGACATTTTCCCCTCTATCTGGCCTGTTAGTATCAGGTTCTCCAAGCCCTGTTTCCTCATTCCATGTCCCAGGAAATTCAGCTGTTTCTACCTGATGCTCAGTATTAATTTCCTTTTCGTTTCCATCCTTTCCAAAACCTCACCATTGCTCACATGCCCGATCAATGATATTCGCAGCATCTTTCTGTAGAACCACATTTAAGCTGCTTCAAGTTTTTCCTTCAGTTTTGATGACATTGTCTAGCATTCACTACCATATTGAAGAACAGAAAACACATAGCAATCCAGTATTCTTCCGTTTTTCTATCGAAATTGTCCTGTGTCTTAATACTTTACTCAACTTCTGGAATGCTTCCTTCGTCATGCCAATTTGTCGTCGGATCTGTGTCGCACTTTCCGTCTTCTGTTATAACACTTCCCAGGTATTTAAATTTTTGTACCTGCTTGATTCTAGTATCCCCGATCTGTATTTTGCATACAGAGAAGTGTAAAGGTCTGACAACAAGAGCATCCTCAAATATGTATAGCTCAAGTGCGTCAATATTTAAAATATCTAATTAATTAGATAATTAAAATCTCCTTCAAATGTAAGCTTTTATCACTCTTTCGATTTCAATCTGTTGTTTTTAAAACTTTTGCTCTTTATTTATGATAGATCGAATTGATTTCAGAACTGTAACAGAGATATACAGTTATATGTATTATTTCAAAGAATTTTATTTTATTCCATCTAAAACGTTCTACTTCGTGTTCACCACGTCATACAGGGCAATAACATCGTGGATCTAATCCTTGTTTTGTGTATTTGATGGCATAATAATAGTACGTTCAATCTCACTGCTTGGTTTTGCAAACTCTGACACACTTGAATCAGTAAATATGTAATACTAAAATAAAACTCTTGGTATGAACAGCAGAAGGAAAATTAAATCTATACCCGTAGATAAAATAAGATTCAGTTCAATATACTCTGAAAGCGACTCGGATTGACAAGCCCTGTGTTACGATAGATCCCGGACGAGCCCCCATTTATGTTACGGGATAGTTTTAACATAAAAGAAAAGAAAATTAATTGACCAAAACTCATAGTTAAAATACAGACAAATATTTAATTCACAAAACATTGGATAAAAATATTTACAAATATACAGTACAGTTTTAGCATTCTAATCAGGAGACATAGCGTTTACTACTACACGGTGAAGTGTTACGAGGAGAGAAGGGAAGGAAGGGAAGTTGTCAATTCTCTTGCATAGTTAAGTTGGCGGGGAAGTTAAGAGCTATACTTAAATCCTTAAACGCGTATATAAAGACTAATTATTGGCTTGGTCAATGAAAAAGGCAAAAATATGTATTTACCCAGATAGTTCCATGAGGTTTTCTTTCAAGGTTTTAGATGTTCTGACTTTAGACCGCGAAATCCTTTCGGCTGGATCTCGATCCTAGAATTTTTACCAGGGTTGATATAACAGCAAAATCATTAACAACTCTTTCAAGTTTTGTTTGTCGTCGACTAGTTAGATTCTTTCGGCTGGAATATAATTCCTGAATCGAAACCGGTGCTGATGAAGTCACCACATCCTTTTTTCAACTGTTTCAAATTTAGTTTTTTTGGGGGTTTTTTGGGGTTTTTTTTTGGGGGGGGGGGTCGACTTAGGGATTCTTACGGCTGGATATACATCCTGAATCTACCGGAGCTGTAGAGGCCAACCCATCCTCCTATCAACTGCCCCGTGCCAAAAACCTATTTTTATAGGGGCTAACACCTAATTTGTATACTTCTAGAATCTTTTTAGAACTCTCTAGATTTTACTAGAACATTCTGGCATCTTCCAATGTGTTTTATTCCTAATTTCTTTAGTTTTACGCTATTTCATGCATTAGAACTTTTTGGGAATATCACTTAGGACTCAATAGAATCCATTACTATAACATTTTAAACATTATTATTATTATTATTTTTATTATTATTATTTTTATTATTTAAATACTTCCTCGTAATATCTGGTAGAAGACTGGAAGGCACACAGATCAAAAGGTTATAATAATCAAATGAAGTTTTTGAATTATAAATAATTGGTGTACGATTATTTTTATATAGTCAAATCTGTTAATTATCCTCACAATATATACGTTGCTCATTTTTATTAAAATTAACAACAGATCTTTTTTATTATCTACAATATTTGCATTGTTTGGCGTCTTGTTCCAATGTTTGTCGTCATATTCATGACGTTTTGGCCGTTGCCCACTCCGGACTTGTTTATGTGAGTGAAATTTCAATCCGAAAATTCTTCAACCGTGGTCGATTGTTCTAGTTCCATGTGACATGCCTCATACGGATATATCAGTTTTCAGTAATTTTCCTTTAGTAATTCAACACTCTAAGTTTTTGTTCACCTCTGATGTGTCTATATATTGAATTCACAACCTTTTGTGTCAAGTCACTGGAACTTTTTTTTAATCATTTCACCCCGAGCAAGGCAGAAATGCCACTGATGTGCAGGAGGCTACATAACTGTAAAAAGATTAATTAGAAAAGAGTGAGGAGTACAAACTAGTTAGAAAGGAACAATAGAAAGCTGAGAAAGCAGGTGCGATGACAGATACATAGGTGGAGAGAAAGGGAAGGTTATAAGGGGGTGGGGAGAGAGCTAGAGTCCAGTGGTTAGTAGATGAGTATTGACTTTGCATTTAAATTTCTGGAGGTTGTAGCCGCCAGGAAAGCAAGAATATGGGAGCGAGTTCCACAGGCGGGAAGTGCGAGAGAAGAAGCTGCAGGAGTAGAATTGTCGTCTGCATTTGGCTAACCTGACTGTGAATGGGTGGGACCCAGTTGCCAGTCTGGTTGCACGAGTAAACACCTGTTGAGGAGGCACCAGTGACTTAAGTTCGTCCGAGCAGAAGCCATGAAAGTATTTATAGAAGAGACAAAGGGAGGCCACATTTCGACGGTGGGGAATTGGCTGCAGTCGAGCCGCCAGATCAGTACCTATAGACAGAGATTTCTTTACTCCCTTCCGTATGTTTACCTATTTCAATACTCCTGCTCTTTCAATAATAGTAAGGCTGGACTTCTGAAAATGGTACAGATATTGGCAAATAAGATATTCTAATTACGCTCACATATATATTTATGTGAAAACTAAGAGAATCCTTTTATTATACACGTGAAAATTTGATAAAGAAGACGTTTTAAACCATAACGTTAAGAAAGAAAGAAAGAAAGAATAAGGAAGAAATTTGGAAATATATTAAAACTAAGCCATATAACAAAACTCATCATCCGAATCCTGATGAATAGAGCGAGAAGCAGAATCAGGACTGAAATAGGCCGAGAACAGTGCGGTTTCGTCAAAGACACTGGAACAAGGACCGCCATATTTATGATTAGGATGCTCTCCGAAAGGGATATACAAATGAAGAAAGACTTACACCTAGGTTTTATTGATTATGCGAAGGCGTTTGACAAAATACGCCACAAAGAATTGATGGAGATGCTCGGCAGCCTCGACATATTTGGGAAAGACATAAGAGTAATCAAGAATCTCTACTGGCAAACCGCCTGCATACAAACAGGTAACGATTTCAGCAGATTTACAAAGATAGAAAGAGTTGTAAGACAAGGATATGTTTTTTCACCGGGTATATTAAACTTGTACAGCGAGACTATTCTGAGGACCCTAGAAGTTATGCCAAGATTTAAACAACCTAAGATATGCAGATTATAGTGCTGATAGCAGACACAGAAAGAAAACTACAATACCTCCTACAACAGCTGAAGAGAGTGACAAACAAAGAAAGAATTACAAATAAACTGCAAGAAAACTGAATCTATGGTCATCAGCAAAAAGGGCAGCCCAAAATGCCAAATACAGGTGGGGAATACTAAAATCAACCAGGTACAAAAATTTAAATTCCTAGGAAGTGCTCTAACAGAAGACGGGAAGTGCGACACAGAGATCCGAAGGCGAATTGGCATGGCAAAGGAAGCATTCCAGAAGTTAAGTAAATTATTAAGAAACAGGACAACTTCGCTAGAAACAAAGAAGAAAGTACTGGATTGCTATATGATGTCAGTTCTTCAATATGGCAGTGAATACTGGACAATATCATAAAAAATGAAGGAAAAACTTGAAGCAACTGAAATGTGGTTCTACAGAAGGATGCTGCGAATATCATGGATTGAATATCAATGATGAGGTTTTGGAAAGGATGGAAACGAAAAGGAAATTAATACTGAGCATCAGGAAGAGACAGCTAAAGTTCCTGGGAGTTGCAATGAGGAAGGAGGGTTTGGAGAACCTGATACTACCAGGCCAGATAGAGAGGGAAAGAGACAGTGGAAAGCATCGGATAACATATTTGAAGGACCTAATCAGGTGGATGACGCAACAAGGGTTGCTTGGTGTAACAGGAGAAAGCGTACTAAGAGCCACCAGGGATAGGGAGATGTGGAAATCCATGAATGCCTACGCCCTGAAAGGCGAGGGCACACAGAAGAAGGAAGAGTAAAAATAATGAAACACAGTAGTAATAATGACGTCTTTGATGTCAATTGGCCGAAATTTTTCGAGTTCCTGAAAGACATGTTCAAAAATTTAAACAAACAGAATAATAATATACTCAGTCTGTTTATTGTCATACGTAATATAAGCTTTGGCGATCATGTTCCGCAGAAGGTTGCCATTATTTTCTGCGGTAAACTGGTTACCAACCAAGGCTATAAATCCCAATTTGTCTAGCTTTTACTCTGTAGCTGGAGGCAGAAAATATGGACTAATAAGTTTCCGAGGGTTATCTCTGCGTAAGTGAATGGAACTAGAATTCAAATTTGGCTCTCCGATTTCTCAATAATATTCTAAAATCGTTTATTTCCCAGTTATTTGAATCTTTTTGTTTTGACTCTTTAGGAATATTTTCAACGCCGTAATGCCTTTAGTGATCATAATTTTCTGAGATGATTTGATATTCATGGATCATTTTATTCTTTCTACTTCATTCTGTGGTTCACTCGAACTGTGATTTAACCATTTGACAGATATTGTCTCATTGTTTTCAACAGGACTGTTACGTATGACACAATAATTGCGATTCCTTTAATTAATAAAATCGAGCCAAAATGTTGCTTTTACTTTCCAGAAGCTTTAATATATTTACTTATACCCTTAATTTTCTGAAACAAATAAAAACTTTTTACTACTATTGATATTATTGTTATTGCTGATTGAGTTGAATTTTCGAACAATTAGTATCTAGTAACCTATGACAAATGTAAAAACCTGTCTGCAATAAAAAAAAATATTGTTTTGTTTTTCTCTTCGCAATGTTTATTGTTTTAAAAGTTGATTATTAGAATTATACTCACACTTGAAAGTGAATTTATACTTTTTCTTTATTCTCTGATAATTGACAACAAAAATAATAAGCACTATTTATTAGATTGTTTATTGAGACTATTTATTATATTCATTTTTGGAAGAGTTAGCAAGACATCAATTGTTTGCAAATTTATTCAAACTTTCAGCCCGGCTGCAGTCACTCTCTCACCGGCGTAATGTGGCTACCCTGTGCCTCTTCTATACATACTTTCACGGCTTCTGCTCCGATGAACTTAGACCACTGGTGCCCCCTAGGTATGAATTTGCACACGATACTAGATTAGCAACTAGGTCCCACTCTTTTACAGTGAAACAGATAAAATGTAATCGCAATTTCTACTCTAATAGCTTCTTTTCTCGCACTTCCCGCCTGTGGAATTCCCTTCCATATACTTGCTTCACCGACAGCTACAATCTCCAGGAATTTAAATGTAAGGTCATTAGACACATCTTATCACACTAACTCGCATCCATTCTCGCAAACACTCTTCCCATCTACCCAACCCTCATCCTGGATTGCATTGTGATGTCATTTCTTCAATATGGCAGTGAATGTTGGGAAAATACCAACAAAGATGAAAGGAAAACTTGAAGCAGATGAAAGGTGGTTCTACAGAAGGATACTGCGAATATCGTGTATGTAAGTAATTACGAGGTGTTGGAAAGAATGGAAACAAAAAGGAAATTAATAGTGAGCATCAGGAATAGACAACTGAAATTCCTGGGACATGCAATGAGGAAGGAGGGCTTGGAGAACTTGATACTGACAGGCCAGATAGAAGGAAAAAGAGACAGAGAAAAGCAGCGGATAACATATTTGAAAGGCTTGAGCAGGTGGATGACAACGGGGTTCCCCGATTTGTTGTTCCCGAGTCGATATCCACTGCAACACAACGCACATCCTGAGATAAGGTGATCAATAATTTCAATGTATTTGTTACTGAACCTACATTTCTGTTCGGTAGTATTATGCAATATATTAACTTAATAGTTGCGTGTAAGCAGACTTTGGAATAAACAGTTGAGTATCATCCTTAAGTTTTGAATCCCTTAGCCAATGGCTGGTTTCGAACTGTCCATCATCAGCATATTTGCTTATCATTGACTCCATATATTTGTACTCCAGTGACACATGATCTCTCCCTCAATAATAAGAGATATTACATATTATTGTACCCTTTTCTGCTCTTTTACTGATATAATTTTACGGTAGTCTAGTTGAAAATTCATTGAAGTTAATTCAAAGAAATGATATCCGACAGCTTATTCTATTAGGTTTATCTTAAATTTTATTCTGATTAAAGTATTTTTTAAACGATAGTCCTTTGTCCAAACTGCAAATACGTTCTTCCTTACATTAGAAATATTTTTTTTCAGAAAGTATTCTGAAATAGAAAAAAAACATGGGGCATATTCGCGTGGCATGTCCCTGAGTTATACACAATTTCAAACTTTATAATGTCATACTTTATTACTACGATGTAATTAATTTTCACTCATCAAAATTTGCAGATATTTCAGTACATACATGCAGGGTGGTAATAAAGTCCTTATACAGTTACTTACAATAACAAAACAAACTAATTAATCAACGGTACATATATTTATTATTAAAATGGTTATGGTTAATTCTGGTTCATAACAATAAAATGCTTTGGTAAATTAATTACCGATATTGTTCGAAATGCAAGCCACCCGCTTTAATACATTCCCTACAACATGAGATAACGCTTTGACAAATGTCACGAGAGAAATGGTTCTAACGACTTAAGTCTACAAATGCATATCGAATAAATTGCTTGAGTTAACCGCGTTTTATCGGCTTTGCTAAAACGGAATCTTTGATAATTCCACATATAGCGAAATCAATTGCGATCAAATCTGGTTATAAGTAATCGCATAACGACTTTATTTATCCTGTATAATTACATGTGGAATATATTATGCTTTATCTACACATATTGATAACTAATTGTTTTTAATTTCAGGATTTACTATGCAAAGAGTAACATATATTTTTCACTTACGAATCAATTATGAATATGTAAGACAGAAAAATATATTTCTTTAACTGTATAACCAATATACAGAAATAGAATTTATTTATTATTTTCAGAATTAATGCAGAATTATTGACATTTTATAACATTTCTTTTCATACATATATTTTTAATTTCTACTGTTTCATCGTTAATATTTGTTTCTACAATTTTCGTATTTTTGTAGAGAACCTCTTTGCGTGAACATTTTTCAATTATCATTTACATATCTTTTACGTTTCCTATTTTTGAAGAGACTGGGCGCCATTTTATGTGTAAAAGAATATTCAGCTTTGAAGATTTTGAAGGTGCATAGTTTTCCATTAATATCCAGTTCAATTGCTTTTGTTTACAGAAGTAACCGAATTTATCAATGATTGTTACATAAGTGTAATCAAAATATTGTGGATTGGTTTTGAAGATGTGTGACCCTAGGTCAAGATTCGGCCTTCAGAATTTACTGTTTTCTGACTATCAGGGCATCTAGTAGGAACAGGCAAATAATAACAGACAGTAAGTTTTCTCCCCTTCCATTAGAAGACGAAATGGTTAAATGGTACTGCTTACATGTCGAGATGGTAAGTCATATATAGGTAGGTAGAAATAGAAATCCCGTCCCTACCTTCAACACCCCAGTTTTGTGCCTTTTCTTAAAACTGTGGTGGAAAACGAAATTCGGTGAGACGGGGACTAGCGATGAATTGATCCAGTTCTTGCATGTAACACGTGCCCTTCAAACATGTAATGTCCAATAAATCATAATACTTTTATACATTTATTTCGACACGAATTTTGAAGAGTTCAACAATTATACTCTACCTCAAAGTGTTACTAACCATTCTGCTGTCTTCTACGTAATGTTGGTTAACTATTTCCAAGTAAGAATTAATGTATAAAGGAGTCATCAGGCACAGCAAATATAGCTCTATATTAATCACAAACGTTACTGTTGAAAGATCAGTTTTCGTGTACGACCACGCCTAACTTAATGTTTGTAATGTTTACTTCAAGATACAAAAATCGTTTATGAGAAAATTTTGGGACTAGAAGTCCTTCAGGTTTTTATATATTTTTGGATTTTGGAATATAGATTATTTAATTTCTATATAGCATTTATAAATATAACACGTTGGAACAGAACCCAAGCATAAACATGGTATCCATTTTACATTTCATAACATATCTTATACATATAGTCTTAACGTAGTTTTATATAATAATTGATTTTTTTTTAATCATTTCACCCCGAGCAAGGCGGAAACGCCACTGATGTGCAGGGGGTTACATAAATGTAAAAAGATCAATTAGAAAAAAGTGAGGAGTACAAAATAGTTAGAAAGGAACAATAGAAAGCAGGTGCGATGACAGATACATAGGTGGAGAGAAAGGGAAGGTTATACAGGGGTGGGGAGAGAGCTAGAGTCCACTGGTTAGTAGATGAGTATTGACTTTGCATTTAAATTTCTGGAGGTTGTAGCCGTCAGGAAAGCAAGAATACGGGAGCGAGTTCCACAGGCGGGAAGTGCGAGAGAAGAAGCTGCAGGAGTAGAATTGTCGTCTGCATTTGGCTAACCTGACTGTGAATGGTTGGGACCTAGTTGCCAGTCTGGTTGCACGAGCAAACACCTGTTGAGGAGGCATCAGTGACTTAAGTTCGTCCGAGCAGAAGCCACGAAAGTATTTATAGAGCAGACAAAGGGAGGCCACATTTCGACGATGAGGAAGTGGCTGCAGTCGAGTCGCCAGATCAGTACCTATCACATTACAGACTCTCCTTTGGAGCTTTTCACGAACACTGAGGAGAAAGGCAGGGAATTATATAATTGTTGGCAACATATCTAGGAAAAGGGCAACACAAAATTCGAAATAAGTTTGGTGTGTGCCTAGTAAATCCACCTTGTGAAAGCAAAAAAATCTTACACGAGAAACCTCAGTCGTATCATTATGTATTGTAACGAAGTGTTACTCTTATTCACAAGAAAGTCTACTAAGTATATTTAGTTTATTTCCACTAATTCGATTTTCTATAAAATTAAATTATACACTAGATGTATAATGCGTATAGGAACAAAATAAATCAAATGTAGATGAATTAAGAATTTGTGGTTTTTTCATTGGCTGCTGCATCAACAAGAATGGCCTAAGTTGCTAGTGGATAGATGTTTTTATTGAGTCAACATTTCTAGACTGGTTGGCAACTAAGGCTAGAGAGCTTAGTCTGCCATTCTACTTAACCTGAACATGAGGAATAAGAGATGGATTAATAACTTTCACAGTTTTTTTTTTTAGTGTGAAAGGGTGAGTAACGAGTTCGTTTGAAATTTAAACACAACCCACCAAATTCTTTTTTCAACTTTTACACGAACCACATATCCCAAATTATCACATGATTTAAGGTCTTCCACAATAGTCTTGTCAGATAAATTTGATCGCTTTTCAATTTTTTTAATCCTATTACTCATCAGCAATTTGAAAAAAATAATCAATCAACTGTTCCCACTTTCTTCCAAAGTTTCACTCGCTTGAAAGTAAAAATCAACGGCTCTTGACTTGAAGAATCCATCAAGCCGCGCTTTTAACTCTACGTCGTTGTTGAGCGCCTCGCAAACTGTCAGAAAACGACAGAAAAAGGTGATAATCTGAAGACACTAAAACAGGAGAATAACGCTAATTTGAATAGAGATTTTAATCAAATTAGCGACGTGGGAGTTAACATTTTCGTTTTAAAGAAACAAGAGTCGAAAAGACTTATTTTTGCTTACTTTGCACTCCACCGTCCTATATTGGATAATGGTAGAATACAGTAACATTTAAAAAAATAAAATAAACAAAAGTGGTATAGGAAAAATAAAGTTACAGAAAGCATAAAACAATACAGCAAACATATTTCGCGTGTTAATTTTACATTGAAAAAAAAAAAAAGAACGAAGTAATATCAACGATATTGTACTTGGTAGCGAGTTGTTTTAGCAGGGAATAATGAAAATCTTAATTACTTACATTTAGTGGATTCATGCCTGCCACAAGAAAATTGTGAGAAGTTTACATAAAACTAGATCAGTGAGAATTTGAATTTAGTTTCATGATTGTATATCCCATGTTGTTAAGCCACCATCACAATTTATATTCGTCCTGACGATAAACAACATTCAGCAGCAAGTTCTCTAACCGGGAGGATTTGAGGAACGTGGAATTCCTCTTAATTATTCCTGTTCTCAGCTCCACCCTGACAAAGTGTGGTAGCACCTGGGCAAAAAAGTTCACCCCAAACTGGGGCCAAAACACAATGAAAGTATAAAAATATATGTTCACAGTAAAAATAACAGCAATACATTTCTTCAAACAAATTAAATGCACTGTATTTCTGAAGAAAAGAAATATCAGCAATATATTTCTGAAAAAAAATTATCAACAATATATTTATCGAAAAACTCCTTTTTACAAAAATGTGTCAATGAAACCTTATCTAGAAATTGATTTCTTACAAAGAGTACATATTTTATTCATACGAACCTATCTTAAAAAACTTGTCGGGATTAAATAACTCATTGAGGTGTTGATATGCCGCAAATAAATAAAACCAACTAAACAATTCAAGTATTATTACGTTTTTCAAAAGTAATATTTAATTTTCGACGAAGATAAAGATTTCGAGCACTTGATTATCCCAACTACAAATAATTGAATGATCATTCAACCAAGTAATGAACGAAAGTTTTTATCATTAATGAAATAGTGAGAAAAAAAAACGAATATTTATACCTCCATAAAATTCGGTTTCATTGAAGGTATTTAGATTACACAATAGATTGCAAAACTTGTTTAAAAATGTAAATTGGTGAAACATCCAGAAGACTCATAAAATACTTTATGAACGTCGCATAGATTTGCTGAATAACAACGCATAGAATGAACCAGTTGTTAACTGTAATACATCGGATCACAATTTCGATTAAATAAATGCCAGTCTCATCAGGTGAGAAAAAAAATTCGCTGAGAAGAAATGTATTGCGAATATGCTGATTTCATAATTCTCGACAATCTATATTATAACAAAAGCTGCATACGTTCGCCACTTTTTCATCTCTATATTATAATAAGACCCATGTCCGTCAGCCACACGATTCCACCAGTAATAAAATGCAGCATTTTCTTTATTAATAAGATATGCAAAATACTAACACACAGGAAAATCTCAATAGAAACGAAGAAAAGAGTGCTAGACTGCTACGTGATGTCAGTTCTTCAATACGGCTGTGAATGCTGGACAATATCATCAAAAATGAGGACAAAACTGGAAGCGGCCGAAATGTGGTTCTACAGAAGTATGCTACGGATATCGTGGACTGAGCATACAAGCAACGACGAAGTGCTAGAAAGAATGGCAACAAAAAGGAAATTGATGCTGAGCATCAGAAAGAGATAACTGAAGTTCCTGGGACATGCAATGAGGAAGGAGAGCCTGGAGAACCTGATACTGACTGGACAGATAGAAGGAAGGAGAGACAGAGGAAGACAGCGGATAACATATTTGCAGGGTCTGATCAGGTGGATGACGGAACGGGGGTTGCCAGGAGCAACAGGAGCAAACATACTAAGAGCCACAAGGGATAGGGAGACGTGGAGATCCATGATCGCCTACGTCCTGAAGGGACAGGGCACATAGAAGAAGAAGAAGAATAAGAAGTATTTCTTTCGGTAATAATTTAATTTAAAATAAAACTTAAACATAAAATTGAAAAAATAAAATATTAGACATTGAATTAATATGTTGAATATATTTTAGTGCCGAGGGTATACGTTCGTGCCAATGGATCAAGGGGCGTTACATGTAAATATAAGACTAGGGCCTTACATAATATCACCGATCAAGGATAATAATAGAACAATGTGGCATACGAATTATTTGAGAACAAAACGAGATTTACTCGGTATGGGCTGATTTAAAATCTACCAAGACACCAGCGACTGTAATATATACATATAACAAACAAACTATGAAAGCCTTTCTGTTTTTTGGTCGTTTGATCTGATAAAGCAATTTAATTTATTGCTTTTCTTATCCATAAAATGCCAACACATTTTCCTTACACAAGGTTTTGTCTTTCATTTTGAGCTGAAGAACCCGGAATCAACAAGCATTCGGCAAACCGCATCGTTTATATCTTTTCCTCTTTGTCTCATCCTCTCCTCATTTTTGTTTTGGGAATATTATTTCTATTATTATATGTCCTACAAACACAAATGAATGTATATGCAAAATTTTGAGGATAATATTGATTTTTTTTTAAAAAATATACGAACATGTTTATTTAAGAAAATTTGAACATAATAGAAAAAATTTATATAGGATTTTGTGCCATAAAGATACGTGATTAAAGTTTATTTTTTAAATTTCGATAGTAAATTATTTGGTTACTATGATTGAGAAAGTAAAACAAAACAACTTGATCAACGATTCATCGCTTATAAATATATTTGTGTGTGCATTTAAGTAGTTAACTGAATATATATATATATATATATATATATATATATATATATATATATATATATATATTTATTAATTTATTTATTTATGCAATATATACAAATTTTCTTGTAAATGACTGACAAATAACTGAGGTTAAGATTTTTATTTAATTTTCTTCTGCTATATTTTTCATTTCTGAATACAGAATTTATATATATATATTTATATTTATATGTATATTCAAGCGCTCTCAGATTTTGTTTCAATCATTATCAATGATAATTCTATTTTTCTATAAACTGAATGTACGGATTTTTATGCATTTATCTTGAATTATTAGAAGGTTTATTTTACAAAACCAGTCAGCACATTATGGCCAATATTCATAGTTGATATTTGTGAGTGGTTATTTATTTGTTTTTAGTTTTGCTTTTATTTTTTAACAATTTTTAGATAAAGATTTGTTTTATAAATGAGTATGTTGCAGAAGAAGTTTGGTATGTATTCTTGTGTATTTAAAATGAGACTTAATTGAGCTATGGTTGAAGAGATATAACGTGAATTTTCTTGTTAGGCATATTGTAGTGTATCCAATATAATTATTTACAAATTTAGTTTGATAAGGAACACGATAGCTTAAGAGATATGTGAATTTGTAAATAATATTCTTTTTCTGTAATTTAGCAATTGCAGATGAGTTATTGTTGATAACGATGAAGTAAGTAGTTTTAATATTTTTATAGTAGATAATTCTTGAAATTTTCTTGAAACGTTATACACACACACACACACACACACACACACACACACATATATATATATATATATATAAACTATTTTCTTAAACTATATATATATATATATAAATTATATATATTATCTATTAATACATTGAACGTGCAGTTAGAATAATAATGAGCGTTTTCGAATGAGTTGAGTTCCTTTCATCACCGTAATTTAGAAAAATGGGAAATTCTCTCTTGTTCGTGCGGTTATGTGTTAAATAGCAAGCCAGAGTAGGCTAGCTGTGTCAACCAGTGTGGAGAAATCTATCTATCTATCTATCTATCTATCTATCTATCTATCTATCTATCTATCTATCTATCTATCTATCTACTGAGCAGTTCTTATGCTCCATAAAAGAATTTTGTCCCAGAAAGTAATATTTTATATGAATGCAAGAAAAATATAATACAATGCTTAAACGCAGTACACAATCAGTCAAATTTAATGAAAATATTTCATTGAAATTTTCGTAAAAAATTTATAATTGTAAAACCTTTTTAAAATAATTTGGTTGAGATTTCTACATCTTAATTCAAACACAAACACACACACACACACATAAATGCACACCTCTGCCTCCATATATATATATATATATATATATATATATATATATATATATATATATGTATGTATGTATGTATGTATGTATGTATGTATGTATATTACTATAGTACTATTAAGGTTTCCCGAGTATGGAGGCTGGTAGTCGAAATAATCTTTAAAATAAACGGTACGTCTGCGCAAATACAGATATCCAGTAAAAGTAACGTTCCAAATTATAATAGTAATAATAATGATCATTTTATACACACACACACACACACACACACATATATATATATATATATATATATATATACGAATTTTCATCATATATATATATATATATATCATTTGTAAGTTAGTTTTGCACCATAACTAAATTAGACCCGTACACAGTTGTATTTAAAGTTGTTCAATACAATCATATTGTAGAACTTTTGAATATTTTTCATTTGTAAATGAGTTATTTCAGCAAACTATGTTTAAACCTATCAGTATCTTCAGAAAATTTATAACTCATATTATATATTGCCTCATATATATATATATATATATATATATATATATATATATATACATGTAGATGTAATTGAAAATTTTATCTTAAATGGTAATAGTTCTCAAAATATGTTTCACGTCATATCTGGTGTGGAATCAATTCATAACACATATAATAAAACCTGTCGTCAGTGATACTTGAATTACAAATGGAAATTGCATTATTTCTCCTTAACCTAATTTTCTAGTTATATTGTAATCCAGCTGTTACGAAATGATTGAAATTCAGTATTTTACAGCCCATCAAACACATTACCATTAAATATTTAAGAAAATGAAAATTAACTTATCAGCTCATAGATTTCATTTGCTACTATACCACTTGTATGATTTGCATGAGATTCTAATCTCAACGAAGTTAAAATTCATTTGAAGTGCAAATCTTTTGTTTCCTTACAGAAGCTTAAAATATTAAAATAATTTTGATATGATTGAACACACACCATTGAGAAATATTAAAAGCTAATACTAAGATACGGATGATCTTACGAAAACGATGAGTGTATTATGTTCTTAATTTCCAACAGTATTTTGTGGAGTGTATTTACCGTATTTTCCAGCTTACAAAACGCTGCTGATTAGAAGATGCACCCTAATATTGGAAAGAAATTTCTTAGAAAAAAAGTAATTGTCATACAACACATTCAACGTGCGTCACTCACATACTGGCTTGACGTATTTTTGACACCAACCACCCGACCGATTTTGTTTTTATAGCAATGACATACTAGTTCGTGGTTTGTAAATATATTATACAACTTCTATTTTCTAAGGGTAATCTTATTTTCATAAACATTAATTAAAATTTGTAAAAATATGCATGTAAAAATATAAAACAATCAAATAAATTTATTCATACGCACATCCCAAAAGCTCGTCACTGCTGGAGTCATGTAAAATCTCTAAACACTGCTGTCAGTCATGTACAATAAATGATCCTCACTACTATAAATGTCAAGGGGATAACCATGGTGGTAAATGACACATTCGTCTTGGAAGATGCACATTTATATTTCAGGGGACGTTTTAGGAAACAATTTCTTCTTGTAAGCCGGAAAATATGGTAATAGTTAATGTATATAATAATAAACTCATCCATACGAGAGAAACGGTTAAGACACTTACCCTCAATAATATCAATTATGAATACTGCTACAATGTGCTGATCGTGTTTAGAAATTTAAAAAAATGTATTCCTATCCATATATATATATATATATATATATATTGTCATCCGCAGACAGTCTGTTTCGCTGTATCGCAGCTCATCAGTACGGTAAGACTCCGATTGCTACTCAACCCAGGCTCGAAACCCGAAACAAAATTAACAATAGCTCTAACAATAATGATAATATTAATAATAATGGTTTACATCAAAATAAACATAACACTATTAACTTACACTATTGCAACCAAATACATAATAATTATAAACAAGATGAAAAAACTTTCAAAAACATAATACGTAGAAATGTTAAACCAGTCGAAAGTAACAATAAAATTAAACTCATTATATATTATAAAAAGTTTAAAACAATTGACCTCATAGTCTATAATAACCCAACAAGCACTAAACTAAATTCTCTACAAAAAACCAATGTAGTGTACGAATTTACATGCCCATTCAGAGATTGCATCTCTGATACTAATCAAAAACCTAGTACATATATTGGTTTTACTTCAACCACGCTCTCCCGTAGACTTACATGTCATTTTTCTGATCAGAGTACTATTAAACAACATTTCTCTGAAAAACATAAACATGTAGGTAATATAAGACAGATGTTGGTCAACAATACGGTGATCCTTACTCATACGCACAGTAAGAGAAACCTGCAGATATTGGAGGCCATGTACATCAAATCGAAACAACCAACACTCAATAAAATCAACTTTAAAACAGGAAATAACATATTACATTGCATTTGACTATATGGTTTTGTTGTCATTTCGCGCTATCCCGCAGTGTAACGTCATAAAACCGCATCGCAAATTTAAGAACTGCGTTTATTATTTTTGGTAACTATTGCCGTTGCCAAGCGGAGTTTTAACACAAAATAAAATCGTCGGTGATGGTGGATTTTATAATATTTCAGTTTAAACAACCTCTCTGAAGATGGCTCATGTGAGCCAAAAGCTTAGAAGAAAACCAATAAATAATTATCCAAATGTTGGAGAATTTTTGTCTTTATATTCAACCTAAATTAAAGCCAAAATACGACGTTTAGAACGGCTCATGATTAAACATAATAGACATTCATTGTCTCTTACATTTAACATTTGCGTCAGTCAGTGATTCTATTGTAATAGTTGTTACAATGGTTTTTAAAAGCATAGTATCACTACACAAATTAACCAACAGGGATTTGTTAAAACTCGTGCTCTAATATAAAAATCAACTTACAGTTAAAATTATTTACCTATTTGAAGTATTATGTGGCCCCACTAAATACCTCATTCAGATAACATAATCCTCTCCAAAAGTTAATTAATATCCTTGTTTAATCCACATAATAAAAAAAGCGAATATTGTATTAAAAAAATAAAATAAACCCATACAACACTAAAAAGTCACTCTATTTCATCCATTCATAGATAGTAGTAAAATAAAAAGTGTCTACTCTTTTTTAAAAAACCTAACATCCAAATATAAGAATTTCCTAGACAAAATTAAAAAGTGACCTGTCTAAAACTAAACTACTCCGCACCCTCTCCTAACTCAAAGCTGTATCTCTATGGTTAAAACTGCCGATTGACCGGCTTAGACATACTAAATTCCCATCCCACGCATCACATACATATCACATTCTCAAGAATGAATCGTTTCCACCATTTATTTTCATTTCCACAATCGCCAGGAGAAGGACACTTGTGTTCTGCAACATGAGAATTTTTTTGTAGTTATTCTATGCTTTTATAAACCATTGTAACAACTATTACAATATAAAGCTCTACTTTGTATTGAGCACTCTTTATAAAAGTAAATGCTTGAACAGTAGGTTTAAAATCTATGTGTTCTATCACTTTCTTCCAATACTATATATATATATATATATATATATATGTGTGTGTGTGTGTGTGTGTGTGTGTGTGTGTGTGTGTGTGTGTTAAAGACAAAAAATCTTTAAAAAGGCTATATAAATGGAGGAAAGCACCTGGAACGATAAAAATTGTGGATAAGCATTCCTTAACACTAACCAAACCGAAAAATGTGTATTCTGGAAAAACTTATTTAAAGTTTATTTAAAAAATTATTTAAAGTTTCCTTTTCAGCTATATTTTCTGATATATATATATATATATATATATCAGCATGTGGTGTAGATATAGAAGAATCCAAAGGAGAGTCCTGTACATAAAGTGGTAGGATAACTTTCTAAAAGAGCTCTAAATGCATATGTATATAAATATATATATATAGGGCAAATATAAAAAAATATTAAGGCAGACATGTTATTTCATGGTAAATCGGAAGTGTAGGCCTATTTCAGGCGAACGATCATCAGCTTCCGTTTTTATTGTACAGAAGATTTTGAACGAAATAAAGAGTTTGTTTCTTTGGTTGAGAAAATTCCCTGACATGTGAGAAGCTTATAACGATGTTCTCATGAAAATTTGACATCAGCATGAATCTGCTCTGTTAAAGAGACAGACTTTTTGTACTTATCAACGCTATATATCCACCGCGAGCATTTTACAACGAAAGACCTGTTTGGGAAAAGTTTCTTTACCACTGAAAAAAAGAAAAAAAAACACCAACCTTGGTATTAGACATTATCACAATCAAATATTATATATATATATATATATATATATATATATATATATATATATATATATATATGTAGTTTTTAAAAATTATGAAAGCCATGAAAGTTTTGTTTAAAGAACTTTATTTTAAAAACTTTTTCCCACCTATAGCAATTTCTCAGGTGGAACAACCCCTATTTCTGTTTTAATATATATATATATATACCCCAGATATAAAAAAGTGGAGGCGTTTTTTATGAAAGGAAAGCAAAACCATTGTATATACAAATCATTTCAAAATCAATAAATCACCCGCTTAAATAGAAACGATCATTTCTTATTATAAATGAATGACTTGTTTACAAAATAGGTCTTTATTTAAAAAAAAAACCTTGAGGAAGTATTTTCTTGGTTAGTTTCCCCTCTCTTTTTTAATCTTGTGTGTACTTTGTAATTTTGGCGTGATCGGGAGTTTATTTTAGTTATATAAAAAGAAAACCTTTCTGTATATTGTATTTCAGTAAAAAAAATTATGTAATATCAAGTGTGAACACATCGAAAAATTTGTCAGAAACATTACCAAAATAATTATATTAAACAGAAAAACAAACTTTTGGGGGCAGTTGGTGATTGCGCTTGAAAATCTACACTCAATAGTTAATTTTAAAACTTTTATTTTGAAACTCAATCTTATGCTGTTCGAGCGGAACTGAAACAGACTACCACCACGTTTAATTTTGTTGTTTTTAATTTTTTTTTAACTTTTTTCAGCGCAGTTCTATCGATTGTTACTTAAATTTTCCGGTTATGAAAAAAAAATTTAAAAATTACAATATTTAAACAAACTCGGTGGGGTGAGGGGGTCAGTATAGTAAATCGATCCTCCATTTTCAATCCCCTATAAGATTGTATGAGAAACTGGTCCCCCATCTAAAATTGTTTAAATATTGAAATTTTTGCAAATTTTGTTTTCATTCGTAAAGTTTAAGGTGTAAAAGTTAATTTTGCACTTAAAAATTTACAAAAAAAATTGATAATGAACAAATTTACAGGTGGCGGTAATGTCGTACCGGCGACTGGTTTCAAAATGGAGGCTCGATTTAATATAACGTTGTATGAGAAACTGATCCCCCGCCCCAGGAAATGTTTAAATATTGAAATTTTTGAAATTTATTTTGTCATTCGTAAAGCTAAGGGGATAATCGATAGGTCTGCGCTGATAAAAGTAAAATAATAAAAATAATAAAAAGCAACGAAATTAAACGTGGTGGCAGTCTTCTTTAGGTCTGCCGCTGTTCGTTATGAAAGATATTTTTAAAAGTTTTACAATTGTTTGCACAGAGCTTCATAAAGGAGACTACTATTCTTCATGGAAAAGGTTACGTAAAGGTTTACGTAAAGGTTATCATATAAACACGTAACTTTTTAGAATATATTTTTCAAATCATTTAATTCAATTAAATATTTTATAATATCAAATACATGAGAAAATAATTAAAAAATAAAATCGGTGTGAATAAAAATCTAATGTATCATTTCTGGAGGTTTTATTTCCTTCTAGTGTAAAGCATAGTTGTTATTTTTGTAAGTTACAGAAAAGCGTTGAAAAACAAACTATTTATTTATATTAGATTTGAAAAAAACGTTTTACATGTAGAAATAGATTACCGGCTCTAATGATTAGGCCAACCCAGCTTTTTATTTAAGAAATTATATATCTCATACTATTTTTAGCTTTTATTGCAAAATGAAAATATCATGGTTCTTTAATCTATCCTTTAATCTAAACTATTTTTAAGTGGATAATTCTAAATGAAAATAGAATGGTTCTTTTGTTATTGTTAATTTGGAAAAATTTACAAGGCAAGGAAGCAAAGATGAACCCGTCCCAATCAACCCTAAATTTCCTTCATTCTTTCATTAATGAAACTGCAATTTAGGTAATTATTAAATATTTATAAATTCATTTGATGTACATGTTATTGTGCAATATTAAGAAAAGAACCATTCTATTTTCATTTACAATTATTTACTTGGTAATAAATACTAAACCTTAGTATGAAATACATCATTATTTTACAACACTGGGGTGGCCTAATAATTATGGCCGGTAGTGTATATATTTCTTAATTATTGTCTTGCTGCTGTTCCTTATTTCTATTATTTATTTATTTGCGAGGGGGAGTTTTAATCTCTACTGTATAAAACTAATATTACTGACCTATGATATCAGATACCGTTCATAAATAAACGATATCTTCATTATGTTTTAAACAAAATGTAAGCTTTACTTTTAAAAATTCTAGTTACTCCATCCTTAAATTCAGTAATTTACTTTGCAACACATCGATGATGCTAATATATGATTATTACGAGATTATTAAATATTGTTTTTATGTGTAAAGAGAGTTAGCTGAGTCGATGTGTGACTTTCGAATGTTACAGAATTTAAAAAATATATTTTCTCTTTTTATACAAAATTAGACTATTATCTTTTACATAAAACCAACATTTGACTTAAAAATGAAGCATTTAAGTTATGTTAAATGAACATCTAACGTGTTTTTTCGCTAAAATGTCATAGCTCAGTTTGTTTGCATCTATCTATCTATCTATCTATCTATCTATCTATCTATCTATCTATCTATCTATCTATCTCAGTCTGTCATATCTATCTATCTATCTATCTATCTATCTATCTATCTATCTATCTATCTCAGTCTGTTCATATCTATCTATCTATCTATCTATCTATCTATCTATCTATCTATCTGTCGATCTATCTATCTATCTATCTATGTCTGTTCATATCTATCTATCTATCTATGTCTGTTCATATCTATCTATCTATCTATCTATCTATCTATCTATCTACTTGGATATTTCTCAGTTAGTTGTTCATTTTGGGAAAAGTAAAACGTCATAAAATTTTTCGAAATATTTTCGAATATATACGCGTGTGTGTGTGTTTAGGCAGAATAGGTTCATTTAAGTATTTTGATTAACACATGTTCGATATGCTGCCATACACATTTTAAACTTCATGGTTCAGCAGTACAGCATAATAACAATAATCAGCAATTTACGAGAGGATTAAAATAAGAAGTCATAGTATAAATTATTTAATCAAACATTCTTATATATATATATATATATATATATATATATAATATAAATATATATAAATACAGCTTTCGAACAATTATCTACAACAACATGAACATTGAAGAGTTCATTCATAATTTTGATCACAATATACACAAGATCTTATTGGAAATTCCGAACAGTATATGTTCCGAGATGAAGTTTCTAAATATCAAAATTAAAACAAAATCATTTGAACTAATTGAAATGCATTATTTTTACTGAAATTTTGGTCTTATTTGAAAGATAATATGCTAACAGAACGCTAATCCTAAGTAAACTATCTTAAAACTATTGACATGTTTTCTCGTCCCCCATCGAACCGCCTTTTTACAAGAAATATATAAAAAAATTTAAAAATCTCTTGAAAAAATCCAGTAATCATCATAAAGATATGTTTCGAAGTAATTAATATTTATTCAACAGAATTTTGTAAAATTTATATTTAATTTTTACTTAGTTAAAACCTAATGAAAATGTAAGAAATAAGGAAGACCACCATTTATATTTCGTATTCTATACTCTTTTATTGTTTTATGAAACTAAAGTCAATCATTTTTTATACATAAGCATTTATTTGTTCTTAAAGGATACATTTGAGTTTAATACATTGCTTTTATTTTTTATTATTTTTGTACCTATCGTAACGTTTTATATAGTTCGCATTATTTTGACGTTATATTTTAATTATTGCATAATGGCTTTTTCTTACAGGGGAAAAATAGACTGTAATTCAGAATTATTTCCTTTTCAGACATCTATACGAAAATTAATGTAACAATTGCTAAAATGAAAAAAAAAGCATTAAGATGGAAAATAACATTGAACTTTAGATTTTCGATTCCTTAATCAAATTTCTATTTAGCACAAAAATAAACTCTTTTACAAAAAGCAGCAGCATGAATTTCAAAATAGCAATGAAATGTTCCAAGTAATTTAAAAAAATATTAAGTGTGATATTTTTCTGAACTATCTTAAAGAAAACGTGTTTTATTTAAATTAAGTATACACTAATTGTTGGAAAGAAAAATGTATTTTCGAGTTTTATTGAATCATTTTTGTTAAAATTCGGGACAATTTTTACAAATATTTACAATTGATATTGCTTCTTTTTTTTTTTACTGAAAAAACATCTTCAGGGATTCCTTTTTATATAACTGTAAAGAAATTGATGAACACACCCCAAATTAAAAAAAAAATTACCAGCTTGAAATTTGGGGAGCAAAAGACCCAGATAACATTCCCACATTGTTTTCTAATAAAATTCCGTTAACAATTGTTTAATAAATAAGTATATAAAATTCCGTTTGAAATGGATAATTAATTCACTGATTTTTGGCAAATATTTAAAACTGTGAGTAGCGATTATTTGTTTTCTTTTCGGAGTACTTAGAGAAACTTACAATAAAAAATTAAACAGACAGATCTTAATGAGGATGAATCAGTAAGTATTGAACTGACACTTGCAACTGTAAATAAATAATATAATGTTTAATAAGTGGGAATAGCATTCAAAATTCCGTAATAAATCTTTTCTTACGTATAATAAATTCTTGTTCATAACATTCTGCTACGGATTTCATAACGTGTCTATTATTTCTATCTATTTGTATGTATGACAGAATAAACTAATAAACGTATCTCAATCTATGTTTCATTTTATTAAAGATTCTTCAGAGCCCGAGAAAGAAATGAAAAGAAAGTTACTGGTATGTTGTGGTTAATTCTTATTGGTTAGATATGTGTCACGTGTATTAAAGCGATAGATACTTTTTAAATGTATGTGTGTGGAATACTTTGGACGGTAAAATGTATAATTGTGTATGTGAATGTTTATGTATGTATACATGTATGTATTTATTTGTTAGTATAATATTTGTCCATTTGACTTTGTTTTCCCATACATGATTCTTGAAGATCTCTTCTAACATTATTAAGAAGTTAAAGATCACTGGGTTTTTTTTTCTTAATACAAAAAACACCTCCAAGTATCTTCCAACACACACTCATTTCCTGCTCCGTGCAAACCGACCCCAATTATACCTTTGTACTGGAAACAGTGATTGGCCGTTAACTGGGCTCTGCACAAAGCCAAAAACATTCATTCTGTCTTTCTTTCTTGCTTGCTTCTAATATTATTTTACTTTCTTTTATTTATTTTGAACACACATAGACATGCACACTAAAGCACGCACATAGATGTATGCTAGTCATTAAAAGAACGAAGAAAGTTGTATTATATAAAAAAAGTAAATGGAGTTTGGTTGAATCTAAGAGCGCTAAACAGGGAGGGAAGGAAATGAAAATCAAGAGGGTGATAGAGACGGTGGTTGGTGGATCAGACCTCCGTCGATTTTAACTCCGCCACACTGGCACGGATAACGTCTTGGGGTGGAGACCTTGGGTGGTAGGAGGTTAGGCCAAGAATGAAAGAGCGAAGTAGTTGGAAAACGAACGAAGAAGCGGGAAAACAAACGTTGAAATTAGCGTCTGCGTGTATTCCAGCTCACGCGCATGCGTGCGTGTGCAGCATGATCATCATCATCATCATCATCATCATCATCATCTGGAGAAGTAGCAATATCAATAAGCCGTTTAAATATTCATTCATTTATTCGGCACAAAACCGAAAATTAGAATATGTTTTAAAGGATTATTATTTAATATTACTGAGTGTAATAAATGAATGATAACGATATGCAAGTATCAATGCCAGTAATATTAGATGTCAATCATTATATGAATTAAATAAATTTTTGACGATGCAATAATATCCAGGTGTAATAAGAAAAAGACGCAGTGATGTGCAATTGCAGATAATTTTCGAACGAAAAATGTTTTGTAAATTTACTTTCAAATTATACTATAACTGGGTGAATTTATATGAGACATTGCAATCAAAAATAATTATATTTTCATATTTTTTGTACAAAGTAATCCATATCATGAATGCGAGATAAAAGTGTTATGAAATTTTGAAAAAAGCAATATCCATTTTGCTGTTTGCAATATAAATTTATTGTAAATTGGTCTCGCTACAGAAGCCAAAACAAAATATTTTAGTAAAATGTAATTCCTTAAAATTTAAAAAGCAAACAATTTAGAGTGCTTAATCGATGAAAAAAAATCCCCAGATTGAAAATGTTAATCATCAATAATTTATAATTCAAAAATTCATATGGTATATTTTGTTTTGTCTTCCGTACGCATTGTAGTGCAGTGGATATCGGCTTGGAACGATAAAACGAGGAGCCGAGTTCAAATTCCTGTTGAATTCTTTGCATTCACTTACGCGCAAATACCCTTGGGAAGGATGTGCGTTGTGGTACCGTGGATATCGGCTCGGAACGAGAAACCGGGGAGGCGAGTTCGAATTCCAGTTGAATCCATTGTATTCACTTACGCGCAAATACCCTTGGGAAAGGTATTAATCCGTCTCTTCCTTCTAGTTATGGGTTAAATAGCAGGACAGATTGGGTTCTATAGCCTTGGTCGGCAACCAGTCTACCGCAGAAAGCAATGGCAACCTACTGCGGGATAATCTTCTGCCCAGTCAGTCATGTCTCTTTCGAGACATGATCGCCAAAGCGTATATCACGTATGGCACTTAACTGACTGACGGGAATCAATTTATATAAATTTACTTGGCAAATTAACGTTTATAAGTTAACATTACTTTTTTCCGTGATCTAGAATGTCAGTTAAACGCCATACGTGATAAGCACTTGGGCGATCAAGTCTCTTTCGATTCATGACTGACATGACAGAAGATTTTCCCGAAGTAGGCTACCATTTCTTTTGTAATAAACTGATTGCAATCCAAGGCTATACGATACAGTCTGTCTTGCTATTCAACCCATAGCTGAGGGGAGAGAATAATAAATGTATTCTTACTTTTCCAAAATGTGCGTTGTGGTGCAGTGGATACCGACTCGGAACGACAAATCGGGAAGCGGAGTTCGAAATCCACTTGAATTCATGACATTCATTTATGCACAAATACCCTTGGGAAAGGTAATAATCCGTCTCTTCCCTCCAATTATGGGTTAAATAACAGGACAGATTGGGTTCTATAGCCTTGGCTGGCAACCACTCTACCACAGAATGTAATGGCAACCTCATGCAGGATAATCTTCTGCCCAGTCAGTCATGTCTCTTTCGAGACATGATCGCTCATAGCGTGTATCACGTGTAGCACTTAAGTGACTGACCTTTCCAAAGGGTATATGCGCGTAAGTGGATGTAACGAGCACGACTGTATTTCGATGTCACTGATTTCTCATGCCGAGCTGTTATCAATTACACCACACCGCACATCTCTTAATAAAAACAAAAATATTTTTCTGGTTACAGTGTCGACTGAACAACCCCGCCTATAGCTGTAAGTACTAATTGATAAAAGAGAAAAACAGGCAGACAGACAGACAGATACATACATACATTAAATACGTACATACATCTTGAGATTACTGAAATTAGTGAAAATTTCGTAGTTTCCCTGAAGTTATTTTGCAAAAAGCATTGGAAATACAATAACAAATAAGACTACAGTAATGTTTACATCGATATACATACGGGGGGGGGGTGCTGACAAGACTTGCTGACACCTGATTCTCAGTGCACCTCTTGTGTTATGCTTGCCATGAAAACTCACACCTTGCGGAAAATATGCATGATTTTATGTTGTTATATATTTAAAAAAATATCCAGTGTAAAATTATGCCATTTGTGACCTTCGGTTTACGGTTGCATCCCTGAAGGAAATGAATATACAATAAAAAACAAATTAATAATAATAGCATGACAATTAACTGAATGTTTATAAAGGTAATTTATTTATATGACGTGGAAAAATTTGAGAGTATACTCAGTCAAGAAATCACTTTAAATTGTGTTCTAAATAATATCGTCAGTCAGTTAAGTGCCATACGTGATACTCAATTAGGCGATCAGGTCTCGAAAAAGCCATGACTGACCGGGCAGAAGATTTCCCTACACTAGGTTATCATTACTTTCTATTTAACCCATATCTGGAGGAACAATCAACCTTCTCAAAGGTATTTGCGCGTGAGTGCATGCAACGAATCCGATTGAATTTTTTAACTCGCCTCTCCGGTTTCTAGTTCCGAGCTGATATCCACAACAGCACGACGCACATTGCATCGTAACTTTCCTAAAATTCTGTCTCTTGTTGAACCTGAAATATTGATACGAAAATGAAAATATGAACGAGATTAGTGTGTCTTTCCCGAAAAGACACCTGCATCGATACATATTGATAATGAATTTTTCGTTGTTAAATTAATTTATGTATCGACTTCTAGTAAAATAGAAACCGCTTATTCCGCTCATATATATATATATATATATATATATATAGATATATATTTATGGAGATTAACTTTTTCTTTCTTCCTTTTTCTTTCCTTTTTTTCCTTAGCTTATTTCCCTGTCAACCACCCCTTCCCACTTCTATCTTTCTTTATCTTTCCCTTTCCTTTTCTTCGAGCCAGCCAAGGATAAATTTTAACTTACAACTCAGTTTAAAAGTAAGGTTTTCCAAAGATCTAAAAATAGACATTGATTTCTGTCTACTTTCTTATTAATCACTCCCTTTAATTTTTCTGTGATGTATATTTTAACTTCAACCGGTAAAATAACTTGGTTTATTTTGAAATAAAGAAGTTGTCGATAATGCGTGAAATTTCTCTTAGAGATTTCATGTAGAAATGGCCATACAACTGATTTGAGCATCGAAATTTATTTTATTTTATAATTGGCTCTGTAATTTGAATATTAATGACATTGAGCCCTCCACCTTGATCATTTTTTTAATATTAATGTAATTAATATTTATTAGGATGGTTTTTTGGGGATTTACCTTCCTGCTTTTCCTTTTGGATTAAAATTTTAGATTTAAAAATATATTTGGTATATATATATATATATATATATATATATATATATATATATATATAGATATATATATTGTAATATATATATATGTATATGTATATTAAAAAAGGATTAATTCAAAGATGTTGAATATCCATTTCGATATGAATATCCCCACGGGGGATAATACATCACCTCAGCAACAGAAAAATCCTTTCAGAAACTGGAGAAAAATTAGTCTACTTTTCCTTTTTAAATAGATTTATATATATATATATATATATATATATATATATATATATATATATATATATATATTCAAAATGTTATGTTTAAGAATAATACTGATTGGATGAGGCACAATGCTAAAATTTGCTAAAGCGTGTTCTTAATCTTAGTCTAGTATTAAGAAGATCTAATCCACTACACAGCGCCGATCATCCGCTTGATCATTTGGCTAAACATTACACAACAAATAACTGTTATGAATTTTCCGTTGTGCTACATGTCATCACACCTTGACAGATTAATGAAATCCTGGAACAATAGAAGACATGAAATTATGTCCTATCTGTATGAAAACAATTCCTACGCAATTACTGTGTATGTTAAAATGTTTAGGTATTCACAAATTGTCGTTCATGAATTCATATCTCATAATAACCCACTTTTACTATTACTGAAGGAAAGCTTAATAAAAGGGGATTTATTGATGCTTGATGTGTTTTGCTTGTCAAATTAGTTGCAAGTTGAGTCGTGATAAAATATTTTTGTCATCATATATATATATATATATATATATATATATATATATATTATACGAAAGTGAAAAGCCGCTATTTAAGCACTTACTTTTATAAAGATTACTCGATAAAAAATAGAGCCTAATATTGCAATTTTGTTATTACAATAGTTTAAAAAAGCATTATATCACTACACAAAAATTTCCATGTTTCATGACAATACTGTTCTTCTTCAGGTGATATGTTAAAATGCCCAGTTAAAAATAAAGTAGACAGAAATAAGCAGAAAACATGTAGACGTAACATTATTTGGCTTAACCCACCCTTCAGTCATAACGTTCAAACTAACATTGGTAAAGTATTCCTTAACTTAATTCAAAAACATTCTACCATTCACCCTCTCTAAGAAAAAATCTTCAGCAAAAACAATGTCAAAGTAAGTTATTGTTGCATTAAAAACATAGATAAATATATTTAACAACATAATTCTATGATATCAAATAAATATTTGGCCCACATAAACAACATCTGTCACGCAACTAATAGCAAAAATGAACCTTCTAAAAATAATTGCAACTGCCGAATAAGTAAACCTGCCCATTGAATAGCCAGTGTATGTATGAAAGTATAGTTTATAGAGTTCGAACTCCTTCGGTTTATAATAATGTTAAATTTTACTTCAGAAGTACCTCTAACAGGTGGAAGATAAGATTTAACAACCACGTGTTGTCTTTAAAGAATAGTAAATACAACAAAAGTACTGTTTTGTATATACATTATTGTAAATTAATAAACAACAGTAAGAATCTAATTATTATCTGGAATATCGTAGCTAAATCTAAACATTACAATGGAAAAGAAGATAAATTAATATATGAGTTTTAGAAAAACTTGTCATCCAAATTCGCTTTATAAAGAAGTGATTTAATGACCACATACTGTCATAGAAAAATACTTACTTAAATTCTTAGACCCAGATTGATATAGATCCCTCTTTAAGTTTCTTTCTTTCTTTCTTTCTTTCTTTCTTTCTCCTGCAATATTACTTTTAACATTTATGAATTAAACACCGTTCTCTTTACAGTTTTAATTATTAATTCAATTTTTTTCATTTTATTTTATCTTATTTTCATTTTTACTTAAATTTTCGAATATTAATTTTCCCTACATTTTTTTATGTACAAGAAATATTTGAATATTTAGTTTCTTAGGACTCATGATTTATGGCACTTTGATTACTTCTACCTGCATTTTATTATTTTTTTTTTTTTTAATTTCAAATTTTAAATTTAAATCTTAAGTTTTATCCACATGTAACCAGAGAATATTTAAGATTTTATCTTGTTATTAAAAAAGCTGTAACTTAATTTTATAAGAATTAATTCCCATAAATATCGAGTGAACTCAAATTCAAAACTATTAAACCGTCAGTTTAAAATATGCAACTGATGATTGCATAACACATGAAAATCCGAGTCGCGCCATAGACGTACGGTAATATATATATATATATATATATATATATATATATATATATATATATATATATATATACCTTTTTCTAGAGTAATTTTTGCATTTTCTTAATACTTCTAACTTCTATCACAGGAAATTTTTTTTATCATTGAAAGTCCTCGACTGACAAAGCCGGATTAATAATGCTGAGAGTTCCACTTTAAAATACCAACCGGCAAATTTGTCAGTTTTATTTAGCTGGATATTAAAGTAAATTGAAAGGTGAGTGAAGGAAAATTCTTACATACGCACAAATCTGTACTAATTATGGTTTACTCATGATATATTTATATGCATCTCAAGGATAACGACATGCATACATACACACATGCACACAAAACATAATGGCGCACTTTTATTATTAGAGATAGAAAGTCGAATAATAAGACGCTTATTGTTGCTTGATGTATTTTACTTGTCCCATATGTAATGCATTGCGTCATGATAACAAAATAATTGCTATCGTTTATTGCTATATATATATATATATATATATATATATATATATATATATATATATATATATATATTAGTTATTTTCTACCTATTTCATGCATGCATATACACATACACATACATATCTTCACACTTGCATATATATATATATAATCCAAATGAATTAGAACGAAAAAAAATTGCAACGTTCAATACATTAATCGAAAACACTGCCCAAAATAAAAATAGAGCAATGATTATACTACCTGATAAAATAATGTTCTTTCAACATCGAAATAAATTGTACAATATGTTGTAGGTTGCACATGTTCAAACGTAATAATAATGATAATCATAATAATTATTATTAATAACAGTAATAATATATATATATGCATGTATGTGTGTGTGTGTGTGTGTGTGTGTGTGTGTGTGTGTGTAATTCACTTATCTTGTATCTGATCTGATTACTTTTTTCAAAAAATCAAATTTTCTTATCCTTATCAGTCTTACTCTCTGTTTTTCTTTTTCTCTCTCTTTATATATATATATATATATATATATATATATATATATATATAAATTATGGTTTAGGACATGTACAAATTATGATTATGAAAATGTTCTAAACTCTAATTTATAATAAACATTCATAGCTCTATTTCATATCGAGCACTGTTTTAAATGAATGTTTTAACGTTGTCTATCTCCTCTTCGTTCCTTATTCACTTATATATATATATATATACATATATATATATATATATGTGTGTGTGTGTGTGTGTGTGTGTGTGTGTGTGTGTGTATTGTTGTTCTCAAAAATTTATTTTATTTCGTATCTCACATATATGTATACTAAAATGCTTCGAAAGTAACGTCTTCAACTCTATTGTGCTGGTCCATGACGTAAGCGTCGAGTGTTTGTTGTATGTCAATATCAGATGATCTTTTCTACCAATATTCCATATTTTAATGTCTAGTTATATCTTGCCGCTTAGAGACAGTGCGGCAAAACTATGTCTGGCTTGAAAGTGCTTGTTAAGTAGATTTGTATCACTGAAATCATCCGTGTGAAAAAACTCTATGTATTGATATTCATCGACGCTTAGCGAAGGATTTCAATAATCAAACAATGAATGTGATTGCAGTTAGGCAATGCGTAATGCGATACTTCAGTGGCAGTATCGATGTGTATGAAAAAAGTAGGTCACATCTTCTAGTGCAAGGATAGCATTTTATTCCACGATAACGAAAACGTCCCATGGTTCTCAACCAGGGGGTAAATTACTTTGGGGTAATGGATGTTTGATTTGGGAACTTCAGGACAATATTATTTCATTTGTGGGAAATTGGAACTATGGAACAGACGCATTGGAAAGAGAATTTTTGCACAATTTTCTACATTGGATGCCTTCCTTGATAAAATCAATTCTGAAGACACCCTTAACCACATGAAGACAAACATCAGTGATCACCTAAATTGCCTTTTGGAAAACTTACGTAAGTACTTTCCAAACTTGAATGATTCCAACAATGAATGCGTAAGAAATCCATATCTTATGAGTGAAGATATCACTCCTGATGAGGACTATCCAGCAAAAGATGAATTTCTCACACTCAGGATGAACAATGCATGGAAGCTGTTTTTTTGAGGTCAAGTCTGGTCTAGACATAATTTGAATCTTTCACCTGCAGGATATACCAAGACTAGCCTCTATAGCAGTACAAATTCTCATAGGATTTTTAACCACTTATCTATGTGAACAAGCTTTTTCTATTGTCCTTGGAATGAAGATCAAGAAACGCAGCAGACTCATCTTGGCAAACGATGCCCCAATAGCCCTTTCAGTCACAAAGCCAAGATTAAATAAACTGGTACATGCAATACAAGCTCAACACTCACATTAAGAATCACGGCTAGGTTACGGCTACTATACTGATTATTATAAATTGGTACTATTTTACTGAATGATTTCAATTAACTTTGTCTGCTTTTGATGTATAAAAATATAATTACTTCTTTTCCTATATTACGGGTATATGTTTATTTGGGTAATGGATAATAGGGAAATTATATTTTGGGGTAATCGAAGAAAAATGGTTGGGATCATAGCCATTTGAAAGAACCATGTAGCAGGTGATTGTTTTGTTGCGTTCCCCTCTATCGTCATCTCCCTGGAAGTTAATGAGAGATTCCTTCTGATCCAGTATTGTGTAGGGTAGGGTACACTGCATATTTAGTAGGGTACATCGACATATTTACATTTCGTAAAAACATTACACGCTATGAAATCTGCCTTTCTCTGACGTTCGCCAGTCGACTGGTGGGTGGATCTCCGACTGCTGTCAAATCAGTAGGGTTTTTGTCTATGCTTATATATATATATATATATATATGTATGTATATATATATATATACTCAGTCAGATGGTGTGAGTTTGTGACTATGGGTTTCACGCTTTTGCGATCGTCAGACAAACTGATTATTTTTTAAAAATATATTTCCACATTATAAAAAAAACATAAATATCAAAATTTAAAAAAAGAATTAATCAGTTTGTCTGACGATTGCAAAGCCAGGGTCAAAAACTAACACCATCCAACTGCATATGTTAGCTCTATCACTGATATTGAACATTTGCAAATGAGCACCGCGCATATATAATATATAAATAATATATTTTATAGAACAAATTGCAGATATATATATATATATATATATATATATATCATACACACACACATATATATATGTGTGTGTGTGTGTGTGTGTGTGTATGTGTGTGTGTGTGTGCGCGTTCGAGATGGTAGCACCTGCTTGAGTCCTAGTTATATGCAAATGGTGAGCTCCAAAACCTGTGTAAAAATACATTTTTGTAAGAAGAATACGAGCAATAAAATTTTTTTAAAATTGTTTAAGATTCCACGAAAATTCAATTTCAGCATCTGACAACGCAAAGTACTTTGCATACTGGTAAACAAACGAAACGAAACCAATATATATATAATGCACATTGAGCTTAGTACTCAATGCCGGCAGTTTGTTTCATGCTTAAACGCGATCTTCATGCTATATTTGTTGTGTTTGCCTCGACTTTATATATATGTTGTGAATTATGCATTATCAGTAGAAGGTCAATTGTATTAACGGTTATTGCGTGGGCGATAACCGTTATGCTTCAAATTATTGAAAAACTACACTATTAAGTTGAA
Source organism: Ascarosepion bandense (assembly GCA_037127315.1). Taxonomy (NCBI): domain Eukaryota; kingdom Metazoa; phylum Mollusca; class Cephalopoda; order Sepiida; family Sepiidae; genus Ascarosepion; species Ascarosepion bandense. The sequence goes on from JBBBDQ010000337.1 coordinate 3,390,135, forward strand.
TTGTTCTGGTTCCGAATGCGGTTTAATTGTAACTATTTTATAATTTTTTTTTTTTTAACTTTTCACTCATTACTTGTTGTTGGTGACTTTACTACTATTATTGAATGTTATTTAATTCTGTTTATGAGTTGATTCGAATTTGTTTATAATTATTTACTTTGTTTACATATTTATTGATTAGTCTTTGTTTATTAAATTTATTTCTGTTTTTATTTCGTATTCTTTTTTAGTCATCGATTTTTAAGTAACTGTGGTTCCAAGATGCAGAGGATATCGGCTTGGAGCCGAGTTCGAATTTCAGTTGAATTCCTTGCAATCACTTACGCGCAAATACCTTTGGCAAAGGTATTAATCCGTCTCTTCCCTCCAGTTATGGGTTAAATAACAGGATAGATTGGGTTCTATAGCCTTGGTTGGCAACCAGTCTACCGCAGAAAGCAATGGCAACCTGGTGCGAGATAATCATCTGTCCAGTCAGTCGTGTCCCTTTCGAGACATGATCGCCCAAGCGTTTATCACGTATGTGCCATACGTGATAAACGCTTTTAAACTTAAGTGCCTTAAGTGAATATAGATTTATGGATGTGCATTGTGGCTCAGTGGATTTCGGTTTGGAATGAGAAATCGGAAAATCGATTTCGAATTCCAGTTGAATTTGTTGCATTCACTTACTCGCAAATACTCTGGGGAAATGTATTAATTTGTCTCTTTCCTCAAGCTATGGATTAAATAACAGGACATATGGGGTTCTATATCCTTGGTTGGCAATCAGTCTACCGCAGAAAGGATAATCTTCCGCCCAGTCAATCATGTCTCTTTCGAGACATGCTCGCCCAAGTGTGCATGACGTATGACACCCGACTAAATAAAAATTTGTTTTCGTTTCTGCATTTTGAGATGGGTTTTGATCGTATATTCAGGGAAGATAATTTTTTTATTTTCTCATTCAGACAGAGTTTACAGTTGTTGACTTATTGTTGTTGGTTAATATTCTTTTCCTTATGTTTCGTGATATTTTCATGCGATTTGGGTTTTGCATTTAATTTCCCATATATGTTTAAAAAGCGTTGTGCTATTTACGTATATTATACTTGTACATGATATTTTGTGTGTAGTTTATATGTTTCCTGAGTCCTTAAATTATACATATATTTTCTTCGTTGTCGGCTGATCTTTCTTTTACGTATTAATATATCTTTGACAGGCATATATATATATATATATATATAGTGCAGCCAAAACGCAACACACATCGACTGAAAATTGCGTTTCAATCATCAAATAGAATTTTGTCTCTTGGTGTTGACCTTAATATCCGATTTTATATTTTCATACCTTCTCTACTGATATGCAGAAGATATCGGCTCGAAACGAGAAATCGGAGAATTCCACTTGAATTCCTTGCGTTCACTTCCGCTTAAATACCCTTAGGAAAGGTATAAATCAGTTTCTTCTCTCCAGTTATGGGTTAAATAACAGGATAGATTGGGTTCTATAGCCTTGGCTGGCACGTAGTCCACCGCAAAAAGCGATGACAACCTGCTACGGTATAATTTTATGCCCAGTCACTCATGTCTCTTTCGAGACATGATCGCCCAAACGTGTATCACGTATGGCATTTAACTGACTGATATAGCACAATTTAAAAGCATATTTTATCATATATATTTTAAATTTCTTCACATTAATACTTTATCTTTAATTTTTTTTCTTTCAATGTGTAATGAGCACTTTTTAATACAACTGTTTACTGGTCTAATTTTTCACAGACCAATGACTGTTTAATAATCACAAACACAAACACACACACACAGACACACACACACAATGTTTCATCAGGTAGTAAATGTTATTTTGAAAAGTCTTTGCAAAACTACGTTGACTATCTGATGAGAAATTGTTCTTTTAATGTCAAGACAAAATGTACACTTTTGTCGCAGATTGTAGTTTGAACATGTTCTACAATATAATATATAATAAATATTCATACCTCTATTTCTATATTGAGCACTCTTTTAAATGAATGTTTCGAACGTTCCTTATTAATTTAGGCATATATATATATATATATATATATATATATGAGAGGGAAATATTTGCATATAAATAGCTACCTCCAAAGATTCACTAAAAAAGAGAATACTTAATAAAATTATATCCCAAATGTAATAAACAAACTTAATAAATAACATTCTTTTCTTGAAAATATTAAAATATTTTTTAAAATTCTTTTTATAAACTTCAAAACTTTTGGTTAAAGTTCATGTTTTCGCGCATCAACGAGGGATCATAAATTTTTGGATTTTAATTAAACCGGACTTATTAAGAAATGAACGGATTTATGTTTAAAACGTTTCTTTTTTAACAAATCTTGTTATATTTTTATATGTTAACACTTCTCTACTTATTTAATGTTATGATTATGTAAATTCTTGTAGATCTTAAAGAATTTTAATCATCAGTTGCTTTTTATCTGACAGTACACGCAGTTACAGAATTTCAGCTCTCAATTTAATAATAAAAAATGCTATACAATTAAGATATTGTTTAATTAAAAAAGCTTTTCATTGCTTTTATAAAGATATATTAAGGGCACTATTTTCTAACGAAAAAACTTTCTATAGATAACGAATTTTTAAAAGAATTGTTTTCATTTATTTAAAGTTTTAATTATAATAATTCATAAAGTCTTAAATCTTTTAAAATTCTAAATTAGTTTGTAGCGGTTAGGTGATACTGTCTGTATGTAAAACCTATAATTACTAAGTCATAAATGGAAAAGCTTACGACAATTCAGTAACCACCAGTATTTAAGAAATAATTTTCTCTTCTTTTTTGTGTATGTTTATGAACGTGCTGATTTTTTAAAATATGGACATCTGTACACAACATTATCAGAAAATAAGAACGATAACTATAATAAATTTACATTTTCTATCATTTCCTCAACAAGCGTCCTTTCAGATAAAGCCAATGTGCATAAAATTAAAAAAATGTTAGATTACTTATAATATTTTCATAAGTTTTAAAGATTACTCTGTTGTTAATGAATAATATGAAAAGAACCTTCTCTTTGTATACATGTAATTACTTTATTCCTATAATTTTTACAGTTAAGTGCACTTTACTTAAAAATGCCAAACGTTTATTGATAAATCTATCAACATCTCGCAAAACTTTAAACCAGTTAATCTTACTCAAATAAAATTTCAGAAAATATATTTTTTTATTTTTGGAAATTTTTTAATGAATAAAAGTATATTGTGTTGCAAGATTTGACAATACGGACTATTTTTAACGATAAAATTCTCACTCCAATCAATTTATATTCGGTTTGCTTTACAGCAAATTATTTTGCTTACAGTGAATATAAAATTTAATCTATTCAGTCAGTCAGTTAAGTGCCATACGTGATATACGCTTGGGCGATCATGTCTCGAAAGAGATATGACTGACTGGGCAGAAGATTATCCCGCAGTAGGTTGCCATTGCTTTCTGCGATAGACTGGTTGCCGACCAAGGCTATAGAACCCAATCTGTCCTGCTATTTAACCCATAAATGGAAGGAAGAGACGGATTAATACCTTTCCCAAGGGTATTTGCGCGTAAGTGAATACAATGGATTCAACTGGAATTCGAACTCGGCTCCCCGGCTTCCCGGCTTCTCGTTTCGCGCCGATATCCACTGTACAACAACGCACATCACATTTAATATATTAGGTAGAAATAAAACTAAAATAAAAGATTTAAGAAAGATTTTTTATTTCAAAATTAATTTTAAATCTTATTTATCTCTTTCCTGGTAGAATCTCTGTATAAATTATCTATGGGAGTAGTGAAAAGTTCTCGGTCAAATCCATTTCACAAAATATGTCCTCGTACGCAAACTTCAGAATTATGGGAGGAATGTCATTAAAAAAATTAATGAATTATTTTTTTTTTTAAATCATGAGGAAGGCTCCGTTTTACCTGACATCGTCGGATTTTTTCTTTTTGTTTTTGTTTGTTTTTTCTTTTGTTTTTAGTCTGAAAGAACGAAATAATGCACACGAAATATTTTATTGCTTTGTGATTAATTTTCCTAACATTAACAATGCTGTATAATATAAAAAAATGAATTATTTTCATCCATCCATCCAGCCAGCCAGCCATACATACATACATACACACATACATACACACGCGTGTGTGTGTGTGTGTGTGTGTGTGTGTGTGTGTTCGTGTTGAAACACGTTTCCGATTTTGATTTCTTTACTATTCTCCTTTTGTCTGGTTGGTTGATTTTCCTGTTATTTTGAAGACGAATCGTGTTGACAGATTTTTGTTGTTTCAAATAGATTTTGTCACCTGCTTAACACATGAATACGTGTTGGACAAAATAAATAAATAACAAATAAACCAGAAGCACAACAACAACAACAACAACAACAACAACTACTACTACTACTACTACTACTACTACTACTACTACTACCAATAATAATAATAATAATAATAATAATGTGTGAAATTACAAAAAACAATCATATTCCCGAAAAAAAAAACCTACATAATTATTGTTGTTTTATTTTCAGAACAAATTAACTTCGTTGATTTTTTTTTCATTTCTTTTCTTTTCTTTTCTTTTCCACATATCACTTTAATTATTCAATTGACATACTTTTATTTCATGACTCCCAATCACTCCCACTATATGTTTCTTTTTTCTTTCACTCACTCATTCACTCACACTCTCTGTGTGCGTGTGTTTGTGTATATATATATATATATATATATATATATATATATATAGGGAGAGAGAGAAAGAGAGAGAGAGAGAGATACATACAAACACACACACGTACATATACACGCCACACACACATACAGAGAGATAGATGAGCTGAAGCTTTCGTTCAAGCATGAAACAAACTGTCGCCACGTGGTGTTGTTCTGTCTCTCCATTTTTACATATGCAGACGTTACATCGTTGAATTAACCCACAAGTATAGCATAGCTTATTGTTTAATATTATCACGCACACATACATAACACAAACAAACAAACACACATATGAACGTGCTGTAATGGGTAGCAAGCTTGTCTCTCAAGTATCATTACGACAGAAAAGTGAATTGGATCCTATATGTGTGTGTATGAGTGTGTGCTCTATAGTTTATTCTTAAGAATATTATTAAGTAAAATATATGACCTATGTTTCGCTAAATTCACAGAACAAATCTTTAACGCTATTTCAACAATATATTTCATAAAATAATGGCGTAACATTTAAAATAATAATGATAACAATAATAATAGTGATAAAGAAGAATGTCGAAGGGAGAAAGATGATGATAGTTGTGATGATAGGAATATATTTTTAATAATATTGGATGATATTAGATCATAAATAGGAAAAAATACATAAATATTTGAATAAAACCCTCTTGAGTAATAAAAATATTAAATGAAATAAAATCTCGCCCAAGACGTGAGCTTATTCAGCCCACAACTCGGTTGAAGTTTTAAAAATATTACTAATGTGATTTGATGTTACTTGATGAAGTGATATCTATCGAATACCCGTGATATGGTTGTAGTAGTAATAATAATAATTTAATTATTATTATTGTTGTTGTTGTTGTTATTGTTGTTTTTCTAACCGATGAATTTTGCCCCCGGAAAAAGTGTTGAATTAACGTCGGAAATCAAGATGTAAAAATTATACTTAGTATCTTCAAGTTTTCGATGCGTTTAGTATCATACTGTATATTTTACAGTTTTGCTAGCATTTCATGGCTAGTACAAGTACTCCAAAAACAATCGGAATAACAGTTTATTTCTGGTTTTATTTTCCTCGGTTCTCATGTGAAGTCTAATCACTTAGCATTTTTTCAATTTCTTTTATTTTTCTCTTATGATCTGATGAATTCGTAAAGTTTATTTTGTTATTGTTATTATTAGTAGTTAAATTAATAGTCTTAATTGTTGTTATTATTATTATTATTAGTAGTAGTAGTAATAGTGCTAAGAATACTAGTAGCAATTTAATAGTTCTAATTGAAATGCTAAAACGATATATAACATTAACTTGATAGAAAATGATTTTAGATTTTTAGTTGGTCAACAATTACGAGTGTGATTTTTAGTTTTGCATGTCTTTTGCGAATGTGTAAACAGAGAGTAATTCAAAATGTTTAGACCACTGAATCTGAGAAAAATTATTGAAGATATTTTTGGAAGTTTTTGGAGATTGATACCAGTTTATCACAAGTGAAGCCCAATTTTTTCCATTGTTTTCATATTTACAATCTTTTTTTTTTCATCTTAATTTTAGGATAAAATTTAGTACGTTGACGCAGAAATTATAAAAAATATCAATTTTTTTAAACAACTTGTCTATGTTTTGGATATTGCACTTGGTTTTACTTTCTCTATCACAACACACTAAAAATATGTATGTATATATGTATACATGTGTGCCAGTATGTACACAAACATGTGTACCCCCCAAAATAATGCTCATAAAGATAATACCTTTACTCATAAATTCAAATGCTATATTTAATCGACACACCGATTTGTGTAAATACCTTGTTTATTTATTTTAACAGTGAAAATTTAGTTCACACACCGGTAGATATAACAATTACTCAAATAATCAAAAGAGATCTCTACTTAAACACATTTATACACAAAATATTAAGTATATATATATATATATATACACATATATATATATATATGCACACACACACACACACACACACACACACATATATATATATATATATATATATATATATATATTAGAATCGAAAATTGCAGCTTCTTTTTGTTGAAAACCACATTGATTTAGAAATTCTTGCAAAAATCAATTAATTTTCGGATTTTAATGATACTTGCAGGATTTATTTAGAATGAATAAAATTATTTTAGATATTTTTTGAGAAAGTTGTGGTGATTTTTTTCTAATTTTGTTACACTCCCCACGATTAATGTCATGAAAGTTAGAAAGGTAATTTTTATAGGGATTATTGTTAACATTATTTATAATATAAACAATATTGCTATCAGATGGAAATACATCTGTTAGTGTTTAATCGTCAATTTTTCATTATTTTTCATGAACCCTGTCACCGAAAACCCGGTGTGAATTGTAAAATAAAGAATGCAACAAAACACTAACATTATTTAATGTAACGCAAGAAAAACATTTGAAAGTTTTAAAAATAAATAAAAATACTCTTTCGTAGCCCCCTGAAGGTCAGTGGCGTTATCGCCTTGCTCGGGGTGATATGATAAAAAAAAAAAAAAGCAAAAAGTCAGTAAGTTTTTTCTCATAATAAAGAATTTGAAAATAAAATATTTTTTATTAAGTTTCGGAATTTTTCTTCTCATGTATGCTCATATTTTAGCTCTGAGCTGTTATATATATATATATATATATATATATATATATATTAAAATTTTGTAATTTGCTTGAAGCATTGCGTAAAATAGTTGTATATGCATTGTCTTGAAGGCTGTCGCAATACGTTGAATGAAATAAAGGAAGGTCGGGAGTTGTTTGTATGACCTGTTGGACAGCTAAAAAGCACGATCACTCTGAGGTTTTCTCTGCCATTATGATGATAAGATTATAGTCTCGAAATATCATAATAAACAGGTCATACAAACACCTCCCGACCTTCCTTTATTTCATTCAACGCATTTTGACAGCCTTTAAGACATAACACACACACACACATACATATATGCACACACACATTTATTTCATTTGTAAATTCAGATTACATTTAAGGGGAATAGGTTTTTCAATATGTCATTTCGAGACACACATTGTTAATTTTGACCAAAGAATGAAAAAAAAATCACTGTTTTATTAATATCTGAATAATAATACATGTGTGCAGCGTCATATGTACATTTATTAATTCACATAACAATATATATATATATATATATATATATATATATATATATTGGAGTCTAACCATACTGATGAGCGTTGATACAACGAAACAGATCTGTCTGCGAATGACAATATTTACGCTCTCACACCCTGATTGAGCACTCTGGAAGTAAGGTAGATTTTGAAAAACAGTAGCCACTCTAGCGTGTACGCATCGCTCATTCAGTAAAATGAATTGGAGCACTCTAGCTATTGGGCGCGTAATATGATATGCGCTAAAAGACTGCTTCTTCCACCGAATGCCCCGTGGCCCAGGGGTAGAGTCGTAGACTGATGTCAATGCGATTGGGTTTCAAGCCTGGGTTAAGAAGCAATCGGAGTCTAAGCGTACTGATGAGCTGTGATACAGCGAAAGAGATCTGTCTGCGGATGACTATATATATATATATATATATATATATATATATAAGTAAGCCGACTTGCCCTGACGATCTGTTTGTTGAAACCTAGGTAGGTCTGTTGGCTCTAAGTTAGATTTATTCTTATTTGTTTCTTCTACGTTTGTATTGAGCGCTTCAGTGTTAGGGCCCTGTTTTTTTCTTTTCAGCGAGTATTTTGACGTATGTTCAAGTACTTAGTTTCTTTCCTTTTTACTTCCCCTTTTTTCCCCTCCGTTTTTATACTCGGTGGGTTTTTCGAGACGGATTCAAATGTATTATAACAATTATTATTATTATTATTATTATTATATATATATATATATATATATATATATATATATATATATATATAAAACTCACAAATTAATGTACTAGGTAAGGAAATGTAACTTAACTTGCTTGCAGTCGCTTGCAATGTTATTTATTGAGTGTTTATTTAAAGAAGCAATTACAATTTATTGTTTTATTATTTTGATGAGTTCGCGATATTTTTCTCTCAAATTCTTCCGATTGAAAATAAAATTTATCTTTTCTGTTTGTTCTTTTTTTTTATCAAAATTAGTAATGAAGACATTCACGCAACTATCTGCAGCACTTGAAAATCAGTAACAATAAAAAGGCACATTGTGTTTGAGAAAGGTTCATTAAGGAGAATATTCTAAGGAATGATGGCGAGGAAAATATATATTGAATTATAAACAGTTAACACGAAAAGAAATCTCAAGATTTAAATATTTCAGTCAGTTAAATACCATACGTGAAACACGCTTGGGAGATCATGTCTCTTTCTAGACATGACTGACTGGGCAGAATATTATCCCGCAGTAGGTTGCCAGTGCTTTCTGCGGTAGACTGGTTGCCGACCAAGGCTATAGAACCCAATCTGTCCTGTTATTTAACCCATAACTGGAGGGAAGAAACGGATTAATACCTTTCCCAAGTGAATGCAACGAATTCAACTGGTATTCGAACTCAGGTCCCTGATTTCTCGTTCCGAGTCAATATCCACTGTACCACAACGCACATTAAATATTTACTTTTCTTTAACTAGCAATGTTTTGAATAATAATAATAATAATAATAATAATAACAATAACAAAAACAACAATAATAATAATAATAATTCTATCAGATGTAAATACATCTGATAAAGAATATGAAAATTAAATCAATAAATATCTTGAAATTAAAAAACAATGTGAGGCACCTTGAAACTACTTTGAATCCGTGGATGCAATCAAAAAATCTACAGAAAAGAACAGTAATAAAATTCCCTAGCTGTTCCTGTTTACAAGATATAAAAATGCTCTGTGTGAAACTGTTCCTGTACTCACGTGAGTATTATCAATGTAAAAATAATATGAACACTCTGAATATTAAGTATCACTCAACTGGGCACACGGAATTAATAAATTTACGACCCTACATTACTTCATGTCACAGGTACAGGTACAGAATTGTACAAAACAGAGATAATAATAATAATAATAATAATAATAATAATAATAATAATAATAATAAGAAGAAGAATGCGAAACAATAGACCAGCTAATCTCAGGATGTTCAGTACTTGCCCCAAACGAATATAAAAATCGTCGCGATAGAGTGGGGCAATATTTACACTGGACAATGTGTAAAACATTATGGAAAATATGTAAACAAACACTGGTATGAACATCACCCAGCAACGTTTACAGAAATAGATGTCACCATCCTATGGGATTACACCATCTACACAGACAGAAAATTTGAAGCAAATAGGTCGGACATTATTGTTAAAAATCAAAAAGAAAAACGTTGCTTATTAATTGATATGGCTTGTCCAGCGGATTGTAACATAGCAACCAAGGAATTCGAAAAACTGTCAAAATTTAAAGACCTGGAAATTGAAATAGAAAAAATGTGAAAATTGAAAACAAGTATCGTGCCAGTGATAGCAGGGGCACTTGGAATGGTAAAAAATGGAATAAGACAACACATTGAAAGAGTCTCTGGAAACCCCAGTTTAAGAGATATACAAAAAAGTGTCTTGGATGTAACATTAGAGATGTTAGGGAGATATGACAAACATAAATTGGAGCCATAAAATCACTCCACGACCTGCCTTAGGTTTTCCTGCAGACTTTGTTGGTAGCGCAACCAAAGCAGTAATCGATTTATAATGAAAAATGACATAATAATAATAATAATAATAATAATAATAATAATAATAATAATAATAATAATAATGACATCAATCATTCCATTTGTTGTTGGGTTCCTCGGATTGATTGGAAAAGTGTCCGATAAACTCAATGAATAGATTCACAATAGCCCATGCCTTACAGAAACAAAAACAAAAAATGTATTCTCAAGTACAAAATGCTTTGTCAATGTAAAATACGTGTGATCTCTATTTTAATTTTTTTTTTTACAAAAATAGTTAGTGAAATATGTCTTAAAGCCATTTCTGACCTTAGGTCACTGGTTGGGACCCGGGAGGAAATGTGTACTTAAGAGAAACCCAATGAAATAATAATGATAATATCATATTTAACTTTTGCTTTTTAAAAGTTTCTAAGAGAGCTAATTTGTAATTTAAAATTAAGTAAAGCATGCAAATTGTCTCATGTGATTATTGTTATATTTTTCCCGAAAAAGCGTTAAAATGAAAAAAATAATACATAGTACAGATATTTTTTAATAAAACTTTAAATTCGGAAAAGAAACCACTGTGATCTATCTATCTATCTATCTATCTATCTATCTATCTATCTATCTATCTATCTATCTATCTATCTATCTATCTATCTATCTATTACTTTCCTATCTGTTTATATAACAGTTTTTTCGTATCTATCTATGATCATTTATATTTCTCTCTCTTTATCTCTCTCTCTCTCTCTCTCTCTCTCTCTATATATATATATATATATATATATATATATATATATATATATATTATACACACACCCGCGTATTACATATATGATATAAAATATGCGTACTGAAAAAAAAATCTATGATCTTTAACGTAATATTCCTTATTTGCAATTTTTTTCACCAACATTCAATCTTATTTTCATATTTATCGTTATATATTTTTATAATTAAGCAAAAAGGCCAAAATTTCTAAATTTGTAACAAAAATGTTTTTTGTTATGTCAATATATTATGTTAGGATAACTTATCCGTTCGAAATAGCAATCGCAATTCGAAATCGAGAATTTAAACGTCAGCAATTTTTGATAGTATTAAAACACAATTGCTTTAACCATCAAGCCAGTTCTGCTGTATTTTTAATAAATTATTTGGTAATGACGGCTTAAAAATAAATATTTACTGATAGAAGTTCAAGAAAATATTTACAATAAATTATCAAACATTTATATCTGGGAAAATCTTTCAAATTTATCTACAATAAAATGGAGCTATTCTTTTCATATCCGAATAAAATAGCGAATATACAATATCATTTTTATTACATTTTTCATAATGATTTCTTTAAATTGATTCAAATGAAAGTACCAAATATTCTGTTTAATTTTGGATCTAGCTGTAATTTCTTAGCAATTTATTGCATTTTCTTTGAATTGCATTTCAGACATTTCTTTCACTCATGGTTAACATTTTCCCTCCAACTGTATTATTTTATATAATTCAGTGAACATTATGTGCTTGAGCAAGAAGTCAACAATATTAAAATGAGCAAGAAAAAGTTACAGTATTTTTTCAATCATTCTACAACATTCATGAACAAATTCATACAAACCGCACCCAAAGACCGTTGTATATATATATATATATATATATATATATATATATATATATATATATATATATATATATATGTCCAGTCCTTAAACGGCGAGGATAATCCAACAAGATTAACTTAATATAAAATATTAAATTATTAAGTGTTATCTCTCTATGTAGGGAGCTCAATGGATGTTATCCCGAGCAATATGATATTTATAAATGAAAACTCAACACGTCATTTAAATTGGTTATAAATTATAATTCATTCCAGTGAGCTTATTTAGCTCATTTCTTCAGACCACACAATATTCCTTCCATTTGTTATAAAATATTTTGCCGGAATAAGCATTTTCTTTTACGGAAGAGAAAGATAAAAAATAAAAAAATAAGAAAAAGGAAAAAGAAAAGGAGAAGAGTCAGGACAGAGGCATTGGTGTCATATCAGTTGGGGGTAATTCAGACCAGTCGCGAAGATATATATATATATATATATGCTACCTGCCATAATTATTAGGCTACTCCAATAGTATAAAAGAAATTATGTATTTCATACTATTTTTAGTATTTATTGTCAAGTGGATAATTCTAAATGAAAATTATTGTTATTGCACATTTTGCAAAATTTTACAAGACAAGGAAGCATAGATGTACTCGTCCGAATCACTCTAAATTTTCTTTATTCTTTCATTGATGAAACTGTAATATAGATAATTATTAAATACTTCATTTAAATTTAAATTGATTTGATGCACATGTTAATGGGCAGTATTAAAAAAAAACATTCTATTTTCATTTACAATTATTCATTCGGCAATAAATACTAAAAAATAGTATGAAATACATAATTTTTTTAAAAAGTGGGATGGCCTAATAATCATGACCGGTAGTGTGTGTATATATATATATATATATATATATTAGTCATCCACATACAAACGTGTTTCGCTGTATCACAGCTCATCATTCATGTAGAAAAACAATAGAGAGGTAGTGTCAGCGAAGTTCATCAGAGAGACAGCAGCAATGCAGCGTCGGTTCAGTTCACTCTCTTTACTACTAGTTATTAAAGTTTACAATCATTTATGAAAGCACTTGCGATGCGTTCTTTAACAGTGCCTCATAATTTTTGCAGTAATTATTTCGCCGAGTAATGAAGAATATATATATCTTCTCTGTTACAATAAAACTGTAGTGCATTCATATATATATAGATATATTTATTCTAAACATATACTGTTAAATATAAAAGACAATGAATGTCTATTATGTTTAATCATGAGCCGTTCTAAACATCGTATTTTGGCTTTAATTTCAGTTGAAAATAAAGACAAAAATTCTCCAACATTTGGATAATTTTTATTCACTCGGTTCTAAACTTTCGGCTCACATGAGCCATCTTCAGAGAGGTTACAAGGACGTTAACATAAAAACATCCACCATCAGCGACGATTTTATCTTGTGTTGACATAAAACTTTGCTCAGCTAGGATAACATATATATATATATATATATATATATATGCAACGGTCTTTATTATAAAAGGGAATATATATATATATATATATATATATATATATATATATATATTTCATGCATATATATATATATATGCACAACTGTCTTTCTTATAATAGAGGAGATGTATATATTTTTCATTACTTCATTATGAGGGAAATATATATATATATATATATATATATATATATATATATATATTATGTCAAGTTCAGGAATGGATTAATTATTTTTTTCTTATGTCTTAATGTAAGATACTAAATAGAAGATACATCAATATATGTGCCCTCATTTTAGACGGCATATCGATATTTGCCGCCATTTTCGAAGGTACTGACCCACTTGTTTGTAGATAATCAACATAATTTATATTTAACGATTAATAATTGTGTAACTGTTATTTTTTAAATAAATCAGTGTATATTTGAAATGTTACAAATTCAATTATACTTGAGAAATGAATATGCATAACTAAAGACTTTTGCAACAGTAAACAGAAAGATATGGAAGTCATGCTTGTTTACGTCCCGAAGGGACATGGTACACAGGGAGATAAGTTTGTTTAGTTCAAGATAACATATACATTTTTTAATGCAAAGTTATTGAATTTGTTTTAATGAAAAGAAAACTATTGTAACGAAGAAATATTACTGCCCAGATAAAAAAATTTCACGCATAAAGTAAGATTAATGTTTGTTTATAAATGTCTACGAGTGTGTGTGTTAATACGTGCATACCTACACATATATATTTATAGACACCTGAAGACACCACTCATGTTAGAAAACTAGGTCGCGTAATAACTCGTTAACAAATGGAATATATATATATATATATATATATATATATATAAATTTGAATACATATTTGTTTCCATTCAGCATATATATTTCATTCAGTATATATATATATATATATATATATATATATATATATATATACTGAATGAAATATATATGCTGAATGGAAACAAATATGTATTCAAATTTATATATATATATATATATATATATATATATATATATATATATATGTATGTATGTATATACTAAATGAAATTGTAGAATTAAAACTTTGCAAAGAAAATAGCATTTCGTTTCAACAGAGATAACAAGTTCAATAATTTTTTCAATAAACTTATAATTTCCTCTTCCAAAACATGGCTAACATACTTATAGCATATTGTGTCTTCATGATTGATTAATTAAGTGTAAAAAAACAGCCTAGCTTGATTGATTAAATCATTTTAAAACTCTTCGGCGCTGGATATAATGCTATT
>JBBBDQ010000337.1:3410000-3425000 GCA_037127315.1 Ascarosepion bandense
TATATATATATATATATATATATATATATATATATATATATAGACATCCACTTACAAGCCTGTTTAGGTGTATCACACAGCTCATCAGTGTGGCTAGACATCTGCTTGCTTCCAATCGGGATCAGTATATATATATATATATATATATATATATATATATATATGTTTTGTTGAATAATATTGACAAGTTTTGTCCATCCAACCAATATTTTATTAACTGTTTAAAATTTCAGAATTAGCTGTTTTATATATATTTTGATTTATATGAAATATATTATATATATTTTTATTTAGTTATATTTTGTTTTATATATATATATATATATAGACATCCAATTACAAGCCTGTTTAGGTGTATCACACAGCTCATCAGTGTGGCTAGACATCTGCTTGCTTCCAATCGGGATCATTATATATATATATGTTATGTTGAATAATATTGACAAGTTTTGTCCATCCAATATTTTATTAACTGTTTAAAATTTCAAAATTAGCTGTTTTATATAACTTTTAAATTTAAATTGTCTGAGTTCTTTCAAATATTGCTACATTCATTTTAAAGTTTATTTTTTGTGCGTGTGTATGTAACCGTTTTTGTTTAATTCAAGCGTTCTAACGTTTGCTGCAATTAAGTCAATGAATGCATGCACGCGCGCGCACACATACCCACACACACATATTCATACACACGTATACACAAGTTTTGTCTAAAAAGTAAATACTAGAGTCACAAACAATTTATTATAATTCCAAACAGTAAACTACACTGTTTCCCCTTCAAAGTAACCTCGCAGGAGTCTAAGGCACTATTCAATATTTTTATGACACGCTTCTGTTCAATATTCATTGCTTCAGCTCTTCTTCATGGTTTGTACACCTTTAAGATTTGTCCCTCTGATGATCCCCGTGAACATGAGGAAAAGAAAAATGGAGAAATTGTTTCAGTTCGATGATGCTATTCTCGGCCAGGAACTGTTGCATGCTCAGGATATTTTAAACAGGTGTAATTTCTGGTGAAGCAGCTACGATTTGTCCTGCCGCAAGTTTCGCCTCTTCTCGTGCACTGGATGAAGGAAACGCAGCGGGATCTCTTTGTACACTTGGTGGTTGATCGTGAGGATTATTCTGAAAGTGAAGCCAAGCAGTTTTCTTTTGTTTTTTGAAATTGAAATTGTTTATGAATCCAATACCGTTACTTATCAGCGATACCTAGTGTGTGTGTGTGTGTGTGCGTGTATGCGTGTGTGTGTGTGTGTGTGTGTGTCGCTACCTCTCTATGTGTGTATGAGTATATATTAACCAAAATATGATGAATACGTTGCAATTAACATAAATAGACAAAGAAGACTGTGATACGCCAATCTTTCATGTAATAGAGCTGCCTGTCAAAAAATCAGTATTTAAATTGTGACATATTACACAGATTGTATCCAAATGCATTTGGTTTCTCTATTCACGTCATCAATCGTGTGATTCGGCAATGCGCTGGTCCGGCGATTTATTGATCTACAAAATCCTGAGATTATCGTTCGTTGAATCGACCATTACGACCCCATAAATACAGATCGTTACACACAACGATATGTTTGACCTTCTGCGTCAATCCTTGTTAACAGGCCAAACATGAAAGATATTAGATTAAAACATCATTCCTCACTGTTTGTCGATAAATGATCCTTTGAAAGGCCCAGTGGCAAAAACAAAATAAAACAAAACGAAAAAAAAAAACATTTAGTGGCGCTGAGAGATTGTATTTTGTTAAATGCCGCTTAGAAAAGAACAATCATGAACAAGCTGCTTAAATAAATTATTAAACATATGGTCTCCATATATCAGCCCCACCTTAAAAGTAAATATTAAACGCTTCAAATATCTCGGTGTATAGATTAGTTACAACAAATTTAGTGAAGGAGATAAGGAAATTGAAAATAGAACATAATCTACGCTAGACGTAGTTTCACACTACACCGCAAGTTGCTACATGTCCAAAAACTTCAGCCGTATACTCAAGTCCAGCATGGCACCAAACTCATTTAGAAATGCTTAATGTTAGCTATATGCAACTGCTTTTACATATCAATAATTAAAAATGTCTTCTAGTTATAGGATCAAGTAGATTTTTATGAGTACCATTCTTCTTCGAACTTGTAGATTGGCGCTATATGATCGCAAACAAAGAACTGTACTAAATAACAGAAACCGCACAACTTGGAGACTTTCAACAACAACATGTACTCCAAAGAAAAAGTAACAACATAATGAAGATGATGGAATTCCACACTACTTGAAACAAAAATTTAGGAAGGAAACCCATATCAATATTTGAAAGATAATGAACTCGAGAAACTAATTTTTCTGAAAAATTATTTAAATAGCACATTTTTATTTCAATCGAGATTGGCACGCGTTGATTGGTCACTGAATGCCATTTGTTTCTGTAGTTGTGTAACTTGAGAATGCAAAATAGTCTTTTCCAAATCAAAGTGTATATTAGTAATTTGAAACGCAATTGCAGCACGAGTTCGTCCAAAGAGAGCGTGAACAGGTAATCTAACACACGAGAAAAAATAATAACCTCCCCGAGTTCTTCTCATCAGTCATATGTATATTTCCCCAACTCTCGTGGTAGCCGTGAATTTGCGGTACTTTGTCTTCATAAAAGCAATTTGGCTTCCCAACGAGATTCTTTTGCGCGCAGACGTCCATGAGGTAAGTTTTTTTTTTTAAACTACACGCCCCCACCCCAATCTTGTGATCACATAGTCATCCATCCATCTGGGAAGTTGGCGTTCTCTTTGCGATCTCCACAGTGTTTGTGGCTGAGCCTCCGGAGAACTTCTCCCAATGTCCCCATCACTCTCTGAATCTTCGTGAATTACTCTAAGGTCAAGAATATGTCTCGGCATGCCATCCATCTCAACATTTTTGCGCGACTTCACTCCAGTAACCCTTCCTCATATCCATTTTGTCGTGCAGCGGGCTCCAGCTGGCTTGACCCAAACTTCGTCTCCAATCCGAATAGATTCAGGCCCGTCAGTATGTGTCAAGCATGTTTTTAACTTTAGAATGTCTCCATTGATAATTGTAAATTGCTTTGTGCAGCTCAGTGTCTTCACGTTGGCCAGATTTAGGTGACATATTGTACCAAAATACCGCTTCGACAGGTGATATCTTTCCTCTATTCTTTATAGTACGGTGGTTTCGTACTACGATACCATTTCCGCTAAACCTGTACGCTGCTCGATAATATTGCCTAGTGTTCCACTTGTCTAACATATCCCGAAACACTTCCGAACGGAACGTTGCCCCATTGTCCATTAGTACCTCTTCAACTGGTCCTCGCTTAAAAAAGATCTCCTCCAGCTCTTTTGTAATGATGTCTGCGGTTTCTGCACGAATCTCCTTCCAAATGACACAACGGCCGAGGCCACAATCAACTATAGTCAGGTACGTTCCACCTTTATAATGCATCATATCGATGGATAACTTAGCCCAGTTGGTGTCTACTTGGACCTCTTCTAATTCGTGAACATTTGGTGACGGGTCGATCGATTGGCAACGATCGCAGTTTCTGAGCACCTTCTGTACAATATCTCTTGACACATCCGGGTAGACTTTCCGTGCTAGATAAAGTTTTCTGTCCACTCCAACATGATGCAGTCCGTGCAACTTCTTGACATCATCTCGACCTACACGGCACGTTGCCGTAATAGCTTTCTCTACTTTCAACCAACTCTTTTTTTACTCTGGTTAGAGCATCGGCCTTATTTTTGTCATAGGGCATTAACGTTACACTCAGTTTTAAGTTAAATTCTTCAACAATTTCCTTCAGAATCCCCAAACGTCGCATGATAAGTGGTTCTGCCGCTCCTTTTGTGCGGATCCTTTTTTCGTCCGTTGTCATAAGACTAATCCAACTGCGGACAGTAACCGAATTAGTTCTGATCTCGATTTCTTTTCAACCCCATTTCAATGCGAGATTTTCACCCTTTATCGTAGCATCCAATTCAGCAACGTTGGTGTGGTTGTTGGCAATTTTCTTTCTTAACCATGCCGCATCTTCGACTATCACACCATCGATTTCAATACATACACCAATGACCATACTGCTTGAATCTCAACATACAACGCCCTTTTCCAATTTAGGAACATTGTGATACTACCGCACGCCGGAGTGCTGCCCTTACATGTGACGCTCATTCTCGTTGACTATCGTGACGACCCCAGTTGTGACACTGACACCCGGTCGCGGTGATCCAGTCCGATGATGTCGCTACAAAAGCTGGACTGCAGGACGTCTTTTGCAACAACAGGCCCACTGTCCCACGTTGTGATTAGATTCCAGAGGTCTCGTCTTGCAATCTTAATCGTCGTCCCTTTTAGCCAGTCCGGACACTGGTGTACACTTGTGGGTTGAAAAAAAAAAAATAAACACGGCACAAAAAAAAAAAAAAAAAATTAATAAAATAAATGGACGAAGTCGAACACGCCTGGAGAGCTACGTAGAATGTCTTTATATAATGAAAAAAAAAACAACAAAAAACAATGTCTGTCTTTTCCCAAGAATACAGTTGTCGAAAATGATATACAATCGTCGGAAATGATATACAGTTGTTTAAAATGCTGGTTGTAACGGAGAGAGAAAGTTCGCCAAAAGCATCATAGCTTCCAATCGTTAAATGAAATGTTTAATCTAAGTTTCGTTAGCGTTGAAATGTACTTCTAAAATAGCAAAGTTCTTTCGGGTTCTTGGCGGAATCTGACGGAATGTGCCGAATCGGAGCAGCCGCTGGCGGAGTGTGTGGGGGTGCTGACGGTAGTGGTGCTCTGCCCAAAATCTGAACAATTAGCTCTCCAACTGCACTTTTCGTGTCGAGCATCTATTTTTATAACCAATTTCGATCCTCTCTGGGGATCCGACCGGCTCACAGTCTTCGGCCAATGAAAATCGGTCTCCGCCCACTCGATTTGCGGATGTCTTTAGCTCAACGAATGAGATTTTGCCAACTCATATCGGAGCTTGATTCTATTTTCCCACGGACCCTATGTACCCACCAGCGGCCTTGACATCCGGGTGACCTTATCAAATCACTCTGACACTTGTTTTGTCTACGCGTTTTCAGATTAGCGGAATACATTTCAAATCTAAGAGAAATCCATATTGAACATGAAAGAAGCGAAAATCATGAAAGACGAGAAATGTTTATTTATCCAAAATAACTTTATTTTATATTTCCGTGTTTTTAGAAGCAATTGATGGAACGAAAATTAGTATTTTTTTCCTAAGCTCACATCGCATGACGCAGTAAAACACTAATAATATCACCAATATCAATTTCTCTCTCCGGTGTTTTAAACCAACCAAAGGAAAGTATCCCCGCGGGAGAAGGGAAAAGATCACCACGAGAGATAGGGTCACAACATGCCATCTCCCTTGAACTGGATCGTGGTGTTAAACTTCTTCCACAACTTCGCGTACCACGCCGGTTGTTTCACTATCCACTATGTCTTCCCAATCAATGTCGTCTACTCTTCTTTCCAAATAACTGCAGGCGATTCTAATCCATCCGGCTATCTGGTAATGGCCCACCAGTTTCCCGCAGACGAAGAACAGTTTACGCTTGCTCAGTTATTCAGGCACCACAGGCAGGTCATTCCCTCTCCCAAATATCAAATTTCCTGCATTATCCATGTGAAGCTTAAGACCCAATGCTGCTCCTCCTTCTAATGATTTTGGTGGCTTTGTTGTTAAGCCAAAATTGTTGAGATGTTTTACAAGGTCTGCCGATTTTACCGCAGTTTCATCCACCATCGTCAATATACAATTCCGTGTTTTTTATGATGTGTTCATCCTTTTGTAGCACAGTTTTTAAGATTTTTCACATAATTTTCGGGGCTACATTTAATCCGAACCGCAACCTATTTAAACAATAGGTCTGTCCTTCATACCGAACTAACTGATAATTTCACAGATGCTTCGCGACAAATATGCTGACTTTAAATCGACAATCTTAGATGTTGTTGGCATTTGCCTCCTCTTCCTCATTGTTTCCCCACAAACGTCAACTGCATCCCCGCTGGAATGACACATAATGTATTTATTTAGTTCTCGGTAATCGAGAACTGGCCTGATCTTGTTTTTTTGTGGGTTGTTTCACTGCCATTAAGGGTAGCATTCCTGTCTGAACATCCTGGTTCCACGGGGTTAAGATTCCTTCCTCAATCTACCGTTTAACTTCACAGTCGAACTCGACCTTTATCTCCTTACTCAGTTTAGCATGATAGTAATTAAATTTTTTTTTTAAATATCGGGGGCTCTGAAATTCATTTCCATCCAACAGTCCACTTGTCTCCAACAAATCTTGCATCAAAGTCCTTATCAATGACATTTAATTTTTTTCTAACCTTGCTAATCTCTTCCTCTGAACTCCACGTTACCATTTTTGTAGACAATAACCTCTCCAAGCTGGCGGATAACGTCCATGCTCACAATGGCGTCAACACCGTCGATGATCTTTTCCATCACAATTGTCTCAATTCTCAATAACCGTCCACACACCTCCAACGTCGCTGTGGTGATTCCCGTAACACACAACCTCCCGTCCATCCACTGCTCGTACAATACTCGTATTCCTACAATCAGCCAAAAAATCCGATCGGATTAATGTTGTGGTGCATCCAGTACTAATCAGGGCTCTTGCTTTCCTGCCTTTTATTAACGTTTCTATTGTTGGTAGTGAGCAGGTTTGCGCCATTACCGATTTGAAGGGGTAACCACCGGCGCACCGGTTTCCCCCTGGTCACTTCCCTGTGGGCAGTGGTTTACATAATGCCCCGGCGCACCGCATCCGTAGCAGGTTACCTTGATTTGTTCCCTACACTCTCTCAACAAATGAGGACCCTTGCATCTGTAACATTTGCTACTAAACGGTCTTGGTTGTGGTCTTCCATCACGTTGTTTCGGTTCTTGTTTTACGACTGATACCATTTCAGTTATTCGTGTGGCTGTAAGCACCCTGGCAATTGAAATTATTTCACTGAATTCTAGTTTCTCACATTTTCCAACTGCTGTAGTGGCACCGAAATATTTTCCAGGAACCCCTTAACAAACGTGAGCTTCACAATCTGCTCTCGACCACTTCCTTCAAATCCTGCTAATTCCGCCAGTTGTATTTTTGTTGCATATCCATCTACGGCTTCGCTGGTTCACTGCATCTTTACTAACTTTGCATACGCAGTAAACATTCCATCCGTAAAGGCTGTTTTCAACTTAGCCCCTATTTTCCTTGCATCCCGTTGGTCCTCTTCAGTCAACTGGAGGGGTATAGGGCCAGGGCGTCTCTCTCTAAACTTGCGAGGTCGTTGATTTTTTTAGTCTTCCACCAATTATACTTTAGCCAACCAGGCCTTCACATCGCCTTCACCACTGAACGGTTTTACTAATTCAACAGTTATTTTTCGATTCATCTCCATTTCGTCGGCGCTTATAACAAATATATAGATAGCTACCGAAATAGCATGTAATTGTGTAACTTGAGAATGCAAAATAGTCATTTCCAAATCAAAGTGTATATTAGTAATTTGAAACGCAATTGCAGCACGAGTTCGTCCAAAGAGAGCGTGAACAGGTAATCTAACACACGAGAAAAAATAATAACCTCCCCGAGTTTTTCTCATCAGTCATATGTATATTTCCCCAACTCTCGTGGTAGCCGTGAATTTGCGGTACTTTGTCTTCATAAAAGCAATATGGCTTCACAACGAGATTCTTTTGCGCGCGGACGTCCATGAGGTAAGATTTTATTTTATCAAACTACAGTTTCCTTGTAAGAAAACGACTAATATCATCATTATTATCAGCTTCTACTTGTCTCGATATATCTACCTATATATTCATGAGACTATTTGTCGGAACAAACTGTAAAACTTTTGACAGACACCGACTGCAGTTGCTGCTCTAGCTCCGGTAAAATCATAATTTCTAATACCTTCTAAGATAAACGCCTCAAACTTTTCCTCATCCTATATGAACCTGTCCACTTGTCCGCTCACCAGAAATGAATTATTGTGTTATCTGCAATTTCAGAGGCGGATTTTAGAAGACAAATGAGGGTGAACCGGTTCCGATAATAATATTTTTTTTATTTTTACAAATAAATGTTGAGCGACAGTCTTTCAAAATGGCGTCTAATATGAAAGTATGCCCTAAGCAGATGTATATAATTGAATTTCTCTCTTTAGAAAAACATATACTACTTTATATTTATTGACACTTGACGAATTTCCGCAGAGAACAAAAAATGGCTGTAAGCAAAGTATACATCGTTTCAATATTGTTGACACCAATATGTGTGAAAAGTCACATTTCAGGGAGCCCTTCAGTAGTTTCTTGTTCATGAATGGCCTGACCAGCCACAGTAAGCCTTTGACAAGACTGAGTATGAGAGCTGTAATCTTACTTTCCCTAACGCTTTTAATATTAACGCTGAATCCGTGGTTGTTCCCGCGAAACAGGAACAGGAGTCTACTTTTGTATCGTCGCTCGTAGATAAGAGACAAATAAACTTCAAATATACAATTATTAGGACTTTGGATATGTTCTCGTTCGAAATGTTTGAAAGCATTAGGAATTATTCAAAAGCAAGAACACTGGGTGCCATACGAGTTCAAGCTGAGAGAGGTCCTTATTACGTGTAAAAAGGTGCTTCAAAAACAGAAATGGAAAGTGTTTTTGCATCGTCTCATGACCAGCGATGAAAAGTGGAACAAAGCCGAATATTAATGATTCTATTCTTCTGCACTGCATTTGGTGGCGTCAGCTGTGTGTAGTTTCTTATGAGCTCCTCAAACCGACCGAAAACATCACGACAGATCGCTATCGACTACAACTAATGTGTTAGACCCGAGATGGAAGAAATATCGGCCGCTATACGAATAGACACACGACAAAGGGAATTTGCAACATGACAATGGTTGCGTAAAACGGCTGAAAACCTATTTTGAAAGGCTTAAAAGGGAAATACGACCCCACCCGTTGTTTTCAACGGAAATTTTCCTGTCCAATTATCACTTATTTCGATTGATGGCACATGGCTTGGCTGAACAGCACCTTCATTCTTATGAAAATGTCAAAAAATGAGTCGACTTGTGGTTAGCCTCGAAAAACCTGTCGTTTTTTTCGACGGGGAATTCAAATTCTGCCAGAAAGATGGGAAAAATAGTGGCTAACGATGGACAATACTTTCAGTGACATGTTTATGACTAATTTTTGTAAATAAACAATACTTTTTTTGAAAAGTCAGCGAGAAAATATTCAATGTCCTAATATTTTCAAATAGAACTTCATCTAACCGCTGTTTTGCTATGAAAGGAATACTGCATGTACTTACAAATATTTAATAAACAATAGTGTGCGTGTGGTGTAATCGTCATTGGCATGAATTCATTTATGTTGCCTGCATCTATCTCTCAAAGAACAGGGTAGACTAGGCTTGGGTGGCAACTGGCTAAAGGAAAGGAACATTCTCAATTGCAAACATTGGAAAAATTTAGAGGGATTCTTATTTTAGAAAACTTCATGGCATTTCACAGATAATGAACAAAAAACCGTGAGATGATCATGAACATCTTAAACAGATAATGTATTAAATAATATAAATTAAACATAAGTTTCTTTACAAGGTTAAAAACTTTTACGAATTATTCTATAATTAAGCTTCTGCAGCAGTAACAATAATCATAATGTCGTGCCGATAATTATTTCAATATCAAAACTATTACCAAAAAAACTAAAACAGCAATTTCCAAACTGGGGGAAATTTCTTCCTGGGCGGAAATTTGAAGCTACTAGAGGGAAAATAATTACACTACCTACTAAATAAAAAAAATCTCATATAGATATTATCATATCGGAGATTATGTCTTTCTGCCAAGGATGAGTTTTGTGCACAAGATCTTGAAGAATTCTGGGTTAATATGAGTGGAGAATACTCACAACTGAGCAACAACGCATTAAAAATCCTCATTCTGTTTTCCACAACCTACCTTTGTGAGTTAGAGTTTTCTATTTTATTTGTGACTAACCGCGCTCTATGGCTATGCTTATTAGTAACTAACTGCTCTCTATCCACTTTACTATAAGTTTATCAGTATATTTGTACATTTGAAAAATAAAGTAGTAAACAGTCTGTGTGTTTTAGCTGCTCTTTCTCTCATACACATGAAGGGGGTAATCTGGATGGTTGAACTGGGTTTAGGGGGAAATGACAGAAACATGTTTGGGAAACACTGTTCTAAAATTTTTAAAATAGACATTACAGTACAGACTGAGTCGATGCAGACCCCAGTACTGTTGAAGCTGACAAAAATAGAAAAGAAGGTTCCAGATCTTGGAAGGACACATTATCCATTTGTGTCTAATGTTGGGCATTCTAATCTTCTGTAAAGAAAAACAAAATAATAGGAACGATGTCAATTATAATGACAAGGAAAACACCAAAAGAAGCAGAAGCATCATTCTTCTTCTTCTTCTTCTTCTTCTTCTTCTTCTTCTTCTTATTATTATTATTATTATTATTATTATTATCTTTGTAGGTGTATTTGCGGTCCTGGACATGACGGTAAACTGCACCCGGCAGCAAGGCTACTGATTGGGAGGTTGTGAGAAGCATGGAACCACCTCTAATTTGCTGATGTTGTTCCCAGGTGCACCCTGCCCCGGAGTGGTAGCATCTGTTAGGGTCTCAGCTAAGGGCAAATAGTTAACCCCCAAACTGGGGTCAAAACACTATGAAAGTATAAAAATTCACTTTTATAAAAATATATACATAAAAATAGACTTTTATGGAAAAATGTACATTTCTGAAGAAAAAATTATTACCATAACACATTTTGAAGGAAAAAATTATTCTCAGCAAAATATTTTGAATACATAAAATAAAAGAGAATAAAAACAAAAGATTTTCATTAAAATCTGAGTAAATCAACCTTCTCACTATAAACGAAGATTTTTAAAAAGTACCTTAAAGCCCCACCTTTCTGGCATGAAATAACCGACAGAGGTTGATATGGCATTAAACAAAATTCAGACTCAGATTAGTTGTATTTGTTACAATAACAAAATAACCCACATAATCTAGCGAATTCTCTGCTAGGGCAATGCATTTACAAAGCATTAATTTAAAACAAAGCAATATTAAATTCAGTATGAAAATAATATTATTGTCTCTGTCTTTGCATTCAACTCGATAATGATTGTTTAGTATTATTTTTGTGTGTTACTTACAAATGCTGAAACGAAATAACATAAAAATGAAAGAAATTTTTAAAAAATTAGCGGGAAAATAATTGTATCCCTCCCTCTCTCTCTCTCTCTCTCTCTCTCTCTCTCTCATTCTCTTTCTCTCTCTTTCTCGTTCTCTCTCTGCCAGACACTCATCTTCTTTATATTAATACCATTTGTTTTCGGAATCGAAGGTTTTGCCCAATTCACATTTTTGCAATCATTCTGAGTCATCCTGTTTTGTACTCTTAGGGCAAAATTTGCTGTCTCATTTTTTTTTTTTTCATAAATTATTTTTTTTTTATATCTAGATGTCTGATGATTATTGTTGCGGACTTAGTGCTCGCAAAACTCAAGTCACATTCATCGTTTCTCTTGACACCACCTGCTCTAATATCATCTGTGTACACTTAACTATTCCATGTGTCTTTTAATTTTAACCTTTAAATAATATAAATTTACATTTGGTTTAACATTTCTGATTACAACTTAAAAGTTAATAGAATTTTTTAATTTTTTATTTCATTTTTTCACCATCATTTTTCTGTTGTTTATTGTGCTTTTCTTACTTCAAGTAACAGCAGGGGCCTTCTAAAAAGTCCTTTTTTTAGATTATTTATATTTTTAATGATATTTTTTGTTGGGAACTCACAAGAGAATGTGACAAAGAAAATTTGATCTGAAAGTTTGAAAAAAGTAAGCGCAAATTCAGCAATTTTTAACGTTTACGTCCAGTTGCGATTAGATATAATGTAGATTTAACACCGGATTATTCGGTTGCTTTTCACTAAAAATCATTGAAAACAAAACTGCGTTATACTCAAGCATATTACTCAACACACACACATACAAGCACAAACGCGCGTGCGTGCGCGCGTGTGTGTGGATAGATAGGATCGGTCTGGAAGAGGCAATCCCAGCGTGCGGCACCAGAGAAAGTGTCTGGGTGCGAAAATGAATGAACAGGACATTTAGAAAGTCGCGTCTGATTGTGCTAGCACGATGTCAAAAATCATCGTAATCGAGGGTTGGGTTTAAGCGTCCTGGCCTTGTTTTCACTGTTGTTCACGCTTGATAAAGTGCTCTCTCCCAGAAAATGTTACTAAGTTTCG
This sequence comes from Ascarosepion bandense, assembly GCA_037127315.1. Taxonomy (NCBI): domain Eukaryota; kingdom Metazoa; phylum Mollusca; class Cephalopoda; order Sepiida; family Sepiidae; genus Ascarosepion; species Ascarosepion bandense. The sequence continues at coordinate 3,422,394 of JBBBDQ010000337.1, forward strand.
CTCAGTATAACTGCAGTATAAACCAGAGGTGGGTACTCTAGTGGGTGAACAAACACAAATGTACGTGACCCTTGTGTTTGCAACGGGGAATAGCTAGTGACCCGGTTACACAGGCATCTCTGGATATGAGTTGCCAGCATAAGATAGATAGATAGATAGATAGATAGATAGATAGATAGATAGATAGATAGATAATGAACAGACATACAAAGACATACAAATGATAATAAACATACTCAGATAGATAGATAGATAGATAGATAATGAACAGATTACAGAAGACATACAAATGATAATAAACATACTCAGATAGATAGATAGATAGATAGATAGATAGATAGATAGATAGATAGATAATGAACAGACATACAAAAGACATACAAATGATAATAAAACATACTCAGATAGATAGATAGATAGATAGATAGATAGATAGACAGACATACAAAGACATACAAATGATAATAAATACTTCTCGATAGATAGATAGATAGATAGATAGATAGATAGATAGATAGATAGATAGATAGATAGATAGATAGATAATGAACAGACATACAAAGACACAAATAAATACATACTCAGATAGATAGATAGATAGATAGATAGATAGATAGATAGATAGATAATGAACAGACATACAAGAAACATACAAGCAGTAAATAAACACTCAGATAGATAGATAGATAGATAGATAGATAGATAGATAGATAGACAGACAGAAGACATACAAATGATAATAAACATATAGAATAGATAGATAGATAGATAGATAGATAGATAGATAAACAGACATACAAACATACAAGCAGTAATAAACATATAGATAGATAGATAGATAGATAGATAGATAGATAGATAGATAATGAACAGACATAAAGACATACAAATGATAATAAACATAGATAGATAGATAGATAGATAGATAGATAGATAGATAGATAGATAGATAGACAGACAGACATACAGAGAAATACATACAAGAAATGATATGCTTGCTAGATAGATAGATAGATAGATAGATAGATAGATAGATAGATAGATAGATAGATAGATAGATAGATAGATAGATAATGAACAGACATACATACATACAAATGATAATAAAAATATGGATAGATAGATAGATAGATAGATAGATAGATAATGAACAGACATACAAAGACATACATATGTATATAGATAGATAGATAGATAGATAGATAGATAGATAGATAGATAGATAGATAGATAGATAGATAGATAGATAGACAGACATACAAAGATAAATAAATGATAATAAACATACTCAGATAGATAGATAGATAGATAGATAGATAGACAGACATACAAGAACAAATAAATGATAAACATACTCAGATAGATAGATAGATAGATAGATAGATAGACATACAAAAGACATACAAATGATAATAAACATACTCAGATAGACAGGTAGATAGATAGATAGATAGATAGATAGATAGATAGATAGATAGATAGATAATGAACAGACATACAAAGACATACAAATGATAATTAACATATACAGATAGATAGATAGATAGATAGATAGATAGATAGATAGATAGATAGATAATGAACAGACATACAAAGACATACAAATGATAATAAACATACTCAGATAGATAGATAGATAGATAGATAGATAGATAGATAGATAGATAGATAGATAGATAATGAACAGACATACAAATGATAATAAACATACATAGATAGATAGATAGATAGATAGATAGATAGATAGATAGATAGATAGATAATGAACAGACATACAAAGACATACAAATGATAATAAACATAGATAGATAGATAGATAGATAGATAGATAGATAGATAGATAGATAGATAGATAATGAACAGACATACAAAGACATACAAATGATAATGAAAATACTCAGATAGATAGATAGATAGATAGAGATAGATAGATAATGAACAGACATACAAAGACATACAAATGATAATAAACATACTCAGATAGATAGATAGATAGATAGATAGATAGATAGATAGATAGATAGATAATGAACAGACATACAAAGACAAACAAATGATAATAAACATACTCAGATAGATAGATAGATAGATAGATAGATAGATAGATAGATAATGAACAGACATACAAAGACATACAAATGATAATAAACATACTCAGATAGACAGGTAGATAGATAGATAGATAGATAGATAGATAGATAGATAGATAGATAGATAGATAGATAGATAATGAACAGACATACAAAGACATACACAGACGATAATTAACATATTCAGATAGATAGATAGATAGATAGATAGATAGATAGATAGATAATGAACAGACATACAAAGACATACAAATGATAATAAACATACTCAGATAGATAGATAGATAGATAGATAGATAGATAGATAGATAGATAATGAACAGACATACAAAGACATACAAATGATAATAAACATAGATAGATAGATAGATAGATAGATAGATAGATAGATAGATAGATAGGTAGATAGATAGATAGATAGATAATGAACAGACATACAAATGATAATAAACATAGATAGATAGATAGATAGATAGATAGATAGATAGATAATGAACAGACATACAAAGACATACAA
>JBBBDQ010000337.1:3427500-3747500 GCA_037127315.1 Ascarosepion bandense
TCATACTCAGATAGACAGATAGACAGACAGATAGATAGATAGATGGATAGATAGATAGATAATGAGCAGACATACAAAGACATACAAATGATAATAAACATAGATAGATAGATAGATAGATAGATAGATTGATAGATAGATAGATAGATAGATAGATAGATAGATAGATAGATAATGAACTGACATACAAAGACATACAAATGATAATAAACATACTCAGATAGATAGATAGATAGATAGATAATGAACAGACATACAAAGACATACAAATGATAATAAACATACTCAGATAGATAGATAGATAGATAGATAGATAGATAGATAGATAGATAGATAATGAACAGACATACAAGACATACAAATGATAATAAACATACTCAGATAGATAGATAGATAGATAGATAGATAGATAGATAGATAGATAGATAGATAGATAATGAACAGACATACAAAGACATACAAATGATAATAAACATAGATAGATAGATAGATAGATAGATAGATAGATAGATAATGAACAGACATACAAAGACATACAAATGATAATAAACATACTCAGATAGATAGATAGATAGATAGATATATAGATAGATAGATAGATAGATAATGAACAGACATACAAAGACATACAAATGATAATAAACATAGATAGATAGATAGATAGATAGATAGATAGATAGATAGATAGATAGATAGATAGATAGATAGATAGATAATGAACAGACATACAAAGACATACAAATGATAATAAACATACTCAGATAGACAGATAGACAGACAGACAGATAGATAGATAGATAATGAACAGACATACAAAGACATACAAATGATAATAAACATACTCAGATAGACAGATAGACAGACAGATAGATAGATAGATATATAGATAATGAACAGACATACAAAGACATACAAATGATAATAAACATACTCAGATAGATAGATAGATAGATAGATAGATAGATAGATAGATAGATAGATAGATAGATAGATAGATAATGAACAGACATACAAAGACATACAAATGATAGTAAACATAGATAGATTGATAGATAGATAGATAGATAGATAGATAGATAATGAACAGACATACAAAGACATACAAATGATAATAAACATACTCAGATAGATAGATAGATAGATAGATAGATAGATAGATAGATAGATAGATAATGAACAGACATACAAAGACATACAAATAAGTAAATAAACATAGATAGATAGATAGATAGATAGATAGATAGATAATGAACAGACATACAAAGACATACAAATGATAATAAAACATACTCAGATAGACAGATAGATAGATAGATAGATAGATAGATAGAAAGATAGATAGATAGATATATAGATAGATAGATAGATAGATAGATAGATAGATAGATAGATAATGAACAGACATACAAAACATGCAAATGATAATAAACATACTCAGATAGACAGATAGATAGATAGATAGATAGATAGATAGATAGATAGATAATGAACAGACATACAAAGACATACAAATGATAATAAACATACTCAGATAGATAGATAGATAGATAGATAAATAGATAGATAGATAATGAACAGACATACAAAGACATACAAATGATAATAAACATAGATAGATAGATAGATAGATAGATAGATAGATAGATAGATAATGAACAGACATACAAAGACATACAAATGATAATAAACATAGATAGATAGATAGATAGATAGATAGATAGATAATGAACAGACATACAAAACATACAAATGATAATAAACATACTCAGATAGACAGAAAGATAGATAGATAGATAGATAGATAGATAGATAGATAGATAGATAATGAACAGACATACAAAGACATACAAATGATAATAAACATAGATAGATAGATAGATAGATAGATAGATAGATAGATAGATAGATAATGAACAGACATACAAAGACATACAAATGATAATAAACATACTCAGATAGACAGATAGATAGATAGATAGATAGATAGATAGATAGATAGATAGATAGATAGATAATGAACAGACATACAAAGACCTACAAATGATAATAAACGTACTCAGATAGACAGATAGATAGATAGATAGATAGATAGATAGATAGATAGATAATGAACAGACATACAAAGACATACAAATGATAATAAACATACTCAGATAGACAGACAGATAGATAGATAGATAGATAGATAGATAGATAGATAGATAGATAGATAATGAACAGACATACAAAGACATACAAATGATAATAAACATTAATAGATAGATAGATAGATAGATAGATATTGAACAGACATACAAAGACATACAAATGATAATAAACATACTCAGATTGACAAATAGATAGATAGATAGATAGATAGATAGCTAGATAGATAGATAGATAGATAGATAATGAACAGACATACAAATACCTACACATGATAATAAACATACTCAGATAGACAGATAGATAGATAGATAGATAGATAGATATATAGATAATGAACAGACATACAAAGACATACAAATGATAATAAACATAGATAGATAGATAGATAGATAGATAGATAGATAGATAGATAGATAGATAGATAGATAATGAACAGACATACAAAGACATACAAATGATAATAAACATACTCAGATAGATAGATAGATAGATAATGAGCAGACATACAAAGACATACAAATGATAATAAACATACTCAGATAGATAGATAGATAGATAGATAGATATTTCAATCCAAGTTTCACAGATCACACCTTTCTGATAATCTTGTGTGTGGTATCCATCGGTATCAAGAGTTCATATATCTGCACACAAAGAATTATATCGGAATTAACGATGGCAACTTACCATCTGTTAAGGATGTTCAAGCCCACATAGGAGTGACAGTTTCGATTTCAACGAATACCGTGATGTTTTCATCCCGCCGAGCAAGTTTTACTTCATTGGCAAGCCCCAGTTTCTACTTTGCTCGCTCCAGTCCTTGGTGTAAATCACGTCTTCAGCGTAAGCGATCGTTGGTGCATCTCAATGTCTATGTCTTTCGCCTTCATTTCTTTTTAGGAGACATCCTTAAAGCAAAGATGCGGACGCCATCATGATATCTTACCCTCTTGCCAGTGGCCAGATCCCAGACAGGATTTTCAAAATCTCCCCATCTGGCATAGGTGCAAATGTCCTATTAAGATAAACTAAGACAATTGATCTAATTAACAAATATTTATTTTGAATAGGCTCCACACAAAAAATCACAGTAATCAAAAGTAGATCGATCTTTAAAATTCGAATTTTAATCTTCACATACACTTTAGCATTACTGATGGTTTTATGATGTAAAAAAACGATAATCAGATTGTTAAATAAATATTTTATAGACAAACTGATTGAAAATTAACTTCCTTTTATTATTTATTCATTGCAATTTTTCTCTCAAATTTTCAGTGTTTGATCTTTAATGTATGCCAATTTAATCTGTTTGTATTTGTCTTTTCAGATTGATTGTTTTGTTTGAAAATTGGGAAACCTAAAACATGGCTGAACGCCTTAACTTGCAAGGGCTTGCTCAACTAGCAGAACGTTATGAAGTTTGGAAATTCGTTGTTTGAGTGAAAAGATGATGGAGAACAATAAGAGGAGAATACGCACAAGTTGACGCAAAGACAGTCAAGAACTGCCAAGCAAAACTCATGGCTACAGGGTCTGTAACTGACACTCAAAGAAGCGGTAGCCTTTCAGAATCCAGCGATCAGGAGAACAGTTCAAAAATGTTTACATGTATCCCAACAAAATAATTTCGACAAGCAAAAGTTAGCTCTCCTTTCGGACAATATAAACTGTGCTCAAGAAGAAACCTAAATGACATGCTTGAAAACTGCACGATTGCCAATCACTCTAAGCTGAAGACTGCGATATTCGCATGGAGTTCGGGGGAGAATATGGAAGTTGGTCAAATCTTTAAAAAATCTTCTCTAACGTGATGAAGCGGTATTTCATATCGTGAACCGTCACAAATGTCACTAGTGAACGGGCGAAAATTATCTTCTTATCCCTGAATCATTCATGCTAAGCAAAAACATGAATGCCGATAGGTACATTATCATGCTGCAGGACGAAATCTGGCCAGTTAGCAGTGTTTGAGAGAATGTTGAAGACTTGATTTTCATTCAAGATGGCGCCACTTCACATTTTGCTATTGTTTGTGAATAGCTGAATTCTCACTTCCCAATGAAATGGATGGGACGTCGTGTTCAGTATCAGTGGCCACCCAGGATTACTAAAAAAAACCTGTGACTTTATTCTTTGGCATTTGGTTAATAAAGAAGTCTACTATATGAAATCAAGGATTTGAAAGATCTTGAATGATGTCTATACAAAGTTACATCTTCCATTCCACAAGTGTTCCTGGCAAAATCAGTTGACGTGATAAATTGGCAGGTTTAGAAGCTGTTAGCGAAAATGCTTACCCATATTGAAATTTAAATAAAGCCCCAAGAGGAATACTTTCCTCTCAAGTACATTTTTTGTAAAAATTATAGTTAATAAATTATGAGTATTTTAAAAATGGAGTTATTTTCAATTAAGCTAATATATATATATATATATATATATATATATATATATATATATATATATATATATATATTGTATTTATATATATATACTTTATATTTATATACATATAAGTATGTGCCTGTATATGAGTGCACGTGTGTTAAATGTTCATGCTTTTTTATTAATGGGAATTACATCTACCGGCATGTGCATCTGAAAGTCTCAATAAAGTGAATATATATATATATATATATATATATATATATATATATATATTGTAATTTTTTTAATACAATGGTTTATTAAAGTATTATATCACTACACAAAAATTTGCAGGTGATATCTTAAAATAAATGGTGAAAATGATTTATTTTGAAAATATAAGATGCATTCATGGTTATTTAGAAAATTAGGGAGTGGTAGTTGAAGAAAATGCTTTAGGTGTGTTAATATTGTTCAAACAAAAATGAGAATTAAGTAACCATGGAGTTTTAACATTTGGGTCGTGAAAGGAAGCAGGATGTCTAGGTATGTCATTTTTAATTTTGTCTGGATAACATACATAGTAGAACCATAGATTTTTTAAATGAGTAGACAATAATTTTTAACTACAGGTTAGATTTTAGTTTTAAACGTGATATATTTTTTTACTACTATCTCATGAGTATAAAGGCTGCAATGCTTAGGTTAGAATTAGGATAAAATAATTATGTTCTAAGATGGTCATTTAATAAATAAGGGGAATTTTCGGTATAAGGACTTCTACGATGATCATTCAATAAATAAGGGTTTTTTCGGTATAAAGACTTCTAATACAGATAGAAGATTAGTTTTGTTTTTAATTTTTTTCCTTTATTTTTTTTTCAAAGGGATTTAATTGTATTTGCAAACTGAAAAAATAGAAAGTTTTGGAGATTAACAAAGATGTCCGACCAAGAAGCACGCTCTAGGATTGAACAGAGATCAGTTATCAAGTTTTTGGTTGCTGAAGGGTGCAAACAAGTTGGAATTCATAGGAGAATATCAACTGTGTATGTTGCCACATGTTTCAGCCAAAACATATCTACAAGTGGGCTAATTTGTTTAAAGAATGATGGAGTAGTGTTAAGGATGAAGACAGAACTGGGAAGCCTGAAGAAGTGAGGTCTCTTGAGGTGATCGAATCAGTTAATGACCTCATTCTGTCTGACAGAAGGGTGACAGTGGATAACATTGCAAGGGCTTTGAGCCTATTTGTTGAAACAGCAGAGAAAATTGTCCATGATGATTTTGCCGACTCGAAGGTCAACTGCCTGTGGGTGCCAAAGATGCAAACGGTTCAGACCATCAACGAGCTGGGCTGGGAACTGCTCCCTCATCCCCCTTAAGACTCAGACCTTGCCACTTTAGACTTTCATCTGTTTGCTCCCTTGAAAGTGTTCACGAGAGGCAGGAAGTTTGAAAGTGACGATGAAGTCAAAAGTGCCGTGAGCGATTGGCTGAGACATCAGTTCAAAGATTTTTACACTGAAGGAATACGGAAGTTTTTGCACAGATGTGACACTGCTTGTGACACCGCTGGGAGACGACGTTGAAAAAAATGAGTAAGCTTCTATCTATATTAGAAGTCCTTATACTAAAATATCCACTTTATTTATTGAATGACCCTCGTACTTAGATGAATTGTATTAAGAACAACAATTAAGTATTGTGTGGGTCATTTATTTTAGAAAAATATTTTTAAAAAATTATGTTGTAGTATAAGTTATAAATAAAACATTGTAATTAATTACATTTTAAAGAAAATTATTTCGTCTGAGTATGGTACATAGTGGGACCACACAATACTTAAATAGGTAAATAATAACTTTTCACAGCTGTTTGGATATTTTAACTACTTCATGAGGAAAGGACTGGAATGTTTATGTCAGAATTAGGATTAAATAATTATGGTATATTAAAGTAAATTTTAGTTAAGAAAAGTAATTAAGTATTGTATTGGTCATTTTTTTAGAAAAATAATTTTTAATTTTTAAGTTATAAATGAAACATTTTTTTTATTTAAAAGACAATTATTTTTTCTGGGTAACATAGATTGTGGGAACGTATATTATTTAAATGGGCCGACAACAAGCTTTAACAGCAGACAGGATTCAGAGTTGGTTTTATTGTTTTTGTTTTAATTAGATTTTTTTACAACATGAGTAAAGTGGGTGGAATGTATAGGTTATAATCAGGATTTTAATAATTATAGCGTACTAAGGTGTATTACAATTTAGAAAACCAATTACTTTTATTTATTTTCGTAAAATAATTTTGAAGTTATATTGGAGCATAAGCTATCTATGAAATATTGCAATTAATTAGATTTTAAAGATTTTTTATGAATAAAGGGGCTAGAATTTTTAGGTTGGAATTAGAACTGGATAATTTTAGTATACTAATGTATATTGTAGTTTAAAAACTAACTAATATTTTGTGGGCCATGTATCTAGTATAATGCATTTTAAATTTTAAGTTATATTGTAGCGCAAGTTATAAATAAAACATCATGATTAATTAAATTTTTATGAAAAATATTTTCGATGTTTACATAAAGCAGTCAATTAATTTCAACGGTTCAATAGTTCCCCAGTTTTAGGGAACCATAAAATCTGCAGCGTTTCATTCGGGCAAAGAAGCAGATGTCGTAGAATGACCTACTTGTTTTTTTCAGAATTTTCTATTCAACTTTGGGAGTGTTGTTTGTATCATTTAACTTCCAAAAATACGCAGAAAGAAATGTTTAGTTTCAGTATCTGTTGATTTTGAAGAAAATTAAGTGCATATACCAACGCTGTTTAAAAATATTTTTAGATCTAATGTGAACTTTTTTAATAGTTCGGTTTTAATTTTATGTTATGTAATATAACATAAAATTGGTACATAAATATAACATAAAACATTGGTACACAAGAGAATTTGTTAAACACCTATTTTTCAGGGGACAATTGTTAGGATTTCGACAATTACATAATTTTGTATTATTGCTATCTTTATTATTTTGATAAATATTGTTTCTTTGGCTTACGTCCTGATTTAAGATATTATTATTATGATTTTAATTTTTTATAGATTATTTTTACAACAACTGTAACTTAATTTGAGGATATTTTTTAAAATTTTACTTCTAATTATTAGGGAAATGTGCCTTAATTAAATTGAATAACTTCATCCCTAACTTGGTGTTAACCATTTAAAAGATTGAAAAGAGGTGCATATCAAATGATTTTTATATTTCTGTTTTTCCTGTTATAGGTAAAATTTTTATGTATTTGATATCCTCGTTCTTGTAACCACTATTTCGTAGTGGATCATTATAAAACATTTAAGTTTATATTTCTTCATTATAAGAGTTTTTACTAATTCCATATTTTATGGATGAGGGTATATGTTTGATTATACTTGGAGGGTGATTAGACTTTGGGTTGATGTATAATGGATATTCGTTAGGTTTTTTGTAAGGTTGATAAGTATCATTTACTAAGTATAGTGTTTACTCCCGCTTCTCAAACCACGTGTTACTCTATATCGTGTTGGTAAAGCATAGATGAACTGGAATTATCCAAATAAATAAAGAAGGTCTGTCTTTGAGAAGCACAAAAAAATTCAAAGAAAATTTCAATCATCTGTTTACGGGTAATGTTAATCTATATCTTTGCAAACACTTCTGTCCTTGCTCGCTTAGGCTAGTAGGGAAAAGTTCTTTGCTTCACCATGTTCCATGCTTTGTTTTAACATTTTTCTTTCAGATCTATTGATTTATTATTATTTCTCAAAAGTTTCTTAAAAAGCACACTCAGGAGAGAAATTTATCTTCCCTGCAGGTCTAGTTAATTGTACTTATACTATGTATATACTTAATATATATATTTTTTACACAGTTTTTTTTTCGGGATGTTAGCAATCCGGTAAGAAAAAAATGAAACCAACAAAAGGCAGAAGAACTCTCAAGGAGCCAACAGCCAGCTAACTAGAGGCGGTGTCTCAATAAATCACCGTGAAGAAGGCAACGGGATAACACTCCACTATCTACCCCCCCACTCAATCATAGTTTTTCACGACAAACCCAACTGCGTGAAGGGGGTTGCTTCCCAAGGAAGGTAAGGATCGGCATGGGCAACAGGTGTCACCTGATCGTCATCCGGCGACTGTTAGCACCAACGGCGTAAAGGGGACATTTTACTCCAAAATTGTCCCTCGCCCGGGAGAGAAAGACATGAGCAACAGGAGTCTCTGGACCGTTGCTCTGCAACTGTGCGCAACAATGAAAGAATTACCTTTGGTACATGGAATGTCAGGACGCTTAACAACTGTGGACAGCTATAGAATATTAAGCAGGAGATGGATAGACTGAAGATCAATATTCTGGTCATATGCGAAACCAAAGGGCTTCAAAATGGAGACATCAGTAATGACACCCACAGGATAATTTATACAGGAGGCAAAATCAATGAAAAGGGGGTTGAGTTAATACTAGACAAAGAAATGAAGAAATGCGTTCTAGGATACTGCCAGCTTTCAGAGAGAGTCCTCTTGGTTAAACTGCGAGGAAGACACTTCAACATTGCTATCATAGTTGTTTATTTGCCAACAACTCAAAGCACTGAGGAATAAATAGAATCATCCTACTCCATACTGAACAATACCAAGACTCAGTGCAAAAGCCAAGAAATTAGGATCATAATGGGTGGCTTGAATGCCAAGGTAAGCAAAGAGAGGGAAGGAGACACGACAGACAACTTGGAATTAAGAGTTCGCAAAGAACGAGGAGAAAAATGGGTCCAATGGTGCACAGCAAATGACCAGGTAATAATTAACACCTGGTTTCAAGAACACCCACGACGTCTATGGACAGGGAGAAGCTCAGTAGGCGACACGGAAAACCAAATAGACTACATAACTATAAACAAGGGATTTAGGAACGCAGTGGTTCAATGCAAAACCTATCCAGGTGCCGACTGCGGAAGAGACCATGTCCCAGTCATCTACGAACTATGGATAAAACTCCGGAGAATGAAGAAACCAAGCACAGCACAAAAACTGAAATACAACACGCTCGTGAATGACCTCAACCTGCAGAAACAATACACCAACAACGTGAGAAAGAAATACGAAGAACAAATTGGAAAAGGACACTCGAAATGGGACTTACTAAAGGAAGCGATGGTGAAATCAGCAAACAATATTGCCCCAAAGGAAATCAGACGCAGAAGAAAAAACGAGTGGATGACTGAAGAGATTCTCGACATGATGCAAAGGAGACAAGAAATAATGCCAAGACGTGGAACGGAATACAGGAAACTACACAGGGAGATAAGGAACAAATGCACACAGGCTAAAGAGGAATGGTTCAACGACAAATGTGCAGAAGTAGAGAGACTGAGCAGGACCAATGAAGCAGAGATGCATAAAGACATAAGAGAACTGACAGAACAAAAAACCTGCTCCTCAACAGGATGCATAAAATCCAAGGATGAAACTATGATATTGGAGAAAGACGAAATGCTCCGGCGATGGGAAAAGTATATAAAGGATCTTTCCCGCGACAGGAGAGAGCAACCGAGAATACACAAGGAAGAGAACGAACCGAAAATATTAAAGTGCAAAGTGGAAGCTGCAGTGTCCAAACTGAACAGAAACAACGCAGCTGGTCAAGATGGCATTGTAATAGAGCTGCTAATAGCCCTGGAAGAATTCAGCATAGAGAAAATTATCAAAATAATAAACGAAATTTATAACAGTGAATAATACCAGACGGCCTATGCAAGTCAATTTTTATAGCCCTGGCAAACTACAGAGAATTATCAGCTTAAGGAGTCACATTAAAAAACCAATAGTCCGAATTCTGATGAATAGAGTGAGAAGCAGAATCAGGCCAGAGATAGAACAGGAACAGTTCGGGTTCGTCAAAGACACTGGAACAAGGAACGTCATATCATGATTAGGTTGCTCTCCAAAAGGCATTCGACAAAATAATCTATAAAGAATTGATGGAAATGCTCAGCACCATCGACAGTTTTGGGAAAGACATCAGAGTAATCAGGAATCTCTACTGGCATCAACCTGCCTGCATACGGACAGGTAACGATTTCAGCAGATGTACAAAGATAGAAAGGGGGGGGTAAGACAAGGATGTGTCTTTTTACTGGATCTGTTCACCTGTTCAGTCTGTACAGCGAAAATATTTTGTGGACCCTAGATGTTATGCAAGGGTTTGTAATCGGAGGCCACAATTTGAACATAATATACACAGATGATACAGCGCTGATTGCAGACACGGAAATAAAATTACAAGACAAGGTAGTTGGAGAGAGTGACAAAAAAGAACGACAAATAAACTGCAAGAAAAATGAATGGATGGTCATCAGCAAAAAAGAGCAGCCCAAAATTCCAAATACAGGTGGGGGATACTAGAATCAAGCAAGTAAAAAAATTAAAATACCTAGGAATGTTCTAATTGAAGACGGAAAGTGTGACACAGAGAGACAAAGGTGGGTTAGCATGGCGAAGGATGAGTTCCAGAAAATGAGTAAAGTATTAAGACACAAGGAACTTTCACTAGAAACAAAGAAGAGAGTACTGGATTGCTATGTGATATCAGTTCTTCAATATGACAGTGAATAATGGACAATATCAACAAAGATGAAGGGAAAACTTGAGCAACTGAAATGTAGTTCTACACAAGGATGCTGCGGATATCGTGGACCGAGCATGTGAGCAATGACGAGGTGTTGGAAAGAAGGGAAACAAAAAGAAAATTAATATTGAGCATCAGGAAAAGACAACTAAAGTTTCTGGACATGTAATGAGGAAGGAAGGTTCGGAGAACCTGATACTAACAGGCCTGATAGAGTGAAAAAGAGACAGAGGAAAACAGCGGATAACATATTTGAAGGGCCTGAACAGATAGATGACAGAATGAGGGCTGCGAAGCGTTACAGGAGTAAGCGTGCTAAGAACCACCATGGAGACGTGGAATGCCATGATCGCCTACGTCCTGAAAGGACAAGGTACATAGAAGAAGAACTAGAACTAAAATTGTTGATGTTATCATGGAGCATATTTTTGAGATTTCTACTTCAAGATTCTTCTGTAATGATTGTTTAATTTTTTTTCAAAGATACATTACAATCTGCATGGACTGCAATGTCAATAAGAAAGCACATTCTGTTCTTGTCGTCTTTGATCACGATGTCTTGGCGATAAGCTTTCATGTTTCTTTCCTCATGTATTATAACAGAAGTTGCCAAACTTTTTCTATCATTTCCCTCTACACCCAGATCAACCATCCAGATTTCCCATTGATGTGTATAAGAGAAATAGCAGTTAAAAAACAGAGACTATTTACTAATTTATTTTCAAAATGTTCAAATATGCTGATAAACTTATAGAATAAAGTAGATAGAGAGCAGTTAGTAACAACTAAGCATAGCCATAGAGAACGGTTAGTAACAAATAAAAGGACTTTTGTTTGCTCTTCTACTTCAGAATTAAATTAGTGAGAAGGGTGATGCTGCTTCTTGTACACCAGTGAATCAATATCAGGGTTAGTTTTGGCAAGCGCGCAACGTATGTCACATTCCACCTCCAGTCGGTTTCGTGCTTTGGCTTGATTGTGAATAAATTAGAAAATTCTAACTCACAAAGGGAGGGTGTCGAAAACAGCATGAGGATTTTCAATGCATACCCCCGCCCTTCCTTCGGAGGTCATGTTTGAACGTGAACCGACTGGAAGGTGCGGCACCAGCCATCTACAACAGTCTCTGTCCGATAAAATTGTTAAATTTTCTAATCCTGTAAATGTGTCTGGTTGATTTTCATAACAGTTTTCTACAATTTCCTTCTAGTTAAAGTTGCTTAATTTCCATTTGAATATTTCTGTTTTTGGCTCACTCTGTCATGCCGAGTATTATATTCAGTTGGTCCTAACAAACACCCTCATACAATCCGATCAAAAATGAGTCTCAGTAATATGATAGGTACCGACTTGGCGGCTCGACTCCAGCCACTTCTCCACCGACGGTATGTGGCTTCCTTCTGTATGTTCTATAATTACTTCCATGGCTTCTGCTCCAACGAACTTAAGTTACTCGTGCTCCTGCAACAGGTTTTTACTCGGGCAACTAGACTAGCAACTGGGTCTCACCCATTCACAGTAAGATTAACCAAATGCAGACGACAATTCTACTTCTGAAGCTTCTTTTCTTGCACTTCACGCCTGTGGAACTCGCTTCCATATTCTTGCTTTCCTGATGGCTACTACCTCCAAGAATTTAAATGCAATGTCAATACTCATCACTTAACCACTTGATTCTAGTTCTTTCTACACCACCCTGTATATACTTTCCCCTCTCTTCACCTTTGCAACTGTCATCAAACCTGTATTCCCATCTTTCTCTTGCTCCCTACTAACTTGTTCGTATTTATCTTCACTCTCTTCCTATCTAATCTTTTTACTTTTATGTAGCCTCTTAATCTTTTTACTCATATGTAGCCCCCTAATCTTTTTACTCTTATGTAGCCCTCTGCACATCAGTGTCGTTACCGCCTTGTTACGTTAAAAAATTATTTCTAGATATTTATCACAGAATCTGCATTTCGGGTGGACAATTGTTTTTAGTATGTGTATCTAGTTTCGTTTAACCCTGCATTACGTAACCATTGATAGGTACAGGGTTTGTCTACATCCGCTTGTTTCGTACGGGCAGAGTATTGACCATGAGGAGACTTATCTTATCCTTTGTGCAATCGATACCTTGTATTGGCTTTGGCCTTATTTATTTTGAGTGAGTTCGTGTCTTCAAAAATGACGGCAAAATATTTTTATCGATATCGGCAACATATATATTGACGTACCTACTATTTAAAATAACCAAAATATTCCAAACCCCTCAACGAGACATGAGGAATATAACACTCTCAGCTGTTGGGCGTGTATAATGATAATATACGTGCTATAAAATCGGCCGTTTTCTACCGAGCGTCCATAGGTCAGAGATAGAATCGCCGACTGACGCCAATTCGGTCGGGTTTCAATCCTGGGTTCAAAGCAATCAGAGTCTAACCGTACTGATGAGCTGTGATAGAGCGAAAGAGATCTATCTGCGGATGACTATATATGTATATATATAACGGTCTTTAATAAAATATGGAGTATATATATATATATATATATATATATATATATATAAACAAATTCTTTTTACTACAACACCAATTAACAATTAGCTTTCATAAATGGTAGTAAATTTTAATAACTGGTACAAAAGAGAATGAACTTAACCGAGGCTGCCTAATGATTGTCTCTCTAATGAACCGAGCCGAGGCTGCCTCGATATTTTCTCTCTCTCTCTCTCTCTCTCTCTCTCTCTTTTAGGGCGTTAGCGCATAGGTGGTATGCTGTTGTATGAATGTGCTAGGTGCCTAGCAGACGGCTGAACTTGCTGAAGAGTTTTGACGAGAACTGTGTGTCTCTGTCATTTGTGATGTCTGCGGATTCACCGTATATGGCTATCTGAACTTTAATGATCATTTTCACTACTGTGTCGTCTGAGATGTCCCTTAATAGAATTGCATTGTGCCAACAAGAAAATCGGTCGACGATTGTTAGCAAACAGCTGTAGTTTTGGCAATGTGGTAGTGGTCCGACGTTGTCTATGTGTAATATGTGCGAATCTATCGACGTGTTTGCTAAACGTTCTGATAGGTGACTTTGTTTATGTTTGGAATTTGTAATGCTCGCAGTGCATTAAACTGTGGGGCCGAGTTTTCGGATAAGTTGAACTTTCTTGGAATCTGACCAATTTTCTTGGACGTATATATAATCGAATCTTCTAAAATAGAAGGCGAAAGTTATATCCTCGTCAGGAGAAAATATAAAAGTGCCTATTGCTTCCAGGTCGTGTTTTGTAAAACGCATTTGTACCCAGTTTACCAGTTTAAGCAAGTTTTTTGTTCTTGTTGAATTTGAAGTAGAAATTCTTCAAGTTTCTAATATCTGTCTTTATTTTGTTTTTGAAATTCAAGCCGTTCTTTTTCAACTTGATTTAGCATTTCAAGTCATTTTTTCCCAGTTTGCTTTTGAATTTCAAGTCGTTCTTTTTTCTTTATCCAGCTAGAGTTGCTTGATTCTTTTTTTTGCTGCTCTTGTTGCTTCTCTTACCATCTAAGTTCCCGTTGATTTAGCTGTTCAAGTTAGAACTTAAGAATTTCGAACATGGCGGTTCAAAATTTGTTCAAGTATATCAGTGTCTTTTTAAAAGATAACTGGAATACAAATTAAATTTAAATGAGAACTTTTCTTTTCGTTGAATAACAAAAATAGTTTCTTACTCACTCAGTAACGAAATAACAATTATTTGAAAGAGAATAACTTTAATTTTTTACTTACTTTGAGAACCATGACTGTTTTTTTTCTTTAAAAACATGAATTCTCGTAGTTTAGCAGGGTCGTGTTCGAGTTCAGTGTAAGGCAGTTACACTTTTTTCCTTCGGTTTCCTTTTCTAGATTACCAAGTACTGTTGAGTAGCACAAAGTTTGACGAAAATAGGTTTTCGTGCGTACAATGTTGACTATTTCCACGCAGTTTATTTGGGTTCCACAGACTCCTTCAGGGTCCTTCAGAATCTTCATCGCCAAGTTGTTGTCGTCCTCAAAGGTCCTTAAGAATCGTCATCGGCAAGTTGTTGTGGCCTTGTTGGAGCCAAAAATAAAGATACAAAGAATAGAGTTAAAAAAATATGCTTAATAAAGACAGTAGTACAAACATATACAATGAGAGATTATTAGCGTGACTGTCAGTCCGTCATCTGCTGGAATAGATTCCGCTCTCACTATCACATAAGCAAAACTGCTGCTTATATATAGTTTGGAAGAGTTCATGTGTATATGTGTAAGTCATCATAACAATAAGGCTCTCGACAAAATTCACGGAAGAATCTACAATGAAATTAGCCCTGTCTTGGCATCCAGTCATTATCCACCGTCTTATTGACGTAAGGTGGCTTTTTTTTTGTCTTTTCTACAAATATTTTTGCGGTAACTGTTCTGACGAACATTTTTTCCCTGGTGTCCTGGCCACATGAATTTAAACATGCTACTCGATTGACATCTAGGTCCCATCCCTTTACCATTGAAATAGTTAAATATAACATTAATTTCTACTCAATAAATTCTTTTCTCGCACTTCCCGCCAGTGGAACTCATATCCGTTTCATCGTTCACTGAGGGCTACAATCTCTAAAAATTTAAATGTAACGTCAATTGTCATCTTCTGTCTTTTATTAATCCCGTTCATTTTTATCTTATATTTAACACCCCCTGTACTTAGTCATTTCTCTCACTGTAACCCTCTGCACGCTCATGTCAGCCCCGCCTGACTTAGTGTGAAATTATTAAAAAAACAAAAAAAAATACTTTTGACTTATAGCAGCATGTTATGTTGTAATTAGATATCAATAATAAGAAACGTATGTCCTTCTTAACAGTATGTTAGTAATTTACAACAATAATAAGATGTCTTCGTTTTTTAATATCATTGGTATGTGGTTCACAACATATTAATTTTCCTAATTCTTACTAGGCCTCTTATTTTTATTTATTTTCCTTTAAAAAATATCTTTTACATTGAATATATGTAACGGTTTTAATGGATATAGGAGTTTATATTTAATGTCTGTAAAAATTTTAATTTTGGTGCAAAATTTATTCATTATAATAAATTGATTGGATTAGGTGTTTTTATTTTTCTCATCAGAAAAAAACAAACAAATAAAGACACGTCAACAAAATTAAGAGACTCATAACATTTGTTTCCCCCACGAGAACAGATATGACACAGTTTTTCATTCATTGCTTTTTTATTTGGGAAACAAGTTCACGATTCAATGTCCTATGCTCAGCTAACCAGAAATTGCTCAGCTCTTCCACCGGTTATTCCCACAGGCTTCAAGAAACATCTGACCCTAATTTTCTTAATGAAATAGGATGATGTCGTCGGGGCGTGTAGTAAAAACATGATACATGAAAGGCCGAAAATTGATGTGAATTTTAATATTAAAGTATGTAATTGGTTCAGGAAAAAATGGCTATTTTCGCTTTAAATTTGGGTTTAAATTTACAGCCTGATTTTACAACTGGTTTTCTATTAACATTTAATATTATTGCCATAAAAAATCAAGAGTGATCTCTCCTTGTTTTGTCATTCTCCACTTTGAGAGAACTATTTCTGTTTACTGAAACTACGAGGGTCATTCAATAAATAAGGTGAATTTTTCGGTATAAAAACTTCTAAAGGAGATAGAAGCTTACTTTATTTAAAATTTTTCAAGGTCGACTCCCAGCAGTGTCCCGCAGTTTTCCCATCTGCGCACATGCTTCCGTATTCCCTCAGCTTAAAAATCTTTGGACTGATGTCTCAGCCAATCGCTCACAGCACTTTTGACTTCATCGTCACTTTCAAACTTCCTGCCTCTCGTAAACGATTTCAAGGGACCAAACAGATGAAAGTCTGAAGGAGCAAGATCTGGACTTGTAAAGGGGATGAGGGAGTAGTTTCCAGCCCAGCTCGTTGATGGTCTGCACCGTTTGGGCTGCTGCGTGAGGCCTTCCGTCGTCTTGATGCAAGACAACTCCATGTGACTGATGACCTGTGAGTTTTGTGTGCTGTCCCAACAGATAGGCTCAAAGTCCTTGCAATGTCATCCACTATCACCCTACTGTCAGAAGGAAGGACTGATTCGATCACCTGAGGAGACCTCACTTCTGTAGGCCTACAAGGCCTGTCTTCATCCTCAGCCCTACTTCGTTCCTCTTTAAACAATTTAGCCCACTTGTAGACATTTTTTGGCTGAAACATGTGGAACCATACACAGTTGACATTCTCTTATAAATTTCAACTGGTTTGCACCCTTCAGCAACCAAAACTTAATAACTGACCTCTATTCAATCCTGGAGCATGCTCCTTGGTCGGCCATCTTTGTTAAGCTACAAAACTCTCAGAGTTATTTTTCAATTTGCATAAAAAATTAAATCCCTTATAAAAAGAAATGAAGAAAAAAAATTAAAAAAATAAGCTTCTATCTGTATTAGAAGTCTTTATACCGAAAAATTAACCTTATTTATTGAATGATCCTCGTATAAAAAGGACACTATACGCGAACCTTATATTATCAGTTACATAAAAGCTTTCTCAAAGACTACACATGTGTATATTTGTAATTACAGTTAGGTAAGTCACTTATTTTTGTAAAAGATAATTTATATTAATTTTTTTTAAATACAAACGAATTAAAAAACAATTCGATAAAAAAGAGCAGTACTTGAATACTCGTAATATGTAATATTCAGAACGTAAAGAATTGGAGTAAATTTCTACCCACATTTCAAACGGATTGTCTAATATAAAATGTTTTATAATCACGTGACATACAGTAAACGCTGAAATCATTAAATTATTAATAAAAGCAGATTAAAATTACGTGCGCTGATTAAATTTTCACCTGAAATTTACCGCGTAACCTAAGAGCAAAATAAGTGACACTGTATTAAGTGCATAGCTAACGTCAAATATTACGTTTAAAAAATAATCTTTTAAATCTTTTTAATCTTTAGGCTGTGTATTTATTTCTATACACATCTAGGGATAATTCAGCTATGAAAAAAATCTAAACTTATTTATAAATGGAACTTTGTCTGTGTGTGTGTGTGTGTGTGTGTGTGTGTGTGTGTGTGTGTGTGTGTGTGTGTGTGTGTGTGTGTGTCCGTTACCTATAGACTCCGAAACGGCAGAACCGATTTTCTTGAAAATTTACACAGTTGTACAATAAGCGTCTGCGAGTGTTCTTAGCTAGGTCTTGTGTCGAGTTACACCAGATAAATATTAAAAATCGATAATCGAAAAAATAGGGTTATAGAAGGAGTGGTCCGATTTTAATCAAATTTGATACACTAGACAAAGACATAAGAAACGATATTCAGAAGTTTCAATGTTGCAGTTCTTACAATAGTGCAGAAAATTTGATATCGATACCAGGAAATCAAAATTTGACTTACATCCATTCATTTTTCTTTCAGTCTACGGTTTCGCTTTAACTGGAAACAACTATCGCTTTTTAGTCTTTCGTGCCAATGTCCAAAGAGTTTGAGCTCCAGGACCATGGATTAGTTTTAAAGCTTTCCTTACACCCGAGCAACGCCGGGCTATACTACTAGTAGTAAATACTCTCAAGATAATTTTAAACACTCGATTTTTAGATCATCATCAATATTATCATTATTTTTATTATTTTTATTTTCACAGACATAAATATTTTTTATATTTTTGAATTTTTTTTTGTATTTCTATTGTACACACATTTTAGTTCTAGTCGAAAGTAGTGATCTAAAGTTATTTTCCACTGATCATTTTTGTTAAAAAAAAGGAAATCTTAAAATCACACATTTTACAGATTCTTCTAATTTTTTTTTTTTTAATCATCTCACACCAAGCAAGGCATTCCACTGCCACTATTGCGCATGGGGCTACATAGGGGAAGGTAAAGAGAAGGAGTGGTTAGACATAGGGAATGTCAGGAGGAAGGTGACATGAGTAAGGATAGCAAGGATGAGGTTTAGGCAGATGGGAAGAGTGCTTGATAGAATGGGAGCAGGTTAGTGTGTTAGGAGGTGTCTATTGACCTTACATTTAAACTCCTGGAGACTGTAGCCGTCGGGGAAGCAATCGTTTGGAAGAGAATTCCACAGTCGGGAAGTGCGAGGAAAGAAACTGTTGGAGTAGAAGTTACGGCTGAATTTTATCGGTTTCACTGTAAAAGGGTGGGATCTAGTTGCTAATCTAGTATCTTCTATTACTGTTCCCACTTTTCCCGCTCATCGCCCTTCTACTATTACTAACTCAAGTTGTTCTTTGAGATTATTTCGCGGGTTTTAAGAATTGAACATGAATCATGGCATTTCTTCATTTGCCTACACACACGGAATAGCCTTTCTCAGGATTCTGTCTGTATTAAGTTGTTCTGTTATCAGAAACATATCCGTTTCAATCAAAGTCCCAATTTTGCACAGATATTTTACGTTGTTTTTCTCTCACTGAGCCCACAACAAACAACATTCGGAAACTCTCCCATTGTTGATACATATCCTTTGCTTCATTTACTCTTATTGATGAAGTTGTCGTTATTATTATTATTATTATTATTATTATTATATTTTTGTTGTAGTTTTTCTTGACGTTGTGATAGAATTAAAATTTGAAATCAGTCGTTACCTGTAGCTTAAACGGGAGTCAAGCGAGAGCAGTTCTCAAAATTTACCATTTCTTCCTAGAATTAAAATGTTTGTATTAATTCTGCCGCCAAATTAGTTTCATTTCTTACTCGGTTTAATTTTATTTTCAGTTTTCTAAATTTTGTACCATTCTACACTCGATTTTTATATTATTTGAATGTTCACTGGCATTTTGAACCCGATGTACAACAGTATATACGAAAACAGCTCTCCATTAAATCAAAACCATTTCTTGTAAAAAATGATTTGAACAGAATTTAGTTTGCCAATACTCAGCCGCAGTCCCTCCCACCTCATCTGACTAAACTTTCCCTACTGCAAATATCCTGACAACGTGGTCTGTTAAGTTTAAATAAAATTTTTAACAAAAATTTAAAATGCTTTAAAGAATTTTAACATCTAAGTAAAATCGGTTCTATAGAGATATCTCTAATTTTCAATGGGGAAATTTAATACTTGTATTCATGGTCAGTTCTTTCCTTTTTTTTCTTTTTTTTTTTGCTATTTATCAAGTCAAGATTATCTGAATATCTTTGTCCAAAATGAAGCATGATTAATTATTACATATAAACATCCGTTATTGTAAGCTAAAATTTCTTGCATTTTTTATGTGTTTTGTGCACATGCTTACGCGTTAGCGTAAGGACATCTCTAATTGAACAACTAGGGCTAATATAATTAGCATGATCTCAAAGTATTCATTGACATATCATATTTGTATTTACTTGTTCTATTACAAATATACTATAGCATCTCCAAATGTAAGAAAGAGCATCTACTATTTATGCTAAAGAAAGTAATATAAAACAGGAAAATGACTCATGAAACAAATTGTGATCAGAAACTTCTATAGAGACGAAGCGTGAGACTTGAGACAACAGAAATGTACTTCGAGAGAAGGATACTGAGAATAACATGGAGGGAATATGTGAGAACCGAGTAAGTTTTAAGCAATATGAAAATAAGCTTGGTTGTACTTCGAATAAGAAAGAAATAATTGAAATTACTGGGCTATGTAATGTGAAACATATTTCTTGTACAATTCGAAACTCATAGGATATATTAAAGGCAAGATGGGCAGAAGGATTCATTGAATAAGCTACCTCACGGATTAGCAAAAATATATTTTACAAAAGAGAATAGGGAAGGTAAAAAGAAGATAAACCTTGTATATTATTTAAAGCAGCAATAGAAATGAAGTTATGGATAGTCATGATCTACTGAGGAGTCAGGGTACATAGAAGAAGAAGATTTATCTCCCTTTCCGTGATTTTTCATATCTATCTATCTATCTATCTATCTATCTATCTATCTATCTATCTATCTATCTATCCCACTGTTCATATCTATGTATATATCTTACTGTTCATCTCTATCTATATATCTCACTGTTCATATCTATCTATCTATCTATCTATCTATCTATCTATCTATCTATCTATCTATCTATCTTAGTCTTTTCATTATCTATCTATCTATCTATCTATCTATCTATCTATCTATCTATCAAGCTTGTTACAAACTACATATCTCAAATATTGTTCAAACTTCAATGTATTTTTTAAAAAAAATGACGCGATATTTATTAGACAAAAAAGCAAATTGGTTTATCTTATTTTATCTCGTATAATTTATTTATTTATATCAGCCACGCCTTGTATGATATTCTCTTACATTCATTTTAATCAGATATTAAACCTCTCTCTCTTTCTCCTCCCTTCTCTCTCTCTCTCTCTCTCTCTCTCTCTCACTATCTATCTATCTATCTATCTATCTTTGGAGGAAAAGTGAGGTATTGACTGAAGGCCCGAAGGTCATAGATAAATACATACTGAGGTATGAAATAAAAACAATTTAGATGACGTTGCTTTTTGTCGGTGAGTCTTGATACCAAAATCCCCATCTGTTAAGTAAAAGAAAAAATATTTCGGGGCGTATTAAAAAAATAGAATAGGAAAATAAGAAGTTTCCTGTTGTTCACACACACACACACACACACACACACACACACACACACACACAGAGACGGAGAGAGAGAGAGAGAGACAGAGAGACAGAGAGAGAAGGAAATAAAACGCAAAGCAAATAGCATTTTCTAGACACTTTTATAGCCTCTGGGATCAAGACATGATTGCTTAGACATTTGTCGGTAGCGTTCTTCTGATATCAAGTGGAATTTCGGGAAGTTGTGAATCGGTGTCCACTGATTGTTATCAGGTGATAATGAAAATTAAATCCATACACTTTAACAAATAAATCCTTTACTGACCAGATGAATGTTTTTTTTCTAAACATTTTTTTTTAGAAATTTGTCTATCAGTAACCTGTAAGTCTGTTGATATTATTAACATTTTTTCTTTTGACATTATGATATTTGTGCCAAAATTCACCAGCAGAGAAAATGCAGATACTTGTCATATATATATATATATATATATATATATATATACTTGATTTCTGAAATGTGTTCTTGTAATTTTTTCCATCATTTACATTGTTCGGATTGTTGTCCTCATCTTTGTTGCCATATTCACGACGCTTCGACCGTTGTCCGCTCCGGCCTTCTTCAGATGATTGGAATTTCGAAATGAAGCTTTATTTCGTTTATCGGGGTTGACTGTTCTAGTTCCACGAGTCTTGTCGCTTCCAGACGATTCAGTATCAGTTATCACCCTTTAACATAACTTTCTAAGTTTTTGTTCCCCCTCTGCTGTTGCCAGATATTGAACTCACAACTCCTTGGTCTCTCGAACCAACCGATGTTTTTATCAACTACATCATGGGTTTTTCTTCTTATAATATTAACGTACCTCCACAGATTCGCTTAAAAATGAGCATAACATGATAAAAAATGTTCCAAATTTAATAAAAACGTAAGTTTATTGTTAAATATATCATTATTAAGAGTAAAACCCCAAAAATCTTTTTAATTATTAAATTTTTATTTTTTATCTTTCTTAGAACGTACCGAATTTTAGTTAATTTTTTGTGGGGGAGACTAAAGATTAGTAAAGACAATTATAGCGGGTTCTTTTGGAGAGATGAAATATACATTAGTTTAGAAATCCTTAGAAAAATCAAATAATTGTCAGATTATAAATAATCTTTTAGGTCTTGTTTACAAATGAATGAAATTATTTTAGTAAATTTTCTTTTTTTTCTTTTTTTAGAATATACACGATATTATCAAAAAGTTTATTATAAAATGAAATTACTTTAAATTCAGTCAAACATTAGATTACGGAGAAAATTTTCCTAATTTTTCAATATTACTGGGAAGTTAAAATTATATAAAAAGGGAGCTCATATTATAATCCTCTAGCAATTTTGCAGATATTTCCACCGCAGAAAAAATGGATAAACTTCGTCCTGCAAATCAAGCTGCCAACCTTAAACCATTTTCTCTGGAGGTACCTATATTATTGTCGTGTACATATTATATACATATTATTAAATCAAACATCTATAAAAAATGCATTTATTATTATGTGCTAATACCATTCGAAAAACTATATATGCATAGCTTCACCTAACTAAGGCTTAATAACAGGACAATCAGGAATCCCAATAATATCATACGAACGCGGGTGTCACTCAAGGCTCTATTCTAGGTCCTATGCTTTTCCTTATCTTCACTGACGATCTCCCAGATGTAATAAGATCCCAAGTAGGCATATACGCTGACGACACTACAGTTTACTCTCGCATCGATCAAAAATCTGCTGAGGCTGACAAAGCAAACCTCGCTGCCGAGCTTGAAAAGCACCTCCGATCCATGGCGGACTGGGGTAAGAAATAACTCGTGAATTTTAATACTTCTAAAACGAAGCTGCGATCTATTAATCATCACAGACAATCGCCCTTACTCCCCCCTCCATTAGCATGGATCAGGCTAGTCTCACTGAAAGCAAAACACTGTGCCTCCTCGGCTTAGCTCTCACAACAGACCTCAAGTGGAATGACTATATAGAATCCATAGCTAAATCCGCTGCTAAGAAAGTCGGTTCTCTGTGTAGGGCCATGAAGTTTTTTTTCCATCTGAAACAATCCTACACATATATAAATCTACCATCCGCCCGTGCATTGAATATTTCTGCCATAACTGGTCGGGTGCTCCTGCTATTCACCTAGGTGTTCGTGACAAAATCCAACGGAGAATCTGTAATGTGATAGATCCCGACATGGCAGCTAGGATACAGTCACTTTTTTTACCGAAGCAGTGTGGCTTCCCTGCGTCTCTTCTGCAAATACTTTCACGGCTTCTGCTCCGATGAACTTAGCTCACTAGTGCCCCCTATATATGAATTTGCTCGAGCCACAAGATTATCAACTAGATCCCACCCTTTTATTTTGAAACAAATAAATTGTAAACGCAAATTCTACTTCAACATCTTCTTTTCTCGCACTTCCCGCTTGTGGAATTCCCTTCCATTTATTTGCTTTTCCGACAGCTATCATCTCTAAGAATTTAAATGTGAAGTCAATAGTCATCTCCTATCTCACTAACCTTCATCCACTCTCTCATGCTCTTTTCTCCGTCCACTCCACTCTCATCAGTATTCTCATCTTTCTCTTACCCACTTCCTGACACCCACTATAACCTGTCACTCTTTTTCATAACTTTCCTCCTATGTAATCTCCTGCAAAACAGTGGCAGTAAAATGTCTTGCTTCGGGCGATATGATTACAAATTAAAAAAATAAAAAATCTTTTGCTTTGATTATCGACCAACATAAAAAAAGGAATTCTAAACGTAACTCGTATATAATGCGCCTTGTGGTTATAGGCATGGAAATTAGAACTGCCTTGTTAAATCCAAATCGCCAAAATGACTGCCGTGATTACTTTTGCAGAATGTATGGCTGGCCACTCGTATACAAGGATGCCTGTCTACTAGGGAGCTAGTTAATCTCCGTTGCAGACGCCTGCTCAGGCATATTTGTGTTTGTTCAACATCCACAGAGCCCACCACTGAGCGGACCGTAGTTGCAATTTCTGGAGGAGAGCGCGTTTATCTAGCGTGAACAAGAATCTGAAAAAGGCCAGTAGGCTGACTTGTGATTTCGTGCAAGGGTCTCGTCTACACAATTTCATTCACGAGCCTTGGATCGACCCGTGGTATGGTTTTTCAGGTGCCTGGAAAGGTGCCGTACTCTGAGATCATTTTCTCCAGACCAATAACAAATCGACTATAGTGAGATTCGAGCCCGTTCGAATCAAATTCGTTCGAATCAAAATCGAACGTTTTAACATTAGTCACGCTTTTGTATAAATACAGTTGGAAATGAATTAATATATTATTACGACCCACCAACAACAGCTACTGTTTAGTAGCTGAGTATAATCGGTCCTCTAGATTTGTTTGGGAACCAGTCTCCGAGTCTAAATTCAAAAACTGCTTGGTGTCAGTCTGAGAAATTAACCTCTTAAAACCTTGTTACTTACAGATATTTTTTTTCAATTGGAGTAGATAGTCTAAACTATCGCCCGGTTCACACTCCACCCACGTCTATTGAACGGGTGAAGAGGCTTATCCCTTGTTTCCTGTTCAGGTTGTGGTTTCCGGTTTTTCTCTTCTCCAATCTTTTCACTCTTTTTCTTATTATTTATTATTTTTTTTCAATTGGAGTAGATATACTAAGCTCTCGCCCTGTTCACAATCCACCCACGTCTGTTGAACAGATGAAGAGGCTTATCCCTTGTTTCCTGTTCAGGTTGTGGTTTCCGGTTTTTCTCTTCTCCAATCTTCTCACTTTTTTTTCAATTGGAGTAGATAGTCTAAACTATCGCCCGGTTCACACACCACCCACGTCCATTGAACAGGTGAAGAGGCTCATACCTTGTTTCCTGTTTAGGTTATGGTTTCCGGTTTCTCTCTTTTCCAATATTTTCACTCTTACGTAGCCCCCTGCGCACCAGTGGCGTTTTCGCCTTGCTTGGGGTGAGATGAAATATATATATATATATATATATATATATATATATATAACATACTTATATTGCGGTCCTGTACTAAAATATATGTATCTACAGTGTTCATAACAGTCATTCCTGATCAAAATTTTAAGACCAGATACAAAAGGGATAAAAATATAAAAACAGTTACTTTAATCGATATATATATGCCAAATATTTACATTTAATTAAGTGTTGAAAACAACACTTTCTTCCATTTATCCTTATCCAAATTTTGATAATCGGAAGTAATTTGATAACGGGATGTTTATGGTGAGGAAGAATGCGAGAACTCTGCAACCGTTTCACATTCTTAAACCCTTTTTTATTTAAATGCCATCGAATTGTTCGAGAGCTGCATTCAGCATCTGTATTCGATTTTATCTGATTTGAAATGAGGTTTGAATCTCTCTTAACTTATCACCTAATGCGTCTGTCTATAGATGGTGAGATTTTATTGGGGGCGCCTTTTGATTTGTTATACGCATACACATCGGTATTTTTAATGAAGTTAGCAATGACTGTTCTGTTAAGGCTAATTTCATTTGCAATGGCTCATTGCGAAAGACTACGTTTTTGAAGATGAACAATTCTGTCCTGTGCGAACTTTGATAAGTTTTACCCTTAGTCATTTTAAAATCTGAACTTCATTTCTAGAAATAAGCGATGTAAAAGTCTACACAACTGAAGTTATGTGCAAACTGACTATTTCTAAAATTTTTCTCCAGTATTTTTTTACTCATGGCCTCATATTTATGACCAACCAAACATACTTTTACAATATTTGTTTTAATTAATCAATTAAAAGATTAAAATTATCACTTGTTTGTCGATAAACTACATTTTCTAATAAAATTAAAAGTTTTGGCAAATATATTTCTATTAAATTAAGAGTATTTTATATTTTTTAATTTTTGTATCTTGTCTTAAAAGTTTGACCAAGGGTGTTTATATCAAGTCTTATTACTTAACACACACACACACACACACACACACACACACACACACACACACACACACACAGATATATATATATATAACTAGCAGTATATCCCGGTGTTGCGCGGGTGTAATGAAAGCTTTAAAACTAGTTCATGGTCCTGGAGCTCAGACTCAGCCTAAAGAATATTTGTATGAAGTTTGGTGAGAATCGGATAAAAATTGTGGATTTGTATAAAGGACGTACAGACAGATAAACAGACACACACAAACATATTGCCTTGTGTATATATATATATATATATATATATATATATATATATATATATATATATTATCGGTTTTCTGCACTATTGTAAGAACTGCAACATTGAAACTTCTGAATATTGTTTCTTATGTCTTTGTCTATGAGTGTATCAAATTTGATTAAAATCTGACCACTGCTTCTATAACCCGATTTTTTCGTTTATCGATTTTCGATATTTATCGGGGGTACCTCGACACAAAACCTAGCTAAGAACACTCGCAGACGCTTATTGTACAACTGTGTAAATTTTCAAGAAAATCGGTTCAACCGTTTCGGAGTCTATAGGTAACGGACACACACACACAGACACATACACACGCACACAAAGTTCCATTTATAAATAAGTTTAGATTATTAAACATTTATTGGTCTTAAACAGATTAGACCAGTAAACAGTTGCATTAAAAAGGCTCAATATACAATTAAATTTTAAAAAAAACTGAAAAATATTGATCATGCTTTTAAATATTAAAATTAGGGAGAGTAGTCGATTACGCTACCATGGTTACTACCATTCGGCAATAAAAACTTAATTTTTAAGTATATATATATATATTCAGGTAAAGAGAACCAACAGTTTTCCAGCATCTACATTTTCTAAAATGTGTTCAGTACAACAAATATTGTAGAGCATAATATAATTAAACTTCTTTTTGTTTTAGATTAATATAGTCTATATTGCGACATTGAAACTTCTATATTTCTAAATTTTACATCGTAATCAGGCAATGTTGTGAAAATAATTTTCATTTGAATATAAAAATACCTTTGATATCTATGTATGTGTGAAGACAGAAAAATATGTGTATGCACAATTTAACTAATCAGAATAGAGATCCACATGAAATTAAAAAATTCTTAATATTTTTGGAGAATTTCATGATTTCTTCTTTCAGTCTCAAAAAAGCATGTATTTCCCAGAAATTTGCAGTTGATTTTTATTCTTATAGAACATACACAAAATTTTCTGCCATCCCACGTCCATAGATACATCTATAGATAACGAACGTATTATTTCTTGAATTCAAACGAAAATCATTTTCACAAAAATGAGCAAACTTTTTTACTTTCTGTTTTTTTTTTTTCAACGACCTCGGCTTGATATGAAATTTTGTGGGAAGGGTTTCGTTTGCGATTGGTTGAATTTCTTTTTTTTTCTTTGTTATTTTTATTCTTATTGTGCATGTGTTTAATTTATTTTCATACTTTTTTGTTAGCGCTTTTTTCAGTGTATGTTTGAGTAGCTATGCGCTTAATTTTTTAATACTGAATAATATATCTACTCGTATATAGAGCATTTTATGTGTGTGTGTGTGCATGTGTTTTAATCACTAATTTTATTGACATATGTCATATAAATATGTTTTTTTTTCCTATTGAGTTAGTATAAGTGAGTGACGTAAGCGAAATATTGAGGATACATTCCAACATACACGGAAAATTGCGTTACGACGCACCGTAGGAATGGATATATTTAGTAAGTCCAGTAGGCGCGATCTATCTATCTATCTATCTATCTATCTATCTATCTATCTATCTAGATAGATAGATAGATAGATAGATAGATAGATAGATAGATATGAAAAGACGGGTTGTAGATGGGTAGATAGATAGATAGATAGATAGATAGATAGATAGATAGATAGATAGATAATGAGCAGACTGTGATAGATAGATAGATAGATAGATAGATAGATAGATAGATAGATAGATAGATAGATAGATATGAAAAGACTGGGTTAGATAGATAGATAGATAGATAGATAGATAGATAGATAGATAGATAGATAGTCAATGTTAGGTAGCACTATTTTGATACGATGAAAAAGCGAATTTATATATTCATGTTTCATTTACTTTTCAATGAATCTCCTCACGGCTAGTGAAAATATCTACAACGGGTCACTTGTTGACTGAAACTTTAGGTACTCTCTCTATCTATCTATCTATCTCTCGCGTACACACACAGACACACAGACACACACACACACACACACACACACACACACACACACACACACTCAAGTATCCCACGCAAACACAGACAATCGCACTTACGAACTGCTAACTATATTTTCTTTCACCTCTTCTTTTTCATAACGAATACATTTTTTCTATTTTTGTTAATCCACTCATTTTCGATAATTAACTTTTAGATTGAATTTTTTAAAATAAAGGGTTTCTTTAAGCTTTTATTTTCTTTAACCTTTTACTATTCCCAGTGAGCAAGCTACTCTGGTATATTTCAAACAGAAATTAAATTGACTGGAACCTAAAATTTTTCGTCCAATTTTGAGTGATTGACACATTTGTGAACAAATGATATTTCTCTTTTTTGAAAATCTTGCAAAAATATAATATACATCTGTGGCACATTATCTTTTGAAATTTAGCAAATTTAATGTTAAATAATTTCAGTTTTATTGCATTTTTTGGTTTTACTTTTCGGAGAAGATTTTCTGTAAAAGGGGCTGAATAGTTTAAAAAATTAATACATGATTGACATTACCCAACGCTTTCTGCGTTTAACAAGTAAAACCAATTTTGCCTACAGAATTTAATTTCTTTAAATTTCATAGAGTGGAGGGTAACAAATGTAAAAAAAAAATTACCAGTGTATTTTTTAAAATAATGATTTCAGAAATAATTTCATTCATTTGTGAATAAGTTCGGAAAGTTCCATTTCCAAGTTAATGTGTTTGTCACAGGAAAAAAATAACTGAGTTATGTTACGTTTTCTATTGTAAACGCCCTCATCGATTTGTCTCCCCCACCAACGAAAATAAAAACAAGAATCTTACCAAAATTAAAAACGTGTTAGAAAGGATTAAGAAAAATGTTTTAAATAATTAAAAATACTCTGATCTTTCCTTTTAATAATAAACATTTTGATAGAAAAATTTCGTTTTTATTAAGTTTTATTTTATTTTTCAGACTACGCTGTTTTTTTATTTATTTATTTTCGGCGATTTACTGGATGTATCTATCTTTATGTGTTAAAATACAGAAAATATCTCCATGTTGAAATTATTACGCAGATTAATTCTATTTTTTTACTTCTACAATAATGAAAACCGCCATTTAAATTTGAAATGTTTGTTAAACACTTCTTTTATTTAAGCTAGAAGTAATATCCGCAACAAACGTAAGTATTTTTAGATTATAAAACTGTAATAAAATGCGTATTCAGTGGCGCCTCTCTGTCGCATAACATTTCGCATGTTTATTTCAATGAAGATTATGACAGCTGTGGTTTGCTCAAC
This sequence comes from Ascarosepion bandense, assembly GCA_037127315.1. Classification (NCBI taxonomy): domain Eukaryota; kingdom Metazoa; phylum Mollusca; class Cephalopoda; order Sepiida; family Sepiidae; genus Ascarosepion; species Ascarosepion bandense. The sequence goes on from JBBBDQ010000337.1 coordinate 3,457,808, forward strand.
AAGAGTTGACCTTGTACCTGACTAAGTTAAGTGCTATGCGTAAGTAATGGAAGAAGATTAGTGAGGGAAACTTAAATAAAAATAAAAATAAAACCTATAAGGATTTCATTTGAGTTCAGTTCTTGATATTATTTCTGTGAATAAAAGAAGGTTGAGGATTTTTTTTTATATTTTTTACGATGGGAGTTAAAATCGAAGTTCTACTCGTAAAAAGAGGAATAAAAGTAAAGCTGACATTTTAATGACTGAAGTTACTAAATACAGGAACAGCTACTCGAAACGGTTTCAGTTTCATTAAGGGTGAAATGATCCATTTTTTGTAGCTTTATTTATATAATCGAGCACTCGAGTGGAAAAAAATAGAAATATTCCCATTTTAGTATTTTCTACTGGCAGGATGTGCGTTGTGGTGCAGTCGATATCGGCTCGGAACGACAAATCAGGGAGCAGAGTTCGAGTTCTAGTTGAATTCAATACTTACGCGCAAATATCTTTGTAAAAGGTATTAATCCGTATCTTCCCTTCAGTTTTGGGTTAAATAACAGGACAGATTGGGTTCTATAGACTTGGCTGTCAACCAGTCTACGGCAGAAAGCAATGTCAACCTACTGCGGGATAATCTTCTGCCCAGACAGTCATCTCTCTCTCTTTCGGGACATGACCGCCCAAGCGTGTATGACGTAGGACACTTAACTGACTGACTGAGCGTAATAGTTGGAAACAGTTAAAGCTTCTACTGGACATAAAGTGGGGCATCTTCTTTATATTGTTATGAAGTAATAAACTGATCCCCCACTAATTACTACTTAATAATATAATGTAATATAATATAATGTGATCTATCTCTTCTTCCTTTAGCTATGATTCATATAATAGGACAAGTTGGGTTCTATAGCCTTGGGTGTCAACCAATACACTGCAAAAAATAATGGCAACCTACTGTGGTATAATCTTTTGTCGTCACTCATGTCTTTTTCGAGACATGATCGCCCAAAGCGTGTATCACGTATGGCACTTAACTGACTGACTAATACTGACATTATGGATGTGAATATCGGCCTGGAACGAGAAATCGGAAAGATGAATTCGAATTTCAGTTGGATTCATTGCATTCACTTACACACAAATACCCTTGAGAAAGGTATTAATCTATTACTTCTCCCTCCAGTTATAGATAAAAGAGCATGGCAGATTGGTTTGCCTTGTTTGGCAACCAGTCTACCGAAGAATATAATGGCAGCCTGCTGCGTGAAAATCTTCTACCTAGTCATTTTTTAAAATGTTGTTGCCTTTTTGTTTTTAGATTTCTGTCCATGTTATCCATTTTGAAAAATTTCCTTCTCTAGGCTCTTTTGAGGCTGTTGATTTCGTTTCTTTTTTTTTTTTTAATAATGAATAGATTAAACCAAAATTAGTGGATTCCATGATGCCTAAGTTTTGTTTTTTCAGTGTTGGCTACTTTTCTGCATGTGCGTTGTGGTGCAGTGGATATCGGCTCGAAACGACAAATCTAGGATCCGTGTTCGAATTCCAGTTGAATTCTTTGCATTCACTTAAGCACAAATACCTTTGAGAAAGGTATTAATCCGTCACTTTCCTCCAGTTATGGATTAAATAACAGGACAGATTGGGTTCTACAGCCTTGGTTAGCAACCTCTCTACCACAGAAAGCATTAGTAACCTTCTGCGAGATAATCTACCGCCCAGTCAGTTATGTATCTTTCGAGACAGGATCGCCAAAAGTGTGTATCACATATGGCACTTAATTGACTGAGTGTATGTCTACTAGAACTTACTAGAGATTCGGTAATCAATAAAACTGTACATCATTATTACTCCTTGAGCATGTAGATGAAATACAATTGCGCATCTTTGGTGACCAGAAAGCATGTCATCTTTTAACATCTGTATATCACACCCAGTTAATAGATTTGGAAGTTTTATTGCGTCTTCCTTAATAATGAGACCAAGAAACTTTGAATTAGAATTCATTTTGTTAACTAGAGCATTTTATTAGTGACAGAACAAGCGGAAGTAATATTTTAAGTCCCCAGTAGAACTACCATCGTTCATTTTTAAGGAATTACATCTTGCCAATATTTGCATCTTTGGAAAATGTAATGTTACGTTTTAATCAACCTAATAACTATTTATTAATGAGGATGTGCGTTGTGGTGCAATAGATATAGGCACTGAACGAAAATTCGGAAAGCCGAGTTCGAATTCCTGTTGAATATCCTTCAGAAAGGTATTAATCCCTCACTTCCCTACAGCTATAGGTTAAATAGCAGAGCAGATTTTATTCTATAGCTTTGGTTGGTAATCAGTCTACCGCAGAAAGTAATGGCAAACAACTGATGGAAAATCTTCTACTCAGTCAGTCTCTACATGATCGACCAAACGTGTATCACGTATGCCACTTAAATGACTGAATAATCTTTTCAGCTTCTGAAATTTAGTTTAAATAATATATCCTATCCTGTAGTTAGTATCATGTATGTCTATACTATTCATTAGTGACTGGATTAAAAAAACAAGCTTGTTCGTCATTCTTAAATTTGATCGGAAAAAATCAGGCAACGCATAAGCATAAATGAAAATTCAATATTAAATACATTTCTGTAATCGTTGCAGCACTGTCGATCACAGTAAAAATTTTAACATATTTTAGTCAGAAGACGCTCAAAATGTTTCTATATAAATTAATAGTAATCATTTCATTTGTTTACGCCATTTCAAGTTGCGTATAGTCTTGGAGGTGCCGCAACGAGGATGTTTTAAGGAAAATGGAAACAAAAAGAAATTTATCGGATACATAATGCGGTAAGAAGACTTCGATATTTTTACACTCAAGTGATATATTGAAGGAAAAGGTCAGCAGGGATCCGCAGATAAACTACCATATTGAGTTTGTGTAAATGAAACATGGAGTGCAAGGGAGAGTAAAAAGACTAATATTACTACAGTGAAAGGAATTTTTTTTGTTTTTTACAACTCTTCGAGTTATTTAATGCTGAAATCTAAATAATTTGTAGGCATTTTTTAAAAAGATAATAAGGGTTTTAGTTGTGCAACATTTTCTCATTAACCCATTACAATGGAGAGAAGTGGTGGATTCATGCCTTTCCCAAAGATTTACGCACATACGGAATAGGACGAACTAAACTTGAATTTGAACTTGACTTATCGATTAACAATACCAAGCTATTATCCATTACACCAACCTCACATCCAAGTTTACAGAACATGGTATTCCTAAGTGATCACCCACCTAGTTAGTGCCGAGGCTCGACGTTGCTTAACTTCGTTTATTGTACGGGGACCAGTGTTATATATATATATATATATATATATATATATATATATATATCGAAGTAAAGAGGACCAAAGGTTTTACGATTTTGAGTCCCGTGTCATTTACTTTTTATATAAACAGTGCTCAATGCAAGAAATATTGTTGAACAAAATATAATCACATAATTATGAATTAAATATACATTACGACACGGACATTTTGATGTTTCGAGATAGAATCTCGTCATCAGGCAATGTTGGATGTTGGTTGAAAAATTATTTACATTTAAATACAAAAAAAACACCGGTTTGCTAGTTATGTATGTGGGAAGATGTAAAATATATGTGTGTGCTCCATTTAACTTATCAGAATAAAGATTAACTTTGAAATTTTGTTAATAGTTTCTAGGGAATACATACTTTTTTGTTTCTGTTTCTCTTTTTTTCTTTCTAACGGTCAAAGTATCAACCTACTTTTAACCTAATTTTATTTTTATTTTTATTTTTAAAATTTTATTTTGTTTCTCACTACATCGTATTATTTTTGATTTATCTATTCTAGTACCAAAAATGTCCTTGACCTCTTCTATCTTGACCTCTTCTTATAGAAAACAGGAAAGAGATGAAGAAAGAAAATAATATTTTCTATTTTTGTTCAAACATAAGGGGGCTTTTGAGTAAATTTACTCTTCTTATCAGTACGTATTTAATTCTAATCTTTTCAAAACCTTTAATTTATAAATAACATTTTTATTTTTAATTCTAATTTACTTCCTGCTATTATTATCCCATCTTTCTAAGATCTATTTATTTATTATAAAATATTTTATATACCAATTTACTCATTTTATTTTAATATCTCTTCAATTATTAGTTTCCTGAAGCGTATTATTGGGTATATACATGTTAATTAATACAATGTTTTTTTATATATCCTCTCTATTATAATAAAAACCGCTGGGTATTTATATGTAATATATTTCCTTCTTGTCATGCTCATGGGTTTTGGTTATTTTGTTTTTTCTTATATCTTAATGTAAGATTAAGAACAGTAGATACATCAATATATATGTTGCCATCATTTTAAATGGCATATGGAGATATATATATTTGCACTCATTTTTGACGGCAGGGACCCACTCTTTTATAATAATTTCCGTCTTGGATGTTTTACTGTGCTGTCTAAGGATTAAGCTTTCGCTATTTTTTCACAACTGATTATCATATTTTGTTAGCATGGGATCTGAAGCGTGAGGATGCGAGACAACATAGAAAGGCCAATGCAATAGATTTCGTCAACACATAAGCCAATCCAGATATATAATGTTGATTGCAGTATATTCTTAATATTTCGTGTGGCTTCATGTAGCTTCAATAATGATAATTTCAATACACCTTGAATGGCATACATATTCCTTGACCAATCCTTGTGCGAATTAATTGAAACATCTACTTTAGATTCCGTTCTTTTACCATACTGTCGTTTTAAAAACACTGCATTAACAGGAATTAATCGATCATTTTCATATTATGGCATTTGCAGTGGTGTGCAATAATATGAATCTATTTTCGGGGTGTATGATTAAGTTTGACCTTTAAAAAATATTGCGTCATCCGTAAATGTATCAGATTTTTATCACGCTCAGACACATTGTTTCGAATGTCGATTAGTTGTCTTACGGACAATGTCTTCAATAGACCATACTCCAAGGAAGCGGGCGAAAATTGTAACGCTGCAAGAAAGCACTGGCAAGCCTTACGGAGAGATCGCGGATATTGTTAGTGTCAGCCTTTCAACTATCAGTTGTTTCATCAAGGTAAAGACATGAGCTGAATCCACTTGTCCAAAATGCACAGAAAAAAAAGCAAATACAAGAGATGAAGTATCCTCGATCAAGGAAAGGGTAAAAGATCCTAACAATACATTATTCGTTTGCATAAGGGTGTAGATATTATTCGATATGGTTGGTGCCCACTACTCATGGTTGCGTAGATTCTGATAAAATCTAATCATTAATTATGAGAACATTGGTGCCAGGATTTAATTCAGAGCTCACTAGCCAGACTTTCACAGCAATGACACATTCATCAGCCGGTTGAGTTGTATGCAATTAAATAACCAGAGTAATGTACTCAAAACATATAAAATACTTCAAAAGTAATTAACAGATGATCTAGACCAAATTATTTAGGAATTACTTTTGTATCTGCACCCGTAGAATAAGGAAATTGTCACTGCACATAATTTAGAAATGTATAAAGAACATTTTACTGTGAAAGTTTCAGATCAAAATACAGCATACAGACATGCTACTTCAAAATTGCACTTTTTCATGCATTTAGGTAGATATATTTTTAACGTAACAGTTAAATAAACATACCTACAGGGCAAGACGTTTAATAAATATATCTCTGTGGTCTCATGTTAAATTAGGTATAAATCTAAATGGATATCTTTCACTAACTTGTATATTTTATCGTGGCAATAAATAATAGCCTGAAAATAATAGATACATCATAACATGGACAGTCGAGATAAATTTAAACAAAAAATAAATAAGCTATATTAGATCGAGACTCAGATAGACAGACAACCGTCGTTTATTTATAGCTAAATATTATGTCACAATGACTTTTTATTTCGGTTTGACAAATCTGGAGAACAACTAGCTACTTATTTAAAGTGGCTAGCTGTTTATAATATAATATAAAATCTTACTTAGGCACTCGTGACGTCTGTAAGAAATAATCTAAAGACTGACTTCAACTGGAGTCTTTTAGCCATTCTCTAGACTAGTTCATTTAGTCATCGGGCGTGTAAATATTTACACCACAAAATTTCCCCTCTTGAATTTTTACTAATAAATATTTCATTTATTAGTATTCCTCTTTTTTTCTGACGAGTTCGCCAACGTACATAACTTTCTGTCTTTTACGTTTAGGTTCAGCTTTTTCCGAATGTTTCCTTTTTCAGGAAATTATACTTGTAAGTTCAACGAATTCTTGGGGTGCTTGTACATCATAAACATTGTGCAGTACTTTCATAGGTTCTTCTTTTCCGTGCATGCACGGTTAATATTTTCAATTACACCTACTTTTTTCAATTCTAAATCTTCGTTAGCTTGATTCAATGATGTGACTGGTACACTCATTTTCGGTTTAAATACTATCGAACTTTTTTTCGATTGAAATTCCGCTATGAATTTTGAACACTGTCACAAGTCATTCGACGGAACATCTGACATTTATTTTCAATTCTTTCTTTCAATTTTCTGTTCCATTAAATTGATTACTTGTCCTCTTACGTTTTTGCAATGAGCAAATCCCAAAGTTCAAATAATTCTATCCAATCGATACTGAATTAGTTCGTATTATTATTTTTTAATCTTTAGCGTTAGCATTTGCACAATTGTTACGGAATGCGACACTGTAATAAAAAAGTTAATCTTCTCACCAGAGACACAACTAACGACTTTCTAAGTCTTTAATATCTGTTTTCCTATGTCTATCTGTCTGGCATCATCAGTTATTAAGATATCCCTACCAGTGTCTAGTAGCCTTTTTACAACCACATTAATTTTCACATTTACAAATTTCTTGTGATTATTTTTTCCTGTGAGAAATCTTTCTTGGTTTAGTTTTACAGTATGACATTATATGTCACACTTTACCAGACTAGAAACATTTCGAATTCTTAAAGGGACAGTCGTATCCGAAGTGTAACCTTCCACTTTTTTTGAACGCTTTTCATTAGTTTTTATATATGCCCTTTCTTTTTCCTGAACATTAGGATTTACCTATCTCTGACATTCATCCGATATTTCTTGCAGCGTAAATTTAATATTTTCTTCATGTTTTGTTAGAATTTTAGCCCTTATTTCTGCGTGTGTTATCGCTGTTAATTCTTGAAAAAAATTAAAAATTTGAACATATCAAGAATCAGTTCGTTTAGTCTTAATATTTCATGCTACTTGTTAACGATTCCTTCTATGTGACAAAATCTGTGTTTATTTTTCGTCAGATTCACACATTTTTTTCAGAATATTCACTGATTTCCAAAACAAATTTGTTTTATTTTTTTGGAAGCTCAAAATTACAATATTTGTCATGTTCAAACGGTGCTAATATTAATAACAAAAGTCGGTTTACTCGTCTTTACCGACGGTTGCATTCTTCTCTGAAAATTTGTTCGTAACTTCGAAAATACACAGGAAAGAGAAGTCCATTATCTGGTTTCAATTTAGTTCCAAAATGGCATTCGTGAGCGTATCGGGACAAGATGAACTTGAATCCTTTTCTATTCTCCTCTTCATCATTTCAATCAACCTTTATTGTTGTTTCTCGAGTTTCAACAAATATTGCTGTTGAATCTGGACTACAGAAGCCAATATTTCCTCCATCTTTGAAGAATAGTTGTTATTTCTTTAACTTTTTCCTCCACACAAAGAAAAAAACAACGTGGTTTCAAAATCTCGTTGTCACTTGTACCCTATGTATTAAAGTAATAAGTATTTTATCCTACTTCTGTCGACACTTTCCCCATTCTATCGTTTATAATATAAAGTCTTTATCTGTATTATCTGTCAGTCAAGTGCCAGACGTGATACATATTTGGGCAATCATGTCTCGGAAGAGACATGATTGACTGAGCAGAAGATTATCCCTCAGTAGGTTGCCATTGTGATGGACTGGTTGCCAACCCAAGGTCAGAGAACTTAATTTGATTTATTAATTGGCTCATAGATAGAGGGGGAAGAGATGTATTATATTATTAAGTAGTAATTAGTGGGGTATCAGTTTATTACTTCATAACAATACAAAACCGTTCCTCCACTTTATCTCCAGTAGAAGTCTTAATTATGTTTCAAACTATTATATTCAGTCAGTCAGTCAAGTGCCATACGTGATACACGCTTTGGGCGAACATGTCTCGAAAGAGACATGACTGACTGGACAGAAGATTATTCCGCAGTAGGCTGCCATTGCTTTCTGCAGTAGACTGGTTGCCAGCCAAGGCTATAGAACCTAATCTCTTCTGCAATTTAAGCCATAACTGTAGGGAAGAGATGGACTAATACCTTTCCCAAAGGTATTTGTGCGTTAGTGAACGCCATGAATTCAACTGGAATTCGAACTCGGCTTCTTGATTTGTAGTTTCGAATCGATATCCACGGCACCGCAACGCACATTATACTTGAGCTTATTTAGCCACAATCACTGATAAAAACAAAATAATTCGCACACCAAAAACACTTTTTTTATTTACCACTCTTATTACAGTCACCATAATACCTCAGAGATCATATAGTGATATTCTAAGAGTAGCTTAGCTGTTTCACAAGCCTGAAAGTAAGAGACACCCAGTACGGATCGAACTCACTACTCAGTTTTAATGATTCTAGTGTGACAATCTTGCTAACCATTACACAACCTCTAGGTGACCTCCGCCTCAGAGATGATATGAAATCCTCACTTGTCCCTATATGTACAATTAGTCTGGATGTGTTGAATACACAAACTTCAAAATATTTGTAGTCCCAATAAATATTTGCAATGAAAGCAAGATCTATTTACAAGAAACAAATCAGGAACAGTGTTTGTATAAAAAAAAAAACACAATGCTGAATTGTTGGTTAAATATTCGCTAACTGGACAAAATTAATGACGGACTTTTAAAAATTCTAACAAACATTCAAACGCAACAACAAAAACTGAAAACTCGAAAAAACAAAAGTCATCCCACATCCACTAGAACACTGATATTTTTAGTCACCTAATGGGGGATGGGAATTAAATTAAATGTCGGCTCTAAAACTAAAAGGGCAAATGAGCATACATATTCCCAAACTAAGTTAACATTGACAAATAAAATAAAAATAAAAACAAAACTACCATATTTTGGGAGGAGTTGCTAATGGTCACTCCAGATCTTCCCATTATCTTTAATACCTGTCTAACCGGAATCAAAATGCCACTAACCCAACTTCTTTTACTTGGTACAGACGCGCAAGACTCGCCCAAATTTTGCCAAATTTTAATGGAGGAAGTTGTTTCATTTCCGTCCTAATTTTGATTTGAAGCAGATGCTTAAAGAACATGATTAGTTGAGAAGAGGTAAACTTCTAGTCCCCATATAATTATTTCTGTCCCTTCTTCCATATCACGATTCGCCTAACACCTAATAAGCAAAAGAACACTTAGTGATCAGCCTTACACAACAGTGGTATATCATTACTACAAACAGAACACCGCCGAACAAAGTTTCATGCCAACCCACAGGTTCCTTCCCAACAACAGCCAGATAAGTAATGGCTCAACGTTAGTGGGGTATTTCAACCCAGGCGCTTAAGGCTATATTGAGCGATTGCCCTGTTTTGCTAAACCGAGCTTGCCCATCACATGATACTGAACGAACCCACTAAATATCATGTGTTATAATACCTTAGGGAAACGGTCTGGGCATCCGAGGGTTCATCCATCACCCGTAAGATGGACTTGAAAGTAATCCGACATTTAACATAGAAGAAAAAATCGCCTCTGTGTAAACCACGAGCATCCTCCTCGAATGAGTTCAAACTTTTCAGTTATTGGCGTCTTCCTTCCAGAATTCGCCATTCTAATCTAACTGCAAAAATATCTGGTCTAGGAAAAATGAAGCCTATAAATCTCAACGCTATGCAAAACATTGAAGGTAACAGATTTCCTGACGTACTTTGGTAAATTTACTTCTCTACAAGAAAAACATCCTTGTTAATGACATTTCTGTCAGAAGTGAAAATAAGGAGAAACGGTAAACAAGAACCGGGTCGATGTGCGGGGTACGTACTTAAATCCTCCCCGTTAAGGAAAGATTCCTCCTAGACTACAGAAGCAATGTGACTCCGGCTTTCTCCCGCACTTCTTACCAATTAATTTCCAAGATCAGGACCAAACCAGAAACCGAGTATCTTGAGATGATATGAAGTCCTAACTTGTCCCTATATGTACAACTGACATAGACATTGAGAGGTGGGGAGATGTTGCCAAAGATCGTGCATTCTGAAGACGCCATTTGCACTGATAGATGGAGCGGGAAAAAAAGAAAAACGGAGGCTTCTCACCGAGGATTTCCACCGAGACATCCCACCGAGGCAAAGTGCTGAAATAAAAGGAAACATCACATTGTAAGGAGAGTGTCCTCAGATGCATTCGTTGCAATCGAGACTGTATCTGACGTGTGACAGACATGTGCCGCCATCAGCAGCTTAGGCATAATTCTTTGGGCGTAGTTCTATAATTTCTATAGAACGAAAGATGCCACTAACACACACACACACACACACACACACACACACACACACACACACACATATATATATATATATATATATATATATATATAATTTTTATTCAAAAATTACGATATAAATATGTTATAATATCACTACAAGAGGTGGAGATGATTTCGAGTTGGAGATTTTTAAAAGGTTCAAAACTAGCCAAACCCCCTCAATAAAGGAGACACGTTGTTACATAGTTTGTGATGACTCATCAAAATATAAATCTAGATAGGGGATGCTACCATTTGATCTGGTAACGTCTTAGACTGGAGGCTATTCGTGGTCGAGAATATCGAGAATCAAGGGGTTTGCAGTCTGAGGATTGTTGTGGTCAGGGACGTAGATGATGGTAAAAAAAAAACACCGGGCACAGAGAAAATTGCCCGGATTTATTAGTTGACAATGTGATGACGTCATCAGTGTCATCCGTTTCCAGAAACTATGGTTTTTGCGGAATTTTTAGGCTATTCCATGAATAAAAGCAGAAAATCGGGTCTTTTCTCCCAAAATTAATAAAGAAACAAACAGATTTTTACTGCGTTCATTCGGATGTTTTCTTCGTTTTTCGTTTCTTTCTTTCTTTCTTTCTTTTTTCGTGAATTGTTTAGTTTGATTTCTGACGAAGACATTTTTTTTGCCCGGATTTTCACAATAATTGCACGGGTCGGCCCGGACCCGTTCCCGGTGTGCCCGGTAGTCAGATACAGCCATGTGCGTGGCCAGATAAATGGGGGTGATGTGATCGTAGAAACTGTTTAACAGCTATGATATTTTTTCCTGCTTGAGTGGCATTGTGCATAGATCTGTTGCTAGACACTGAGTCTTCTAGCAGCCACCCTCTTGACCGGGAGCAGTACTACTTCCTCACAGCACTTGATATAGGCCCCCGTGTTGAGTCTGAGGAAATCAATGGAGGTATAACATCACCATCTTAAGTGATCACTTAATGATCATCTAAAACCCATGATGTTGATTGAATATATCTTTCAGCTTTTTCCGAATCGTAAAACTGTCTTCAGATTGACATCCACTCAAGCTGATAGGTTAGTACTGTAGCTTCCAGCGTGAATAACAAAGAGTATTGTGTGCCGTTTCTAAATTTCTGGCGAAATGAATTTCCTCATGGTGCTCTTTTTCTCACATGTTCATCTGACTAAACAGTGACATAAAAACACGCACATGCGCGAAATTGAAGATATAAAACGGTGACAAATTTATCATCGCATTCTCCCTCTTTCTCTCTCTCTCTCTCTCTCTCTCTATATATATATATATATATATTGTAACAAAGTTATAGAACTCGTGGTTTTTTTTTTTACCTGCTGTTCATGCATTCACTTAAACATCATGTCAGCATAAATAAACCGTTTTCACCATTTAATTTTCATTTCAACATATCACCCGATGAGAAGCGCACATAGCATCTTCGAAAAGCGAAAATTCTTGTGTAGTGATACTATGAATTTATAAACCATTGTAACAAATATTACAATATATATATATATATATATATATATATATATATATTGTAATAGTTGATACAATAGTTTAAAAAAGCATAGTATCACTACATAAACATTCTCGTGTTTCGGAGCACGATATATATATATATGTATGTATGTGTGTGTGTGTGTGTGTGTGTGTGTGTGTGTGTTGACGGTTACAAAAACATTATGTAGTGGAGATATTTCATTAGATTTTGAATGTATGAATGATCAACAAGCAAGGAGGCAAGATTACTTGGTAAATAGAATTTCTTGCTTACTGTTGCAAGTTTTTTTTAATAGAATTATTTCAGTATAGAATTTATTTCAGTCTTTATATCTTCTTTGTCACTGACAAGTAGTCGGTACAATTTCTTTTCTGAGACCAATAAAAGTGACAGAAGATTGTCCCGTTTGTGTGCTATTTATTTATACAAGAAAACCTTTCGAATGGTGAAAAAACGGCTTCAGACTTGCATTGAGAAATGAAGTCACTGCAATTTTATGTCATTTACCTGAACACAGCAAATACGATCCACTATAGAGCAAGGATATTAGATTGCCAGAGTTCTAGTCACATATGATACTGGGACAATGACACGTAAGCATGATAAGCACCGTAACAGAGTACAAAACAAATACTAAGAAATAATCATAGCATATTTGTAACAACACAATTTATAAATGCAAACTTTTTACAAAACCAAACCTTTTTTCAAACAGATGGCAACTTTTAGTTTTTAATTTTTTTATACTATTCGTTAATAAACAACTGGAGTTCAACTGTAATCAAATACAGATTTAAATGAAGAAGGGCCTCTTAAGAAATGAAAAAATGCTTAAATGTTGACTGAACTTGTTGGACGCATTTAAAAAAGTAAGAATCATTTTGCTAGTTTTAACCCTGCCAATTCCAAGTCCAGTATTAAAGGTGAATAGAGGAGTATGAGTTATCAACGCCCATTTTTTGAAGGTTAGCCAAATTAGTAAAAAAGACACCGACAGATTAACAACCACCATAACTCTGAACTGTTCTGTCAAGGAAGTTTTAAAAAAGCGCCGAAAAAAAAATGAGAAGATTTTTCCTTTTTTATTAGCAACTATAAAAGAAAAAAATTATTCAAATTACAATTTTTTAGTTTTATATTACCTGGAGAAATTAGCAGACACTCAGAGAGTTCTTGACTTTTCCCCGTAGTGAAGGCCACATAACAAACGCTGTAATAATTCTGAACATATGCATCTATACGCAAACTCATATATCATTTCAGTGATTGCAAAATATAATTTCAAATTTTATTTCACTTAAAATTTTTAAGGTATTGTAATTTCATATGAAAAGTATTTTAGAGCAAAACTTGACATTTACTAGAACTACTACATTAAAATTTAACACATAGCGGGAGGAGCAGACAAAAAATGAAATCAAGCCCTTCCCAATAGCCTTTGCAGAAAAGTCAACAGAAGAAATTAGATCATAAAATGAACTCGCCGAATCCATTTTCCACTACACTAATTGCACATGTCCAATTTATATATATAGATATTTAATAAATTGTAGCTACCGACATTTGAGTTCGAACTCTGATCGTCATAGAACAAACATAGTCGGCTTCGTTTTCATGTAATTAGAGGAATCGTGCTGCTCGGATCACGTGAAGTTGTAAAAAATACATATTTTTTTCTATGTGCCGTGTTCCTTCAAGACGTAGGCGATAAGGACCTTCCATCTCTCCCTATCCTTGGTGGCTCTTAGAACGTTTTCTCCTGTTACATTACGCAACCTCCGTTCTGCCATCCACCTGCTCAAGCCAGTCAAGTATGTTACACGCTGTTTCTTCCTGTCCCTCCTTTCCTTTATCTGGCCTGTTAGTATTAGGTTCTCCAAGCCCTCCTTCCTCATTGCATATCCCAAGAACTCGATCCATAATACAGCATCCTACTGTAGAACCATATTTTAGTTGCTTCATGTTTTTCCTTCATCTTCGATGATATTGTCCAGCATTCACTGCCATATTGAACAACTGACATCCCATAGAAATCCAGTACTTTCTTCTTTGTTTCTAGCAAAATTTTCCTGTCTCTTAATAGTTTACTTAGTTTCAGAAATGCGTCCTTCGTCATGCCAATTCGCCTTCGGATTTCTGTGTCGCACTTTCCATCTTCTGTTAGAACACTTTCACAGCATTTAAAATTTTGTACCTGTTTGATTTTAGTATCCACCACCTGTATTTGACATTTTGGATTGCTCTTTTTTCTGATAAGCATTCATTCGGTTTGCTTGCAGTTTATTTGTAATCCGTTCTTGTCACTCTTTTCACCTACCTTTTGTAGGAGGTCTTGTTTTCTTTTCCGTGTCTGCTATCAGCACTGTATCATCTGCGTACCTTATGTTGTTCAGAGTTTTGCACCTGAAGACAAATCCTGGCATAACATCTAATTTACTCAGTATAGTCTCGCTGTACAAGTTGAGTAGAGCCTGTGAAAGACACATGCATGTCTTATGGCCCTTTCTATCTTTGTATATCTGCTGAATTCGTTACCTGTCCGTATGCAGGCAGTTTGCAGCCATTCAAGATTCTTAATCTAGAAATTTGCCATCGTTTATTCATAGATCTAATATTAATTAAATTCAGGATATACTGGGGAATGCTAATCAACTGTTTTTTTGTTTTTTTACCTCAAAATTAGTCCATTTTTAGAAGATCTGCTCTGAATTGCGAAAATAAAAAATGCAATAAAACTATGCCATTTTTATTTGGATAAATTTTAATTGCTTTTATAAACAATATAAATTAAGGATATGTCTGAAAAGAAAAAAATTCAAGGAATAATTAATTTTTACAAGAACTGTTTTCATTTTTATTATTTTTTTATGATAATAATCAATAAAATTTAAAAATATATATTTAATTTTCTTCCTCCATCTTTAACGTTAGTATGTAAATTTAATGCATGAAGATTACATTTACTAATCGAAAATTGAAAAGCTTTATTTATAATTTAGCCAATGGATTTTAAAGTAATTAAAACATTTTAAATGTGTGAATGTTGAATACCTGTATTTTCTTGTTACATTTAAACATTCAAAGAGCTTTGGAAATCATCTCTTCAAAAAATTTGAAAGCAAGTTTTATATTTTAAGTTTTAATTTCCTATTTTTGTTGAAAAAAATGTAATTATGAGTTTCACAATATGTGGAGTTCTCTAAAAAGAATAAGAACAATTGATTTTAAAAATAAAAATTAATAAATACCATAACATTTCATAAATTACCTCTGCCGTTATATATTTTCATTTTGATATTAAATTGTAAAATCTATTTAAAAGAAAGTTTTATATTATTTTAACTTTTATTTTTCAGAAAACAACTTCAAATATAGGACTATAAAGTTAAGCAAACTAAAATTCTATAAAATATTGAATAATTGTCGAAAAAATTGTGTTAAATTTTAAATTTTAGCTTATAGTTAACAATTAAAAAATGAAGCGTACGAATAAGATTTATGCCATATTCCATACTTAGTAATTTCCATACTTATAATTTTAATGTCAATTATTGCCTTTGATAAAGCGATGACAACCCCGTTAACAAGTATACCGTAATTAAGAGACGCTTTTATAGTGCATTTCAGGCTGTAAGCGTGTAATTCTTGTTTCAAGTCAAATTAAGGTAAGTTTAAATTCGGTAATTTGAATGAAATATTGAGTCAGCGATGTGTATTTTATTTTTGCATGATTTTTTAAAACCGAGAATAACTTCTGTTTATAAAATATGCCGATCGATGAAAAATGGCCTAAAAACTGGAATTATCTTTTTAAACAAAATATTTTAGATTCCGATTTAATTTCGGTTTGAAACACGCAAAGGTATTTTGCTTACTGGAATAAGTAAATTTACTTTTGAACACCACTTTATATCTTATTTATGAAGTACGGTGCATTTCCAACAAACTTTGTCGTTTTTTTTCTTATCTTTAAACATATAATTCTAAGTTATTCACTTCTACAATGTAACAGTTGGCACTAATTTCCTGAACCGAGTTTTCAGCCGCTAGTTCAAAAGAGTAAAAGAATTCGTTTTACTTATTTTACTCATAAACACAATTCCCTACAGTATCTGCGGGCAATTGGCTTCAGTTCTTGCCAAATAATCATTGACTATTGAAAATGTGATAGTTGCGAAGGCCTTATTGATTCAGCGCCAAACACGAGGTTTATATTCCCGTAATAAAACTTTTGTCTATAGACTTCTGCATATTGACTGTCAATATCTGCAATAGTTTTGATTTAATATACTTTTTGAAACGCGCTATTTCTTTTCTAATCGCCCAAAATGAGGAAAATATATTAACTACCATAACAATGAAGCTTAATATCTGCCTCCATTACAAGAAACCATCTATGTAGCGGTGTAGGGTATCAGCATAGTAAGCGGAAATTGAAACTCTGACTTCGGACTTCGCAGGTAGTCTCATTGTATTCGCCTAAAAATAATGGCCTTGGAGAATCTAGATATTCCGTTTTCCACCTCTCAGTAGAGACGCATTCTTGCACCGCCATATATCTTTAGTGAAATATTTCCTCACTTACACGACATAATATTTGATTCATCTATAACAGCTTTGCTGCTTTGGTGGTAATAACAATATAAATGTTTAACCCATTTTTTAACCTTGTTCGTGTTCAGTCGCATGAAACTGTGCAAAGTAAAAGAAAGATCCGTGGTTGCAATCATCAGCTAAATATAATGGTCATAAAAATTATAACAAGGACACCAATGTGTGATCATTAAATGAAATAGGAAATATTCTGACAGTTTAAGTGATACGAATAGATCTTAGTGGATAGGATTAAACTAAGAAAGATTTGAGGTTGGTTTTACTCAATGTACTGAATATTTGAAATGGAAATGTTTATTTCTTAATCTTTTCTTTAGTTGCTAGCCTTAAAATCACGTCAGGAAAATCACATTTTATTTATTAATTTCTAATTATTTTCTGTAGCCATAGTGGAAATGATGTCTAACAACAGAGAGCCGGACGGAGTTTCACTATTAAACTGGTTGTCATCCAAAGGAAAAGAACTCCTATTTGCTATTTAACACATGGAATAAAAAAATGTAGTCACATCATTCATTCATTCATCCAATGTATTTTGCGTCTCTGTGCTCACCACTCTCTTCCATTTCAAAATTTTTGTTCATAGTGACATTCAGTGCAGAATAGTGCAATGACTTGCCGGTTAATTTTGCATTGGGAATGTCAAGATTACCCCAACCCTTCTCTCAGAAGTTAAAGAAGCAAAACCTTCGAGACAGCAGTGGATTGAATTCAGTTTTCTTTCCTCTAGACTGGCGAAGGTATATAGAATCCGTGCGCTATCCAGACTACTTGCGTTTTCCCTCTCGCTCGTACCAACAAGATCCAAAGAATATTGTTCCTGTTGACATCCAACCGACTTCAAAACGCCACTTAATGTTTTCTGTCTGACTTTACTTCTATAGTCATTTCCGTAGTCACTGCATTGAAGCAAATTAGATCCTATAGTAAAGCGAGAATAACACTTGTACGAAGAGGCTATAGAGTGAGTGAAAGTGAGAGAACAGATTGAGAAGGATTGAAAGATAAGAAATATTGAGAAGTGGACAAAAGGTTAACGGGATTCAAGAAGATATACAATGGCGACTGATGTTGCATTTAATTTTCTAAACATTGTAATTATGAGGGAAGCAAGTAAACGTCGGGAATTGCGAGAAAAGAAACTGTTGGTGTAGATGTGGCGGTTGCATTTATCGATTTTAGTCTATATTCCAAGCTAGTGTCATACTTAAATTTGTGCAGTTAGGGTACCAGAAGAAAAAGCTCGTTAAACAGCTTTGTGAAAATATTTGTAGAAAAGACAGCCGGAAGCTACGTCATATCAATGAGAAAATGACTGAAGCCAAGATACCATGTTAGGAGCGATTACACTGCAGAATCTTCTTTGGATTTTGTCAAGATATTTTAGATGAATTGCACACGAATAGAAATGGCAACTGTCTTCGTTGTGCGGGCAGATTTCTAAATCTCCCAAACAGCCACCTTGATTCTGGATGCAGTTTATCGTATTACTTAGGACCAATATATATATATATATATATATATATATATATATATATATATATATTGTTATGAATCAACTGTACATTGCGACACAGTATTGTATATATATATATATATATTAAATTTAAAAAAGTTAAGGAAAATAGGTAAAATCCCAAAACCTGATCCTATTAAAATCAATTTTATTAATATTAAATTCGATCAAGGTGGTGGGCTCGAGGTAAATAATATTATCTATTCACAGAGATAAATATATAATGTAAGTCCCAAAATATCTAACCACATCCAAGCGTATTTAGACCACTCCCTTTATTACTTATACACATTTCCTCAGAGCTCATAAAAAAAATTGTTAAAGTTAATTGAAAGTTTTACATGTAAGGGTTTATGATTACATTTTCACAAAAAATAGAATTTAAGTTGCCTAGTCTAAAGAGCTTAGATTTTGACTACGACATTCTGGTTAAGATCCAGAAGTTTTAGTAAACAATATGAATGAATGGACACGGCCTTGTATGAATTTTCAGGTCAGTTTGTAGTGATACAGTTGTAATAATAAAAAAATTGTTTAAATGCGAGGTCTTACCTCAGTATTACGGCTGATCATGCGCCTCAATTTATGACTATGGTGCCCACCTCTTCGGGTGGCTATTTCCAGCAGGACACTGCACTCTATCGCAAATCAAAATTGACAGATTTGTTCAGGAAACACAGTATGGAGATTTCCTTGTAAAATGGCCTCAACAGTCACCGGCTTTCAATATCATTTAGCATTTTTAGGATGTGGAAGAAAAGGGACATTGGAATTCTGTATGCGCAGCCAGACAATCTAGGATAATTTTGGGGTTCATAATTGAAACTTGGTTCCATGTTTCTAAGGAGGGTTCCGGAAGATAATCGCGACATTGATCAGATCAACTGATGCAGTACTAACGGAAGAAAGAGAAATACCTAACACACACACACACACACACACACACACACACACACACACACATATATATATATATATATATATATATATATATATCAGCATGCAGTGTGGGTATAGAAGAATCCAAAGGTGTATCCTGTACATACAGTGGTAGGATAACTCTCTAAGAGAGCTCTAAGCAAACATGCATATAAATGCATATAGAGCAAATAAAAAAAAATTAAGACAGACACGTTATTTCATGGTGAATCGGAAGTATAGGCCTATTTCAGGCAAACCATTGTCAGCTTCCGTTTTTATTTAACAAAGGATCTTATGAAATAACGTGTCTATCTTAATTTTTCTCATATATATATATATATATATATATATATATATATATATAGTCCATTTGTAAACGAGTCATTACGCAACCTAGGTTTCTACCATGAGTGGTGTCTTCAGGTGATTTTCCATAACGGATTTTACCGTTTACTGTTTGTTTTGTTTTCTTTTGTTTTTTTAAGACGGTGTTTTTTTTTAACTCTCACGTGGCAGGAAATTTTTGAACGCGCAATTTTTAAAATTAAAAGGAATTATGACGTTTTCATAATATGAAAATAAACAATATAAGAAAACAAACAAACGGTAAACGGTAACATCAGTTATTGAAAATCACCTGACGACACTACTCATGGTAGAAGCCTAGGTCGCGTAATAATTCGTTTACAAATGGAAAATATTCAAACGTTCTACAATATAATTTTATTGAACACATGTTAATACAAATGTGCATTGGTCTTATCTTATTATGACTAGAAACTAAGTAGTTAAACAATCATTATATATATATATATATATATATATATATTCTCAGGGAGAAAATTTGCTGTAAAAGTCTTTGCGAGCAAGACACTCTTTGGATATTTTCGTCGTAGTTTATTGTTTCCTCCATTGATCAGATTGTAGTCAGTCTCATTAAGGTGGGTAACTAACGCCTCTCCACTAAATTTGCGCTCTGGCACTTACAACATTTCACCATTCGTTCATTTCTCCTTTATTATTATTGTTCATAAAAATACAATTATATTTTATATTTCAAAAATAATTTTTCTCCCTAAATATAATTCATACTTTCCTTAACTGGAAAGCAAAAGAAAATTAATTTTCTTTTAGTTGTTCATATATATATATATATATATATATATATATATATATATTTCTTAGAAAAACCTAGCCATGTAGATAATATTAGACATATTTCACTCATACACTTAGTAAAAATAAACTTCAGATACTGGAGGCCATCTACATTAAATCAAAACAACCCACACTTAATAAAATCACGTTTAAATCTGGTCATAACACATTGCATTGAAATACATGGTTCTGTTAACATTTCGAGTTCTCACGCGGTGTGACGTCATTGAACGGCATTACAAATTTACGAACTGCGTTTGCTATTTGGTAACTGTTATCATTGCTTAGGAAAGTTTTATGTCAACACAAGATAAAATCATCTTTGATGGTGGATGTTTTTTGTTAACCTCTCTGAAGATAGCTCATGTGAGCTGAAAGCTTAGAACCAACATAATAAAAAATATCCAAATTTTTTGTCTTTATTTTCCTCTGAAATTAAAGCCAAAATACGATGTTTGGAACGGCTTATGATTAAACATAATAGACATTCATTGTCTCTTATATTTAAAAACATGTGTAGACTATATATATATATATATATATATATATATATAGATAGATAGATAGATAGATAGATAGATAGATAAAGACAGAAAACTTACTATCAGAGACAAATTTTGTGTGATGACGGACATTATTAAGGCAAATGTAAGAATATTATTTTGCAAAAAGTATTTATTAATTAAATTTAAAATTTTCTTGTTTTATTTTGAATTTTTAAATTTAAGAAAAGCTTCGTAGTTGGTTCCAGAAGGCAGTGGTCTGTGGGAAGAAGCTGTTTTAATAGAACTTACATCTTATTGAAGGAACACGAAGAGAATGCGGGTGGTACACTACAAAGCGTTGGATGGCAAGTCTTCGCCGGGAAGTTTAAGGCTGGTGGTACTAAGGAGTGCAATTTATCTGAACGCTTGCCATGGAAATAGCGAGATGCTTGTAGCGTTTCGCTTTTGAAAAAGGGTTGTCGGATGGAAAACACTTGCAAAGAAGTGGTGACACTTTTGTCCTCTATCAAGATGAAAGAGTGAAAACCAGAGAGCTCCTGTCCATATATATTAGGAGTACTTTATGTTCGACCTGATCTGGCTTTTGTAGAGTAGTGAATATCAGGAGGTACTTGCTGGAGAACTACAGGGAACCGTTCATTTTTACGGCATCTTTGCCGAACATATATATCATTTGAAAAAGTTATCAATATTTATTTTATTTACATTCGAAATAGTATCAAGGCTTTTTCGTTAATATCACACACTTCAGTACTAGAAAGAAAAAGGCGAGATATTGCTCAAGAGGGAAAACAAAAGATCAAATATCTACCCAATAAATAAAATAAATATTTCAAGTCGACTTTTCCTATTTGTTATCTGCATTAAAAGTGTCCCGAGAAAACCGTGGAACACAACGTTCAATTTTTCAACCGACCTGAAGTACAACGACTTTATAGAATCCATAGCTGTAACTACTGCTAGGAATGTTGGCTCTCGGCGCCGGGCCAGAAAGTTACTCTCGTGAGAACCCATCTTGCATATCTATAAATCTACCCTTCCTACGTGCATTGAATATTGTTGCCATGTCTATTCGAATAATCCTGATATTCATCTTAAGCTTCTCGAGAAAATCCAAAGAAAGATCTGCAGTGTAATCGGCCCTGAATTTTTTTCATGGTAACTGCTCTGACGAACATTATTTTCCTGGTGCCCCGACCACGTGAATTTAAGCATGCTACTAAATTAAGATCTAGGTATGTGCGTTGTGGTCCAGTGCATATCGACTCGGAACGAGAAATCGGAGAGACGAGTTCGAATTCCAGTTGAATTCCTTGCAATCATATACGCGCAAATTTCCTTGGGAAAGGTATTATTCCGTCTCTTCCTTCTAGTTATGGGTCAAATAACAGAACAGATTGGGTTCTATAGCCTTGGTTGGCAACCAGTCTACCGCAGAATCAATGGCAACCTACTGCGAGATAATTTTCTACCCAGTCAGTCAAGTCTCTTTCGAGACATGATCGCCCAAGCGTGTATCATGTATGGCACTTAACTGACCACTCGTTTACCTTTGAAATAGTTAAATGTAACCGCTATTTCTAACCTAATAGTTTCTTTTATTGCACATCAATTGTCATCTTCTGTTCACTTGAATCCAGTTCATATTTTATTCTTTTTTTTAATACCCCTTTACCCATTTTTCTCTCTCACTGTAACATTTTGAGGGCTATTAGCTTTCCCGTCTTTGTTGTTTTGAAATGTTAAAAAAATAGTTGAAAAAATATAGACATTCGTACGAATGTAAATAATGAAATTATGCAAATCGTCATCGATGTATGTGCGTGTGTGTTAATTTGTAAGTTTGTGGACACTGCTGGTTCAGAAAATCTAAACTTAAACCTAAAACCTACGAAATATATTTAGAGTTTTTTGAAGTCACTGATGCCTCCTCAACAGGTGTTTACTCGTGCAACCAGACTGGCAACTGGGTCCCACCCATTCACAGTCAGGTTAGCCAAATGCAGACGACAATTCTACTCCTGCAGCTTCCTCTCTCGCACTTCCCGCCTATGGAACTCGCTCCCGTATTCTTGCTTTCCTGACGGCTACAACCTCCAGAAATTTAAATGCAAAGTCAATACTCATCTACTAACCACTGGACTCTAGCTCTCTCCCATCCCCTGTATAACCTTCCCTTTCTCTCCACCTATGTATCTGTCATCGCACCTGCTTTTCTCAGCTTTCTGTTGCTCCTTTCTAACTAGTTTGTACTCTTCACTCTTTTCTAATTAATCTTTATACATTTATGTAACCCCCTGCACATCAGTGGCGTTTCCGCCTTGCTCGTGTTGAAATTATTAAAAAAAAAATCAAGGTTACAATGCTAAGATGACAAAAGATATTACTGGAAGTGAAAGATGAGATTTTAGCAAGGGGGATTGAGGTAAGTACAATCAAGTAACAAGGTTCATGACGACGGAAGATGGCGCTTGATATTGCATCTATATTTTTGAATCAAGAAATCGGATGGGAGAAATTTGAGAAATTTGAGAAAAGAAACTTTTAGGATAGAAGTGGCGGATGCATCAAGAAAGTTCAACATTAAAATTGTGAGACATAGTTGCCAATCAAAAAGCACGCTTTAATCCATGTAGTCGAGGCACCAGTATCAAAAACTAATCAGGACAGTTCCGATTAATATATTTGTAGAAAAGACTGAGGGAAATTACTAAAAAATCAAGCTATCAGGTCAGGATCGACTACATTACAGACTCTTTTTTGGATTTTGTCAAGGATCTCGTAATATATGGCAGGAATACCAGACCAGGTATAACAGCAGTATTCAATGTACGAATGAATGGTAGATTTATAAATGTGTTAAAAGGGTTAGGATGAGAAAGGTTTTCTCGCGCGACACAATGAACCAACTGTCCTAGAAGTAGACGTAGCAAGTTCGATAGAATCTTTCCGTTTCATGCCAATGAAAAATATTAGCCGAAGAAGATGCACAGCGTTGCTCTACTAAAGTTGAACATATGTACGAGCTAAAGATATATGAAACATATAATTGAGCTTCCTACCTGTTTTCCATGAAGGTATGTCATGTCTATGGATATTTTCATGTGTTCTTGTGTCATACTTAGCATAACAAATGAATATTCTTGGTAAATAAAGCTTTTAAAAACTCATTTAAATAAGTGAATGTTTGAGTGTTTTCTCATATCTTTTATGTGATTTTTATCTTATTTTATTTTGCGTTTATCTAAATAAACGCTAAATAAAATAAATTTTTCTAATTTTATTAGGGTTAGTTTAGTTTGGGAAGGGATTAGGAGGTGCCACATTTCCACGGTAGGCAAGCTCGTCTCGTTTAGTGTTTTATAGTTACTGTTTTATCTCCCAATATAGAATAATCAAGCTAAGTGGAAAAGTTCACATTAGGGACGTGAAATCCTCAAAAGTCTGCCATCAATTTTGCACTTGTGATGTATTAGAGTTTTTTCACATCTATCTATCTATCTATCTATCTATCTATCTATCTATCTATCTATCTATCTATCTAACTGAGTCTTTTCATATCTATCTATCTATCTATCTATCTATCTATCTATCTATCTATCTATCTCAGTCTTTTCATATCTATCTATCTATCTATCTATCTATCTATCTATCTCAGTATTTTCATATCTATCTATCTATCTATCTATCTATCTAGTCCTAGTCCCTGTAACGAAAGAAAAGATTTACTATAGATTTTATAGATCTCATGTCTTACTGCTGATATTTCAGATTAACCAATCTATATATATATATATATATATATATATTAATCAATTCCCCTAAGCAAGGTGATAATGCCACTAAGACTTAAGGGGTTGCTGTGTATGAAAGAAAATTATAAGACTTTAGAAGAAACCAGAAACCCGCTCATGGACAAGTGATGAACCTCTAATCCTGTTGAAAAGGTCAGGGATATTTGTGAACCGGACGATAGGTGAACCTATCTACTATTGATACATATTCCCACGACTTCTTAAGCATTGTCTAGATAATTTATATCTACAATATTAATAACTCCACTAAAACCTGTTAGAAAAAATCAAAATCAAAATATATTTTTAAAAATTATTCCAGAATTTCCCTCTGTGATTGCTCAGACACTTTTTAAAGTTGTAAATTACACTGGAAATTAAGAAACAGTAAGCCTTCTCCATGTTGGAACACTTTATCATTTGTTTTCACTAAAGTTTTTGTTCGAATGTTCAATCAATCAATTAGTTAAGTGCCATCCGTGATACACGCTTGGGCGATCATGTCTCGAAAAGGACATAACAGGCTGGGCAGAAATTTTCTCGCAGTTTCTGTTACTTTTTTCGATAGTCTGGTTATCAACCAACCAACCATGGCTATAGAACCCTATTTGTCCTCTTATTTAACCTATACCTTGAGGGAAAATGACTGCTTAATATCCTTCCCAAGTGGATGTGAATGTAACGAATTCAACTGGATTTCGAAAGTGGCACTGCGATTTCTTGATCCGAGCCGATGACTATATATATATATATATATATATATATATATATATATATATATATATATATATTAAATTATATTTTAGAACATGTATATAATTTTTATATATAATCGCTACGAAGGTACTTTTGTTTCAGCATTGAAGCCCCAATGCCTCATCAGGCGATGGCATTGGGACTTCAGTGCCGAAACGAACGTGCCTGCTTAGCCATTATATATAAACATTATGTACGTTCTAAAATATAATTTATAATAAATATTCACAGCTCTATTATATATTGAGTAGTTTTAAATTAAGGTTTTGGACGTTGAAAGAATTCTTCGTTCTGTATTCACTCGGATATATATATATATATATATATATATATATATATATATATATTCAAACATTTTATGTCCACTTTGAAATGTTGTTGTTATATTCATAATACATTTTGTTGAGTATGGATTGCTTGATTTTGATGTAGAGAGCCTCGTGAATTTGAAGTTTTGATTATTATTTTCGTAGTGTAGTATATTGGTATTGTTAACATTTATTTCCCTGAATTGGAAAGTTGGACAGGAATGTCTTTTTAAAAGTTTTGCAATAGAATTTTTATCCGACAAATGAAGTCTCGATAATTTTGTAGTCGTCAAGCCAAAATTTTTAATGCCATTTTTAAGATGTACCAATTCCCGCCAGTTCTCTTATATTGAGACGCCTATTAAATAAATTTTAAAATTCTGAAATAACTATATCAAAGCGGGATGTGCTTTGTGGTGCAATGGATATCGACGCGGAACGACAAATCGGTGAGACGAGTTCGAAATTCAGTGAATTCATTGTTTTCACTTACGCAAAAATATATACCCTTGGGAAAGGTATTAATCTGTCTCTTCCCTCCAGTTATGGGTTAAATAACAAAACAGATTGGGTAATATAGCCTTGGCTGGCAACCAGTCTACCACAGAAAGCAATGGCAACCTACTGCGGGACAATCTTCTGCCCAATCAGTCATGTCTCTTGTATCACGTATGGCACTTAACTGATAACAAAGCGTGTTTGCATGTATTTAAAAAATCGCTATGAAAATGGAATAAAAATGTTTTTCGCAGCAAATTTTTTTTTTAATTTACCTCTGAAGATGATCTTAGAAGTTCAGAGTGTTGGGATAAAAAAATCTAAGGCGACTTCCTAGAAGAAACTGATGAACCAACGAGAAAAGGTCAGTATATAAATAAGTAGAAACACTATGTCTATATTATTCAATGAAATATGTTTGAATGAAGATATGCTACCTAATAGAAACTGCTTTAAAAAAAATTCAACCGACAATAACACTTCCAGTTTGGTCAATGACTGATGAATAATTTCCATATCAGCACAATGGTGCTTCCCTAAGAACAATGTCGAAAGTATGGAGCGTCTAGTATAGGTCGAACTCACTACTCAGAAGTAAATGCCATAGCTTGCTAATCACTGCGCCACCTCAAGGTGTCCGTTCCGTATCAGGTAATATTTAAGAATATTACTGGAGGCTACTGAGAGAGATCTGCATTAATTCTTGTGGTTTCATCTAAATGTACATCTCGAATTAATAAGAGCAAAAAGTGACGCTAAAATACATATATATATAAATTTCTTTTTGTTCAGGGTTTGATATATTTAGATATCAGATGTTTCATTGTTCTCTGGTTTGGCGTAACAATTGTCACGATATGAGAGGTAAATGGAGAGCATTGGTGCCTCTTCTATAGCTCGTGAACTTTTTGGATCCGCGCTTCGTACTGAAACTCGTAAGCTACCATTCGTCCGTGCACTGAATACTGTTTCCATATCTACTCGTGTGTTATACATCTCGAGTTTCTTGACGAAATCAAAAGAAGTGTCTGCAACGTAATCGTTTCAGTCTAAGCGTCCCGACTTTAATCGCTCTCTTATCGATATGACATGGCGTCCCACTTTTTTTCTACAAATATTTTCGCAGCAACGGCTCTGTCGAGCTGTTTTCTGGTGCCCTGAATACATGAATTTAAGTATGCTAATAGATTGGCATATAGACCTACCCATTTGCCGTTGAAATAGTTAAATGTAACCGCCACTTTTACTGGAACAATTTCTTTTCTTGCAATTTCCGCCTGCCGAAAGTTCTTCTGTTTACA
The DNA here is from genome assembly GCA_037127315.1 of Ascarosepion bandense. Lineage (NCBI taxonomy): Eukaryota > Metazoa > Mollusca > Cephalopoda > Sepiida > Sepiidae > Ascarosepion > Ascarosepion bandense. The sequence continues at coordinate 3,485,285 of JBBBDQ010000337.1, forward strand.
TGCTTTCCTGATTGCTACAATCTCCAAAATTTTAAATGCACCGTCATATACTATATTCTATCTTCTTAAATCCCGTTCATATTTTACTATTTTTCAATATCTCATGATTTATTTTTGACTCCCGCTTCATACTAAATTTCGTAATCTACCATTCGTCTGTGCATTAAATATTTTGCTATATCTGCTCGATTGCGCCTGCTATAAATCTCGAGGTTTTTGACAAAATCAAAAGAAACATCTGCAATGTGATTGGTCCTGTCTTGGCATCTTGACTTCAGTCACTTTCTCGTCAACGTGACATGGCTTCCCGCTGTCTTTTCTTCAAATATTTTCGTGGCAACGGCTCTGGTAAGCTTTTTAGCTGGTACCCAACCAACGTGGATTTAAGCTTGCTACACTTTACCGACGAATTAATTAAATGTCAACCACTACTTCTACTCGAACAATTTCATTTCTCGCACTTCCCACACGTTGAAAACACTGCCGTGTACTTGCTTCCTTAATAGATACAATCTCTTAAAATTGAAATGCAACGTCTATCAAAATATTTTACCTTCTTGAATCGCATTCATCATTAATCCTTTCTTCAATGCCCCATGTACCTATTCTTTTTTTCTCTGTAACCCTTTGTACACCAGTGGTGATCCTGCCTTGCCTGGGTTGAAATGATTTTTTTAATCGTATCACCCCTGTCAAGGCGGTAACGCCACTGATGCGCAGGGGGCTACATAAGAGTTAAAGATTAGATAAGAGGAGAGCAAAGAAAAAAAAACGAACCAGTTAGAAAGGAGCAAAGAAGGATGGGAATACAGGTGTGATGACAGTTGCAAAGGTAGAGAGAAAAGAAAAGATTCACAGGGTGATGTAGAAAGAACTAGAGTCAAGTGTTTAAGAGATGGGTATTGACATTGCATTTAAATTCCTGGAGGTTGTAGCCGTCAGGAAAGTAACAATATGGAAGAGAGTTCCACAGGCGGGAAGTGCGAGAAAAGAAGCTACTGGAGTAGAATTGTCGTCTGCATTTGATCTAACTGTGAATGGGTGTGACCCAGTTGCCACTCTGATTGCACTAGTAAACACCTTTGGCAGGGGCACCAGTGACTTAAGTTTGTCAGAGCAGAAGCCATGAAAATATTTATAGAACAGACAGAGGGAAGTCACATCCCGTCGGTGAGAAAGTGTCTGGAGTCGAGCTGTCAAGTCGGTACCTATCACATTACTTATTTTCCTTTGAAGCCTGTCAAGAATACTGAGAGGAACCGCGGGTGCGCCTGACCATATATGACAGCAGTATTCCATGCATGGACGGATGGTTGATTTGTATATTTGCAAGATCAAAAAAAAAAAAACCAAAAATAACCCGAAAAACTTTCGCATGTTCTTTGGAAGTTACGATAAATTGCCACTGAAAATAAGACGAAACAAATACTTGTCATAAAATTAATCTTCATTTTGCGGGCCCGTTTGATATGTATCAATTTTGAAAGACTAGCAAAGAGAGCTGGCACATAGTGTTGCCACAATTTCTTTTAAACTAAGAAATACCGAGGTGGAGAGGCTGTTCTTCACAAACATCCCAATGTGCTATTACTATTTTTCATTAACCCCACGGTTAAGACGAATTTGCTTCGAGTAAGGCGGGTTTTTCGCGATTATTTAATTTTAAAATCGGAATCTAACCAAACCTTCGAAAAAAAAAAGATTTCAGCATAGCATTCTCTCTTCCTTCTTATATATTTTCGATTGTTTAATCCTTATCTCCCCCCTTGCTTTGAACATTTACCTTTATTTCTGATTAAACCGATAAAATGTCAACGTCATTTCTCCTCTAAGCAGCTTCTTTTTACGCACCTTCCCCCTGTGGAATTCCCTTCCATATACTTGCTTCCTCGACAGCTACAATCTCCAGGAATTTAAATGTAAGGTCAATAGATATCTCCTATCTCACTAACTTGCATCCATTTTCTCAAGCTCTTTTTCCATCTATTCCATCCCCATTCTTGCTATTCTCATTCGTCTGTTACCCTCTTTCTGACATTTCTTTAACGAACCACTCTTTTTCATCAGTTTCCCCTATGTAACCCCCTGCGCAACAGTAGCGGTAAAATGCCTTGCTTGGGTTGAAGTGATTTAAAAAAATATTAAAATTTTAAATTGAAATTTATATATGTTTAGATTTCCTTAAATCATCTCTCCCCCCCTCATTTATACTTTCGTTTTAAATACGCGTATAACTTTATTTATCTTTGTTACTCAAGATTCAATGATACAAAGATTTGTTAAGTGAAATTACTTTACGTTAAGACACACAAGATTGTATGTCATGACATACACTCACACAAACAGTTTTAGTGCAAATAATTTGCCACTTTAACTGAGCAGGTTCATGTTGATTTCGAAGTTTTGTGAAGACATCGTTATGATGTTTTCACTCATTGATGCTGGGTTTATTTTCTGCTGAAGTTTAAATTTTAAGTGCAGAAAATAAACCTACCCCCAATGAGTAGACATCCTAACGATATCCTCGCGAAGCGTCGAAGTCGGAATGAACCTGCTCAGTTAAAGTCGCAAATTTTTGCACTAAAACAATCAACGTTCGATCGCCACCCAGATATTGAACTTATCCTTATCTCATACACATTATTAAGAATTCATTCTTTTTCAGAAAAATGAAAATCACCAAAAGAACAGGTAAAGCAAAAAAGTGCTTAATAGAATTTTCATAAAACGGAAAATGTAGAGCAAGTTATGTTTTAAAACATACGAAACAGATTTTCCTGCAACCACGATTTCTGCCAAGAAGTCTTCATCAGGCAAAAACAGTGGTAGCAATAATATATATAGTCATCCACAGACAGATCTGTTTCGCTGTATCACTGCTCATTAGTACGGTTAGACAACCGATTGCTTTTTAACCAGGATTGAAACCGACCGAGTTGGCGTCAGTCGGTTATTCTAACTCTGAGATATGGGCGATCGTTGGAAGGAGGCAGACTTTTAGCGTATGATGTTTCATGCGCACGCGCCATATATATATATATATATATATATATGAAAAAATATAATTAATTTTTGCAAGAACTGTTTTCATCTTTTTACTTTTTAATTATAATACTTTATTAAATTTCAATTTTTTTAAAAACTTCTACAAAGACTTGTTTCGTTTAGGTTATTAAGATTTTAAGTCAAGACTATATTTACTACTCGAACATTGAAAAGTTTAATACAAATCTTCGCATCAATAGACTTTTAAAATTATATTTTTTTGTGTATAGAATTTTTTTAGGTATGGTGTTTTCTATGTTATATTAAATTGTCATATCTTTCACAGGTTCTTTCCCTCACAGGAAAAAATTAGACAGTTAAGTGCTCAACCATTCTTAGCTGTCATTTAATATCTGGCTGCCATCCATCATTCGCACTTCACTCAATTAGCGTTTCGATGATTAAGAAATACTTTTATTCTAATTTTCATGCTATATACAAGTAATGATAATGGTTGTTTAAACCAGATTAATTTAACTTTAAATTTGCTAATTTTCCAAAAATAATTTTTTCACAGATGGATACTTTCAAAAACCGAAAATTAACTTTTGTTTACAATTGTGTCCACCACTCAAAAATGGCCGAGAGTTTGAAAGATTTTAAAAAATTAAATAATTTCGATTCTAATCAGTATTTGTTTGAGTTACACCAGTGTATTTTGCTTACAGAAAATATTAAATTTAATCAGTTGGCTTTCAATTAAAGCTAAAATAACAGTTTTATGAAAACTTATTTATTTTTAAAAATTTAATTTAAAATTTAAGTACAAAAATGGGTAAAGGCACTTAGTTAAATTTAACAGTCTCTCTACTCTAACAGTTGTTTTTCTCGCACTTCCAGCTTGTAGAACTTTCTTCCGTTTAATTGCTCTCCAAAAATTTAAATGTAACGTCAATTGCCATTTTCTCTCTTCTTGAATCCGTTCATCTTTTATTTTGTCGTTAATACCATACTGAACCTAGTTTTTGCTTTTACTGTAACCAACTGCGCACTAGTTTTCGTCTTGCTTGGACTGAAATCATTAAAAAAAAATACAACTGCATGAGTTAATAATCACAGAAATAATTATGTAAGTCTTTTTATTGACTAGCATTGAGATATCGTTCATTCCATGACGGAACATACTTCAACATTTATATAATTCTTCTTCATTTGCACACAATTAAAATTTGAATAAACGAATGGTTGATTTGGCTTGAAAATATTTAAAACAAAAAAAAAAAATACTTTCCAAAATCCACATGCACGTTTTTCATAATTTCGATGTATTCAACTCAATTATTTCACTGCTAGGTTAAGTCAATCTAAAACTTTACCGCGAATGACATTTTCTCTTACTTACACCATTGTGCAAATTAATTGAAACAACTGCTTTAGTTTCCTTTCTTTCACCATATGGTCAGACCTGCTGGAGTTACAGGGTGTTATCAATTTCTCATTTTTTTTCAGATTAGGTCAGTTGCAGTGGTGTGCAGTAATATGAAACTATTTTATATGGGTCTATAATGAAATTCATTTGACTTTGAAAATATGTTGCGTTATGCATGATTGCATCAGATTTCTATCACGCCCAGACACTCTTGACTCGAATATTGATTAGTTGTCCTACGGCTATTGTCTGTGATGGACGTTACTCCGAGGTAGCATCCAAAAACTGTAACGCCGCACGAACGTTGTGGCAAGCCTTACAGCGAGATCGCGGATATTGTTGGTGTCATTCTTTCAAATGTCATTCGTGTCAAAACAGATTGGATCCATCAGCCCAAAACTTTAAAAGAAATGGTCGAGAAAATGCCAAAAGACGGCTTATACGTGATCATGGAGAGTATAAAAAATCCTAGAAAAACATTCATTTTGCTTCAAATAATTTGCACAAAGGTGTACATATGTAATTCCTACAGGTGTGAAAGTATACCGACGGGATCTCGACAAAAATTAGAGGAAAACCTAAATTTCAAAGATGACCTATTATGTGTCGTGTCCGATCAAGACCGAGGGAGATATTGTGTCTACACAGGTTTCCCTATTTTGAGCATTTACAATCCTTCGCTGTCCTACATTGAAGATCAAATATCACCAAGAAAAGTGACGCGAAATCTCACGCTACATCACTCAGACCAGAGCTCAATTCGCTCTCATTTAAACACAGACGGAGATTTACCAACTAACATACTTGTTGACAAAACAAATATCATACTAACATCCACATGAAAAAAAGAGCTACTAATAATGGAAGCCTTATTAATAAAAAAGAAAATCCCAAAACTCAGTAATATTAAGTACGAACACGCTAATAACGTGCTTACCGTGTTCGGAATATAAAACATACTCTTTCTTGTATTTAAATGAAAATCATTTTCACAGCTAACATCTGACATTGCTACCATTTTCAATTGAATAGTTTTGAATATTTTACAGAATGGATATTAAATACTTTTTTTTTGTCCTTTTTAATTCATCGTAAATAGTTTTATATTAGTGTATTTGTTGAAGTTTGTTTTCATATTTACTATTTTAAAGATGAAACAAACATGTGTAATTTGTAGTAAAATATATTTGTAAATCGATATTACAGTGAACGCTTTTTGTCATATATATTGAATACTTACTTTAATGATCTCTTACCCGGTTAATAGTATGTACTAAATTGGCTTTCTCGTTATCGAGTGAAACTATTTTGCTTTCTAGGATGGTGTTCTAGTGATGAAAGCCTCAGTTGTTTACTGGTTCATGACTTGCCGTAGTTAAGGTTAAAATCTGTTTAACATTTTCATTTTTATCTGATTTGTCCCAAAAAGGATATATGTATTATTCGAAGTAGCTAAGTGGCTTTGGCAATATAACTGGGTAGGACAATCTAGCAAGTAGCCGTAAGGCACTGGTACTTGTCGTAGTCGTATGCAGCATGTTTTGGCGTATGTTTATGCTATAGGCGTAGTCAATAGGCGTTCCAATAGGCGTAGTCACAGACGTCTCTGCCTAGTCTGTATTTATGGCTGATATTAGCCAATCATATTACTGCGAGTGGGAACGAAGGTATATGCATATTCATTACATCATGATCAAAAACACATTATTATTTGTGACTAAACAACCATGCGTCACCAGAGATCATTGCTCGTGAGTTAACTTTTTATTTTTATCATTTCACCCCAAGCAAGGCATTTTACTGTCACTGTTGCGCAGGGGGTTACATAAGGGGAAGTGATGAGAAAAAGAGGCTAGTTAAAGAAATGTGAGGAGGAGGGTAATAGACGGATGAGAATACCGGTGTAATGGGGGTGGAGTGGATGGAGAAAAGAGCTTGAGAGAAAGGATGCGAGTTAGTGAAATAGGAGATAGATATTGACTTTACATTTAAATTCCTGGAGATTGTAGCTGCCGAGGAAGCAAGTATATGCAAGGGAATTCCACAGGTGGGAGTGGCGAGAAAAGAAACTGTTAGAGTAGAAATTGCGGTTTCATTTTATCGGTTTCACTGTAAAAGGGCCTAGTTGCAAATCTAGTAGCTCGTGTAAATTGAAAAGAGCATTATCACTGAAGTCGTTCCTTTAAAGTTGCGTTAGTTCTTTTATGTCATGTGTAAATGCAGAACTATTTTTGCACCCGGATTTTTTTTTATTATAAGTAAATAACATATATTATAATAATCCAAAACTTATACTAGGATAAAACCGCCTGCATACAGATAGGAAATGAATTGATTAGGTACACAAAAATCAAATGGTACAAAAACAAATCTCATCTGATTTATTCAATCGTAACAGTGAATCATTCCTAAGATGGATGTTACGAATTAAAGATGTCAAAATCAAACGAGTGCATATATATCGATGAAGTGTTTTAAGTGATGACAGAAAATGGTTCAACTAAATCAGATTGGAATAACATAAGATGCCTTTCAAAAGCTAAGAAAAAATATTAGAAAACAAGAAAATAGTGTTAGTTACAAAAAAATATTTTTGGGCCTGTTATGGATTATCAAAACTTTCATATGCCAAAAAATGCTGGATAATTTCCTATCAGTCACCGAGGAAAATGAAAAATGTGGCAACTTGTGGTTTTACAGAAAGATGTTGAGAATTCCATGGAATGAGAATGTAAATATCAGGGATTTGTTAAATGATCTGGAAACTAAAAGGACATATACTTAGAAACAGAAAGTGAAAGTTGACATTTATATGCAATGAGGAAAGAAGGTTAAGAAATTTGACACACGCAGGGCATAATTCTGGAAAAAAGATAGATGGAGATAATGATAAACCTACCTATTGTCCTTGTGGAAATGAATGCGAGAAAAGAGATTTGTGGGTAGTTAGCAAAATTGTAGACTCTATACTATTACCATTTATCTGTAAATTAACTAATAATTGATTTCATTATTTAATTTAATACATTTCTATCTTAACGATTCGGTGAGGATCGGATAATAATTGTGGATTTGTATAAAGGACATATAGACAGATAAACACACACACACACACACACACACACACAAATCTTGCCTTTTATAAAGCAATCGGAGTCTAACCGTAATGATGAGCTGTGATACGGCGAAACAGATCTGTCTGCGGATGGCAATATTTACGCTCTCACACACTGATTGAACACTCTGGAAAAATAGTAGACTTTGATAAACATTAGCTACTCTGGCATGTACGCATCGCTCATTCAGTGAAATGAATTAGAGCGCTCTAGCTATTGGGCACGTATAAAAAGTCTGCCTACTTCCACCGGATGCCCATAGCCCAGGGGTAGAATCGCCGACTGACGCCATTTCGATCGGGTTTCAATCCTGGGTAAAGAAGCAATCGGAGTCTAACCGTACTGATGAGCTGGGATACGGCGAAACAGATCTGTCTGCGGATGACAATATATATATTATCGATTTTCTGTACTATTGTAAGAACTGCAACCTTGAAACTTCTGAATATCGTTTCTTATGTCTTTGTCTATGAGTGTATCAAATTTGATTAAAATAGGACCACTACTTCTATAACCCGATTTTATTCGATTATCGATTTTCGATACTTATCGGGGGCACCTCGACACAAAATCTAGCTAGGAACACTCGCAGATGCTTATAGTACAACTGTGTAAAATTTTCAAGAAAATCGGTTCATCCGATTCGGAGTCTATAGATAATGGACACACACACACACACACAGATAAAGTTTCATTTATAAATAAGTTTAGATTATGAATAATGTTTAGATGATGCATTTTCTATTTAGGATTTCTCATGATGTACTGTCTAGACGCACGCTTTGGAACAAGATATCTGCGATGCTGGGTTCGAATTTCGGTGGAGTTCGATATATTCACTTTTCTCAGAATACTCGTGAGAAAGGCATGAATTCATCTATTCTTTCTCAGATACGTGTTAAATATCAAGACAGACTGATCTCTGTAGCTATGGTTTTTAACGACACTCGGGGAAGGATAACTTTGAATTCAAATGCGTATATAATACTGGGAAAGGAAATATTTTGCAAACATCGATAATACGTACTATAATATCGACTAGGACTGATGAGGTTTCAGTTTAAGAAAAAAAAGGACACTAATTCTTTCGACTTTATTCTTAATGTGGCCCTGGGAAAAAGGTCACAAGAAAAACTCAGACACAGTATACGGTTGGAAACAATATTATATTACAAAAGAGAAACAGTGTACAGAGGAAATAGAGTTTAATAGTACTTAGCGTTGGAACGGTGTACTAACAAATGAGTATCAGAGCTGCTACTACTTACTACTACCCCCAAGAGTAGATAACTCTCGGTATTTATGTAGTCCGGTAGAGTTCATATTAGTGTGTAGGTAATTCCCCACAACAATTCTCTTCTTTTTTTCTTTGTAATAATTGTGCGAAAAGTTTCTTTTTTGTTTTTTTTGTTTTTTTGCTTAGATGAAGAGGTTTCCTCAGATGAAGCCAAAATTGTTACATGAATATGTCAGTGAGCCAAGGGCATTAGCAGTTTGACGGGAAATATAGCTTCCTAGTCACCAAATGCAAATCACGGAATGTCAAAGGCGGCAACAGGCATGCAAACAGGAGTTCACAAACTACACCCACCACTCACCAATTGAAGTTAAATAATATTACTCATAAGATATTTAGTGTTGTGTTGGTTTTAACCAGTACAACGATGAAATTACAGAAGCAGTGTTAATTATTATTAGTTTTGACTGAATCTTATTACTCTTGCTTCTATACCTTGCTGTAAAAGTGATTTTAAACGAATTTAGAAATTGTTGATGAAGTATGGTTAATTATCACTCACTTTTTACTAATCTTTCTATGATAATCGGTTCCCTTAGTGATATCTCTCGAAATAACAATGTAAATTTATATTAAATTTTTAAGCAAATCATTATCGATTATCACTCATGTTATTTACTCATATTGCCTTAAATTTATTTTCTTGTTTTTTTTACCTAGAATTATGTGAATTACTCTTAAAATCTTACTTGAAGCTTTGTTTTTATTATTCATTTGTTACTAGTATTTTTTCATTTCCTTTCTCTTGCTATTATAGTTTATGTCTTTTTATAAAGTTTTTCTGTTATATATATATATATATATATATATATAATAAAATAATTTTTTTCTTTTCTTTTTCCTTCTCCTTCTTACCCCTTCCATCCCTCTCTTTCTGTTTTGTTTAACCCACTTCTCAATCAAACATCACTTCCTATTCCATCCGTTAACCCCATTTCCTTTGTAAATATAGACGCAGCCAAATGTTCGATTTTTTTCACTTCCAACTCTAAGAGTAAAATTGTCCAAAATCTAAAAATAGACATGGATTGTTAACAGATTTTTTTGTGACATAATTTATTTTAATTCCGCCGGTGAATTCTTAACCTTCAATTATTTATTTCTTTTCTATTTCATTTTGAAATGTGGTAGTTGCCGATGAGATGTGAAATCTCTCTTAGGGATTTCATATTGAAATGATCATTCAACAGTTTTGAACATTGAATTTATTTTATTTTTTTAATTGGCTCTGTAATTTAAATTATATTGAGCTCTCCACCTGTATCATTTTTTTTATAGTAAAATATTAATATTAATTGGGATCGGGTCTTTGGGATTTACCTTTTTCTTTTGGGATTAAAGTTATTTTAAAACATATATATATATATATATATATATATATATATATATATATATATATGAAAAGTGTATGTATATCATTACAAATATCAATATATACATGCAGTTTGTTATATATATATTATATTATTTATATATTAATATAAATATATTTGTCGTGCGGACGCAATTTTATGTTAGCACTGATACAGAATTTTCTTTCTTTATTTAAGCCATATTTTTTTGGAAAATCACATATTAACAGACGGGAAACAACCGCATATATTACTCAAAGAACTGCCATTACCTACGTATATATATGCAGTCATAAAATTTAGGATCAAGTGCAAATAAAATTTATGTTCTCAATATAGACACTTTTATAAAGATTTTATAGTTGTTTAATGATGTAATACAAAGAAAGAAAAATTAAAACTGTATAAGTCGACAGTTATAGCAGGAGTATCAGTAAACAATATAGCAGTTTGATCAAAATCGAAAATATTTAGTATGCTCCCAAAGAAAAAGAAAGAAAGAAAGAAAGAAAGAAATGGTATATTTAAAAGGAAGGCAGAAATAAATAGAAAAAGAAAAACTGAAAATGAAACTGCTAAAAAAAGAAAGAAGAAAAATGTTTTATTGGAAAGAAAAATAAAGAAAATGTTAGGTGAGAAAAAAGAAAGAAAGAAAGAAAGAAAAAGGAAAATGTTAGAAAGTAAGAAAGAAAATTTTAAACTGAAAAGAGAGAAAGAATGAATAAAAGAAAACGTAAGAAAGAAAGGAAGAAAAATGTTAAATTATAAAGAAAGAAATAAGGAACGAACGAAAGAAAATGTTTGAAAGAAAGAAAATATTAAATTGTAAAGAAAGAAAAAAGAACGAAACAATGATAGAAAGAAAATATTAAATTGAAAAGAAAGAAAGAAAAAAAGAACGAAACAATGATAGAAAGAAAATATTAAATTGTAAAGAAAGAAAGAAAAAAAGAACGAAACAATGATAGAAAGAAAATATTAAATTGAAAAGAAAGAAAGAAAAAAAGAACGAAACAATGATAGAAAGAAAATATTAAATTGAAAAGAAAGAAAGAAAAAAAGAACGAAACAATGATAGAAAGAAAATATTAAATTGAAAAGAAAGAAAGAAAAAAGAACGAAACAATGATAGAAAGAAAATATTAAATTGAAAAGAAAGAAAGAAAAAAAGAACGAAACAATGATAGAAAGAAAATATTAAATTGAAAAGAAAGAAAGAAAAAAGAACGAAACAATGATAGAAAGAAAATATTAAATTGAAAAGAAAGAAAGAAAAAAAGAACGAAACAATGATAGAAAGAAAATATTAAATTGTAAAGAAAGAAAGAAAAAAAGAACGAAACAATGATAGAAAGAAAATATTAAATTGAAAAGAAAGAAAGAAAAAAAGAACGAAACAATGATAGAAAGAAAATATTAAATTGAAAAGAAAGAAAGAAAAAAAGAACGAAACAATGATAGAAAGAAAATATTAAATTGAAAAGAAAGAAAGAAAAAAAAAACGAAACAATGATAGAAAGAAAATATTAAATTGAAAAGAAAGAAAGAAAAAAAGAACGAAACAATGATAGAAAGAAAATATTAAATTGAAAAGAAAGAAAGAAAAAAGAACGAAACAATGATAGAAAGAAAATATTAAATTGAAAAGAAAGAAAGAAAAAAAGAACGAAACAATGATAGAAAGAAAATATTAAATTGAAAAGAAAGAAAGAAAAACGAACGAAACAATGATAGAAAGAAAATATTAAATTGAAAAGAAAGTAAGAAAAAAAGAACGAAACAATGATAGAAAAAAAAATTTAATTGAAAAGTAAGAAAGAAAAAAAGAACGAAACAATGATAGAAAGAAAATATTAAATTGAAAAGAAAGAAAGAAAAAAAGAACGAAACAATGATAGAAAGAAAATATTAAATTGAAAAGAAAGAAAGAAAAAAAGAACGAAACAATGATAGAAAGAAAATATTAAATTGAAAAGAAAGAAAGAAAAAAAGAACGAAACAATGATAGAAAGAAAATATTAAATTGAAAAGAAAGAAAGAAAAAAAAACGAAACAATGATAGAAAGAAAATATTAAATTGAAAAGAAAGAAAGAAAAAAAGAACGAAACAATGATAGAAAGAAAATATTAAATTGAAAAGAAAGAAAGAAAGAAGAACGAAAGAAAAGGTTAGAACAAAAGAAAAAAAATCCCAAACAGATCCTTCCGGAAATAAAGCATTCATCTCATTATTATTTATCGATATGAAATCAATGATGTACGAAAAGGAGTGAAATAGACATTATTTGCTCATAATTGAATCTCTAGCCGGTACGTATCAACACGTAGGTTAAATCTTTTAATAAAATGCGTTCAAGTGCGAAAGTGCATAGACATATCCCTCCAGATTGATATCGAGACATGAAATGACGAAACAAGTTGAGCCATCAGATGCTAAGTAGAAACTATATATTTTTTTTTACAATCCTAAATATCTTAGATAAAACAACGATATAGTTATGGAAAAATAAATAACTACACATACATAATTCAAAAGATTTCAAGTACTGAACCATATTTAAACTAAATTGCATATCTCTATTATAGATACAACGCGAAGTAAAGCCACACACACACACACATATATATATATATGATAGGTGTGAGTTTGTTACCCTGGGTTTCACGCTCTTGCGATCGCAAGACCGTGAAACCCAGGTTTACAAACTGATACCTATCTATATGAATATGTCAGCTCTATCACTGATATTGAGCGCTTTAGAATAAGTACGGCTCATATTTAATATATAAATAATATAAAATATATATAACAAACTGCATATATATATATTGATATTTATAATTATATACATACACTTTTCATATATATATACTTGTGCAAATTAATTGAAACAACTGCTTTAGTTTCCTTTCTTTTACCATATGGTCAGACCTGCTGGTGTTACAGGGTGTTATCGATTTCTCTTTTTTTTCTCTCAGATTAGGTCAGTTGCAGTGGTGTGCAGTAATATGAATCTATTTTATATGGGTCTATAATGAAATTCATCTAACTTTGAAAATATGTTGCGTTATACGTGATTGCATCAGATTTTTATCACGCCCAGACACTCTTGACTCGAATATTGATTAGTTGTCCTACGGCTATTGTCTGTGATGGATGTTACTCCAAGGTAGCATTCAAAAACTGTAACGCCGCACGAACGCAGTGGCAAGCCTTACAGCGAGATTGCGGATATTGTTGGTGTCAGTCTTTCAAATGTCAGTCGTGTCAAAACAGATTGGATCCATCAGCCCAAAACTTAAAAAGAAATGGTCGAGAAAATGCCAAAAGACGGCTTATACGTGATCAGGGAGAGTATGAAAAATCTTAAAAAAACATTATTCATTAGTATGATATTTGTTTTGTCAACAAGTATGTTATGTATAGAGTTTATTAATCTCCGTCTGTGTTTAAATGAGAGCGAATTGAGCTCTGGTCTGAGAGATACAGCATGAGATTTTGAATCACTTATTTGTTATTTATGAAATTGGGTGTATCAAAAACGCAGTTCTTCAAAGGACATGCAAATTTGTAAATAATATTGGTTTGCTATAGTTCAGAATTAAAAACAGAATATCTACTCAAGTACGAGTATCTATTTCAAAAATGTTCAGAAACTTAATTAAAATATGTTGGTTGTTAATCTATTTCGAAATATAATACAACTAGATCTCATAATCTATAATCTACCCACTAGTATAAATGTATTGATTCTCCCATCTTCTGATATTCCATTTTTAAATAACTTACTAAGTCGACTACATATGTTTGAGGTGTATCGTATTTTAACACTTTCCCATCTTTTTCGCTTTTTCACTAATTAACTTAAACTGTTTAACGAGTACACGCCATACCTATGCAGACATGCTAAGTTATACATGAATGCATCGAACTGTTCATTCCTGACACCGAAAGCGACTGAGTTTTCAAGTCATTTCAATTCTCTACCCAACCATTGCACTTATAATTCCTTCTATTCATCACGAACTGGTTTTCGATTGGTTCATTGAGACAAACACTACGTCTCTTTGTCTAGATATGGTAACAGTTGCGTTGTTTTTAAGTTTCTACATGTAATGATTCCTAACAAAAAATATTTCACTGCCTGACGAAGTGCTAATAAGATAGCACCAAAACACAACGGCCCTTGTGTTGCAGTAAATTATGTTGTTATAATAAACACACACACACATATATATATACGTATGTATATATTAGTCATCCACATACAAGCCTGTTTCGCTGTATCACATCTCATAAATGTGGCTAGGCACATCCACTTGCTTCTGGCCAGGATCGAAACCCGACCGCTTTGGTGTCAGTCAGAGTCGCTACTCCCTAAGCCATAGGCGCATGGAATCAGGGACTGGAAAAATTGTATATAAGTAGTGTATACACAGTTACCGAAAGCACTCAATTCATTTCGGAAGAGTCACGCTTATATAGCAGAAGTGGAAAATGTTTTAAATTTTTCTTCTCTAGAGAGCTCAATCGTAATGAGAGCATAATATATTAATCATCCACATACAAGCCTGTTTCGCTGTATCACAGAGCTCAGAGGGAGAATCGCCGACTGATGTTTTAGCCAGAGTTTCAATCCTGGCTAAAAGCAATCGGATGTCTAACCGTACTGATGGGCTCTTATACAGCGAAACAGAATTGTCTGCAGATGGCTCAACCTGACTGAGTACTCTGGAAGAATGGTAGACTTTGAAAAAAACAGTAGCTACTCTAGCTTCTACGCATCGTTCATTCAGTAATGAATTAGAACACTCTCAGTTACTGGTGCATGTTTACATGGTATATAACACTCTAGAAGTCTACCTGCTTCTACCGAGCACCCATACCTTAGAGGTAGAATCGCCGACTGATGTCAATTTAATCCTGGCTAAAGCAATCGTATGTCTTACCGTACTGATTAGTTGTAATACAGCGAAACAGATCTGTTTGCGGATGACTAGACTAATATATATATATATATATATATATATATATATATATATATATGTGTGTGTGTGTGTGTGTGTGTGTGTGTGTGTGTGTGTGAATAAAACAAATGCAAGACGTATTTTAGCAAAAGCATTTTGTTCTCGGAGGAACATTATCAAGGATTTAATTTAGTAACAAGTATTTATATACGAAAGCAAAAATATTCCTGGTTTTTCAAATATTTCAAGTTTACGAACGCTCATAAATATTCATCAGGTTAGCCGAAATGCCAAGCAAGCTATGGAGGAGATTCATCATCATCATTTATCCATCACACCTAAGGATGTATAGGGCAGCAACTTTTTGTTGCTGTTTCTGTAACAAACTGTTTTTTTGGGGGTAGGGTTGTCTACGGTTATATCGTGTTGAATGCACCGGTTCCCTTCCGATCACCGAAGTTAAGTAACATCGAGCCTAGTAAGTACTTAATTGGGTGACCATTTGGGAATACCATGTGATGTAAACGTAAGGATCAAAATGGTCCGCCGGTCCTTCAGGTTTGGAGGTTGGGTGCAGTGTTAACAACCCTGCCCCGTAAAATACAGTTTGTTACATGGAGGACCTTACATGACATAAGTTTGTATCTAATAAACGAAACTGAGTAAGTGAGGATTTTTTTTTATATATTATGCAATTTAGTATTTAAATTAATTTACCTTGGGATTAATTTATGCGTTTATATGTGTATATTATAAATAAAATGAGGTTAACTATTTAACCACCCTATTCAAGTAATATGGTTAGGGATTTACATAGAAAAAGGGAAGATGTGTGTGTGTGTGTGTGTGTGTCTATCTGTCTGTCTGTCTATATGGCGTTTGTAAAAATCCGCGATTTTTATCCGATTCTGACCAAACTTAAATATTCTGTAGGCTTCCGGTCAGGTCATGGGCTACTTATTTTTTCGATTCCCCCACCCCGCCCCGATATCGGGATCGATACCTCGATATCCGATCATTTATGGGTTAAATAATTGAGGTCTGCTGTTCGTGCGATCTGTGGCAGTCATCTGCACCAATTGTTTGTTATCAGCACTTCCAAAAAGTGTGGATGGTACTACACAATGCCTTCACCACTATAAACAAATCTCTGTGTGGTTGTCTTGCTGGAGAAAGGTTGGACCCTCATACGTTGAACGCGACGGGAGAATCCATTATTATATATATATATATATATATATATATATATATATATATATATATGTGTGTGTGTGTGTGTGTGTGTGTGTGTGTGTGTTATTTTGGTTTCTTGCTGCAGAATTTGCTCTAAGTTGGTAAAATTATAGTTTTTAGTCTCAAACATAAATAGATCTTCTCAGACGACTCATTTTCCCCGATATCGAAAATCGATACCACCGATATTCTATCGAATCTGATCATAAACTGATATTCAGCCATCAATATGGCTCATTTCTTCGAATTTTACTCCCGATGGGTACGATAAATGTTCATGAAATTACCTAGGTTAGTTTATCCTTGGATGACTTATTTGACTCCATTATTGGAAATCGATACCCCGATACGTAATGGCTTCAAGAATAAACAATTTCAGCTGGTTGACTGAATTCACGTAAGGAGGTGGTGCTACTAAGTTAGCACGAATCAAAAGAGATCCTCGACGCGTTCACCGACCAGCGCGGAAGATTTCCTCCGATAACCTGCAACGGCCAATTGTTCGCATTTAAGGCAAACTCCCTACTTGGATTATATCTGTTCTAGTTTAACCTGGTCAGAGATGGGCTTCATCAAATTAAAACGTCCAAGACACGCAACATGATCAGCAGAACAAGAAACCAGTGGCACAGACTATGGCTCTTGCACACTCCCACGAGGGATGGAGGTGAATAGTAGATATATTTGGCGTTCACACGATTCTTTCCGTGGTTAAGAGAGGGGAAAATAATAAACAAAAAAAGAAAGAAAGAAAGAAGAAGAAGAAACAGAAGAAGAAGACAAAGAAAATAAACAAAACTTATTTAGCAAAAAATAGTAAATTTCTTTTCGTAAAAATATAGTTAATCGGTGATTTAACTTGATGAATAATTAAACACGAGTGGGCTCGTGACAGAAATAATATTTTAGTTATAGAATTGAGGATATATATATATATATATATACATTCTTCGCTACTTGACGATATAACCATTGCAAAAAAATAAAATAAGACACTGTTAAAGAGCAAACACGCGGCAAGAGCTTTCATAACTGATTGTAAAGATTGGCAGTAAATTGCTATTGTTTGTCTCTATGAGCATGAGAGAGAGAGAGAGAGAGAGAGAGAGATCGAAAGGAAGAGAAACATTGGGATTTATTAGGCCTAGAATAACTGAAGTCTATAAATGTAACCCAGCCGTTTAGGATAGAATTTATAAAATGGCACTGAATGCTAGGCAGCAGAAGTGTGGTTCTACAGAAAGCTAATGAGCATTATATGGATAGATCGAGTAGTAATTAAGTAAATGACAACAGAAGGTAACATATAATCAGAATCAGGTCAGGTGAAATTTCGGAAAGAAATAATGAGAAAGACAGGGCTTGAAAAACTTAATTCCTCATGGAGCCAACTGAGGGCAAGAATGATGGGGGACGCGTCAATGAGTCTCTTAGCTGACCGGTTTGCGTCAATGGATGGCCAATGTGTTGGGGAAGCCTTAGCAAAGTGGTGAAAATTGTTATGGGCTAAGTGATAGTTCTGCACATTTCTCTATGTTCTGAAGTGTATAAAAATAACGATTAAGTAAATACACCATGCGCATCACTCACTCTTACTCTCCCTCGCGCACACACACACACTCTCTCTCTCTCTCCCTCTCCCTATATATATATATATTCGAATGAATAAGGAACGAAGAAAAAAATGTTTACAACCTCCAAAACATTAATTTAAAACAGTGCTCGATATATAATATACAGAACTGTGAATATTTATTATAAATGATATTTTAGACCATGTAAATTTTGTTTTATTTATCCACTACAAATCGTACATTTGTTTCGACATTGAAACTACAATGTCTCATCAGGTGTTGTGGGCAGCAATGGAAAGCCTCTGTTCTTATATTTGGTGAGTTGTGTGTGGGATGTTAAAAAGTTTGTACATGTTCTGAAATATAATTTATAATATATATATATATATATATATATATATATATATATATATAGGAGGTGAAAAAATAATAGAAACACCTACTACCATAACTTAATTTTGAAAATTTGATTAAACTATCAAAAGCTTTTCTATATTTATGTTTGTTGATTTAATAATAGCTTCTTGGTATTTGTTTTTGCTAATATTGTTGTTATTTTTAAATATATTCTTTTAAAAACTTTATAAAATTATACAGTCCAGACGATTTAAGAATATTAAGAGATCAACTTCATCCTATAGTCCAGGAATCGTTTCAGAAATAAAAGGCATCCTTCAGGATGATTTGCACTCGCTGACGCTACTAAAGTTGCACCTGAATGGCACGAGGATCATCTTATCTGGCTAACACATTCTTCATATCTCAACATCATTGAACATTTATTGTTCGTTTGCCCCCACCATTTTGATGAAAAGATTTAGATTCTTTGTTAACTGTAAAATGGGTAAAAATTCCCGTCGAAAAAATTCAATTTTATTACAAATCTATCCTACGCAGAATTCAAGCTGTAATTACTGCCAAAGACTGTCTTACCTCATATTGAAATAGATTTCCTCAAAATTTCAAGGTGTTTCCCTTATTTTGTCCACCCCTATATATATATATATATATATATATATATATATATATATATATATACTGCTAAATATAAGACAATGAATGTCTATTATGTTTAATCATGAGCTGTTTTAAACATTGTATTTTAGCTTTAATTTCAGTTAAAAATTTGAAAATAAAGACAAAAATTCTCCAACATTTGGATGATTTTTTATTATGTTGGTTCTCACATGAGCCATCTTCAGAAAGGTTACAAGGACGTTAGCACAAAAACATCCACCATCAGCGACGATTTTATCTTGTGTTGACATAAAACTCCGCTAAGCAACGTCAATAAAAATAGCAAACGCAGTTCACAAATTTGTAATGTAGTTCTATGATGTCACACCGCGTGATAGCTCGAAATGACAACAGAACCATGTGTTTAAATGCAATGTAATGTGTTATGACCATTTAAACGTTATTTTATTAAGTGTGGGTTGTTTGGATTTAATGTAGATGACCTCCAATAGATAAAAGTTTTTTTTTACTGTATGTATGTGTGAGTATTACTATTGTGTTATTGATTATTTTTGTCTAATATTACTTACATGGTTATGATTTTCTAAAAAATGTTGTTTAATTAAACTATGATCAGAAAGGTGACAGGTAAATATGTCATACATTGACTCACGTCTCTTTATTTCATTTTAACCTCTGAAAATAATAGAAATGTGAAACTGGTAAAGTTACTGTAAATATCTTAAAGGTGTAAAGTCCAAAGTCAAAAAGGTCCAAAGACAAAATATTCAATTAATTTTTTTTTTTTTTGTCTTTGACCTTTTTAATCTTTTGAAGTTTTTGTCTTTGGAACTTTTTGAGTTTGGGCATTTTGACTTGTAACCATCATGAAGATTCCAATTGCATGTTGAACATATCTTTTTCCTGCATTCACTCTCACACACACTCAGGTAAATTCTTACTCTTTCTTTTATTTTTGTTTTCTAATTTTGTTCCTCCATTTTGGTTTTTCATCACATTTTGATATTTTGCTGTATTTTTTTGCGGGGGTGGAGGTCATTGAAGCATTTCTTATTGCTCCTTTTTTTCCATGGTGTGAATAATAGGCGCCATAAACTTGGTTGTGCTGATAGTGTAATGGATAATGTCTCAAAATTTACAAAAATAACCTTGCAAAAGACATGAACCATCCTTTCTCTACAAGCTAGGGTTAACTAGTAAAACATTATTTTCCCAACAAATTCTTGTGATCTAAAATTATTTTCTGGTTTTAAATAACCTGCAAATATTTGATAGGCAGCAGAAAATTAATCAATTAATCAATTTTCCTTGCATTCACTTACGAGCATATACCCTAGGGAAAGGTAAATCAGTCTCTTCCCTCCAGTTATGGGTTAAATAACAGAACAAATTGAGTTCTATAGCTTTGGTTAGCATCCAGTCTATCGCAGAAAATAATGGTAAATTACTGCGGGATAATCTTCTGCCAAGTCAGTCATGTCTCTTTCGAGACATGATTGCCCAAGCGTGCATCATTTATGTGACTTCACTGACTAAATCAATTTTTTTCTTCCACTGATTTTTTACTCACTTTCATCTTTTTTCTTTCCATTCATTTTGAGTGATTTTCTTTCTTTTTAAATCTCATCTTTCCTTCCTGCTTTATTTCCCCATTGTTTCATCTAATTGATTAATTATGGCCTCTTCTTTCCCTCTTTATTTTCTTCACTTTTTCCTTCCATATTTCTTTCTTCATAAAACTACTTAACTTTTTTCAATTGTGTTTTATTTACACACGTGTCTCTCTTGTCTTTCCAGTTTTTTACCTTCTCTTTCTTTAGAAATTCCCTAAGAACCAAAGAAAAAGCCTCAAAATACAAATATTGTATATGGGAATATGACATCCTCTCTTTTTATTTATGTCTCGATGGACTTTCATTGTCCGCCCAGTAAAGGAGCGTTTGTCACCAGATTTGTATGAAGCAAGCGTGGCAATAAAATTAGATTTGAGGAGTCGATATTGATTACTTTAGAGAGATGTAAATTTTCACTGATGAACACCGAACACAGTACAGTAAAAAATGGATGTTAAACTATGTGTGAGTATTTTTGTCTAGTGAAATCTGACATTTGTTATCCATATCCGTGTATACATTGTTATTTTATAATCGATATTCAGGTATACATCCATTCTCCTGTGGTGATCGAATCAGTCAATGATCTCATTCAGTTTGACAGAAGGGTGACAGTGGATGACATTGCAAGGACTTTAAATCTATCTGTTGGGACAGCACACAAAATTGTCCATAATGACCTTGCCTACTCAATAGTCAGCTAACACAGCAGACCAAACGGTGCAGACCACCAACGAGCTGGGCTGGGAACTGCTCCCACATCTCCCTTACAGCACAGATCTTGCCCCGTCAGACTTTCACCTGTTTGGTTACTTGAAAGCGTTCACGAGAGGCACGAAGTTTGAAAGTGACGATGAAGTCAAAAGTGCTGTGAGCGATTGGCTGAGACATCTGAGGGAATACGGAAGCTCGTGCACAGATGGGAAAAGTGTGTGACACTGTTGAGGGACTACGTTGAAAAATAAAAAAAGTAAGCTTCTATCAGTATTAGAAGTCCTTATACCGAAAACTTCACCATATTTATTGAATGACCCTCGTATATATATATATATATATATATATATATATATATATATATATATATATATAATTATTATTATATAACTATATTTTCATGGCTTCTGCTCAAGCAACCAGACTGGCAACAAGATCCCATCGTTTTACAGTTAAATCAACTAAATACAGCCGCCACTTCTACTCAAGTAGCTTCCTTTCTCGCACTTCCCGACTATAGAACTCCCTTCCTTATACTTGCTTCCCTGACGGCTACAATCCCCAAGAATTTAAATGCAACGTCAATTCCCATCTCTTGTCCATTTGACTCCAGTCCTTCTGTTGTCTTTTCCCTTATCACTTAGTATATTTTCCTTTCTCACTCTACCCTCGCAATTGTCTTTACACTGTTATTTTCTGACATTTCTCCGACGCCCACTATAACTGATTTTTCTTTTTCTTCGCTCTCCTGCTTAAACTTTCACTCTTCTCTGATGTAGCAGCCTGCGCACCAGTGGCAGTACCGCCATGCTTGGGGTGAAACGATTAAAAAGAAAGAAAAGACAACGGACATTTTGTGCCGATTAATTTGATTGATCAAATTTTCCAAATTACAAATAATCCTTCTCAGATTAGAAGAAAATTCTGTCAGAATTTTTCTAAAATTAATTTCAGAAGAAATATGATCAAATATATCGTTTTTCCTAAATCATCATCCGGGTAGGAATTTATCAAATGCTGAACTGGTGAGTATAATGATGTGGGCAAAAAGGTTGTAATGTAGGCATATTGTGACATGAGCGTGTTTATTATATATATATATATATATATATATATATATATATATATATATATATATAGTCATCCGCAGACAGATCTGTTTCGCGGTATCACAGCTCATCAGTACGGTTAGACTCTGATTGCTTTTTAACCCAGGATTGAAACCCGACCGAATTGGCGTCAGTCGGCGATTCTACCTCTGGGCTATGAGCCCAGAGGTAGGTAAAAGAAGGCATACTTTTTAACTTGTATACTATCATTCTATCATTATATATCTTCGATAAAAGAAGGCATATTTTTAGCGTGTATACTATCATTATACGCACCCATTAGTCAGAGTGCTCTAATTCATTTTACTGAATGAGGGATGCGTATATATATATATATATATATATATATATGTGTGTGTGTGTGTGTGTGTGTGTGTGTACACACACATATACACACGCACACACACACGCACACACACACATATATATATATATATATATATATATATAGTGATGATCATCCACGTATACTGTCTTAATATGACTCACTTGTTTCTGATGAAGGACCGAGGACGGTCTGAAATATAAAAATGCAATAAAAATAAACAAATACTGTTTAAAAAAGTACGTTTTTAAATTCAAAACTTTTTATTAATATTCTTTCCTATATATATATATATATATATATAAGTCTTGAAGGTTATCCTTTATTTTACTAAAGGCATTGTGATAGCCTTCAAGACCTAATCATATACACACACACAAACACACACACACACACACATACACACACACACATATATATATATATATATATATATATATATATATACATATGTTTGTGCATGTGTGCGTGTTTGTATACGTTTGTGTGTATGCATTTGTGTTTTCGATCGGTGTATGTCTTCAGCCAAATATCGCTCCCGATTCTACCCCAAAAAGTTGTCTGTACACACGAATATTTGTTTGTAAAGAGCAAATGATTTCATAAAGTACAACGCACAGTAAGTGCTTGTGAGAAGAAAACAGTACTCAATATAAAATAATGGTAAGTAAATAATCAAAACTTAGGAGACCAGTGGACACGTGTAAATTTCTGTTTCAATTTCAAAGCAAAATTTTTATTTTTTATATATGTTCTTATATCGCAGCAAAGACGATGTATGCATGCTTTGCAATGTTACGTGTGCTAACAAAGTTTCAAATCAGGATGAACTTCAATCATATTTGCTCTTAAATCTGGACCAGATTCTAAAACAACGTTCTACGATTATATTCAGACAATACTTACTGTGATTAGTGGAAAATGCCGGCTGACAATTTGTGACGTCTTCGAAAATTTAAATTTAAATGTTCATGCTAAAAGATTTTCAATGGAAAATGGCTAATGTATCTTTTTAGGGTTTTTTTTTCTACATTAAGCAAGGCGAAAAAGTCACTGAAACGCAAGGGTTTACTTAGAGTACAGGAATCATTATAACATTATAACATTAACGTTATAGAAAAGGATGCTAGGAAACAAGATTACGTTCGAAGTAGCCTCTCACTTTTTATAGTTTCCAGTTGGCAAGAAAGTAAAAAAGATGGAAGAGAATTCTACAGATAAGAGGTTTCAGAGTAGAATCTATTAGAATTGAATTTACGGTTACATTTAGCAATTTCAAGAGTAAAATGATGAGATCAATTACCAATCTAGTCAGTCAGTTATGTGCCATACGTGATACACGCTTGGGCGATCATGTCTCGAAAGAGACATGACTGACTGGGCAGAAGATTATCCCGCAGTAGGTTGCCATTGCTTTCTGCGGTAGACTGGTTGCCGACCAAGGCTATAGAACCCAATCTGTCCTGTTATTTAACCCATAACTGGGGGAAGAGACGGATTAATACCCTTTCCCAAGGGTATTTGCGCGTAAGTGAATGCAATGAATTCAGCTGGAATTCGAACTCGGCTCCCCGATTTATCGTTCGGAGCCGATATCCAATGCACCACAACGCACATACTAGACTTAAATTTGTAAAATCAGGGTACAAAAGCGGAAATCTCATAATTGCTCTGAACATATTAATATAAATTAAATTTTCTACAAATATTTGTTTTTGCTGTCAAATTTCTTTCGCATCTGCGGACAGAAAAAACAGAATCGTCAAAAATTTGGCCAGAAACTGCTTCATTATGCAAATGCTCATAAAAACATTTTTGAAAACATATCATCACATGCAACAAAAGCTAAATATACGTCTATGATGAACGGAAGTAAACACAGACGAAGAATTGTTTTGAATCAGCATGGTTACAATTAACAATACAGAAATCACGCCAGACGAATTACAATATTATGTAGATGCTGATCGTCTTTTCAGATTAAGAGAGCATCGTTCTTCTTGAGTTTATCGAAAGTGATTAGAGAATTAATAAAAAAAAATCATTTGGATTGGCATTGAGTTTAAAAAACAAATTGCGAAAAGAATGTCTTCAGGGATAAATATAAACCGAACCTGCTTACATATCACACATTAGACATGAATTTTGTCGAAGAACTAGACTACTGTTATTCCCGAGCTTACTCTTCGTATTTGGAACCTCCGCTAATTTTGCAAGCCATATGTAATTAACATCGATTTTAGAAAAAAATAAAGGAAGTAACGGAAAATGTTTTACGAGCTCTGCGCACTGTCCTTCAAACCGTCTGCGACAACGTATTCCCAAACTGGTATCAACAGTAATAAAAAATAATAAACGTTTCCGTTACAGCCAATGATGTGTAGGGCAGTGTTTTTGCTGCTTCCGTAACAAACTGTTTTTTATGGGGCAGTGTTGTTAGCCCTGCGACCAACACTGAAGGAAGGTGATTTTCTAAGCGTAGCTTAGACGTGACATACAGCCGAAAGTAGGGGTTACCCAGTGAGGATAGAACTCACTTATAAAGATTATAGCGTTGCTAACCATTACACCATGCCGACAGTACACAGGACTATTTGAAGCGATTTAAATCTTATCAAGATGTAGGTAAAGTTATATATTTGGTCATGGAAATCTCTTCTTTTTTTTTTTTTGGATGCATCCCATATAAGGTTTTATCTATTCTTCATTAAATATATACAATAAAAATAAGTTTAAATAAATTTAAATTGTTAATGAACTGAAACTGTTTATGTGAAACTGCAAAACAAACAAAACTGTTGATGAGTTTTATTTATTAAAACATATTTAGATTTTTGGTGTGTAAATATGAATAAAAATATACATCTTATATTTTTAAAAACCTGTTTCATTTTAAGACGAGTGTCTTCCCACATTTTTTAAATTAAAACAAAGCTTAAAATTTCATTTTTTAATATAATTGTTTTGTATATATTTCTCATGAATCTAATATTTTATATCTGTCTTTTGTTTGATAATTGAAATCATTATAAATTTTTCGAAATATATATTATCCTCTGGATTTTTGGGATGAGGAATTAGCATTATTCAAACTATTTATAGGCGCGCTATCAACTTTGTTGTTAATATCACAATATTTGTGCTGCTTTGTCCTCGGGCCTTCATCACAAACAAATCCCCGAGACAATAACAACAGGGATTTAAACAGCAAATTTAGTGATATATTAGTTCTTGTTTCAATCCTTGAACTGGGCCGTATCTAATTTGAATCAGTGGAGCAAGGACAAATTTCGAAATAAGAACGAGATGAGTTGCTCGTGTTATATATCACTGTACGACGACAAACAACGAGAACACGCATATATAAAAATATAAGATTATATTTCTATTCCTGACGACGAGCCTGTGTGGAACAGAGAATGGAAGAGTGAGAGCGCACATAGAATGAGTCGACGGGAGTGTAAGTCTTGCCTGTGGTGTCTCTCTGCTTCCACTGGCCGTTCTCTGCTGGCGAATCTGTGTGTCGATTTCTTTTTATAGTCTTCTAGAACCGGGACTTTTCCTTCCGGTTTTGTCTCGCCTACGCAACGCCCACGTAATTCCAAGAGACACCTGTTTTGTTTACTTCCGTAGTCATTTCCGCCGCTGTCGGAAATAAAGTCAAACGAGCCCGACTCATAACCCTGCGACATCCGCTCCAGACGCCGAGAGGATGTATTTCTCAAACACCTGTCTTGTTGTTCGCTGACCCCTTCATCGACGGGAAATATCATCGATTGCATCAACCTTCTTCGGGTGGGGGCTAGATTGCTATGTTACACTCGTAGACATGGACATTGCAGCGAGAACAATCATTACCTGTAGATAAAATAAAGGATTCAGTTTGGGATTTTCTGTAGGTTACAACAGATCGAAATAAACCTGATTGGGGCCGGATGGCACAAAAGCATAAACTTTGAGATAACAGCAACAAAGATGATTACGCGTATCAGTTAAGTGCCATACTTGAATCACGCTTTTGGCGATCATGTCTCAAAAGAGACATGATCACCCCAAGCGTGACTGGGCACAAGATTATCCCGCAGTAGGTAGCCATTGCTTTTTGCAATAGACTAGTTGCCGACCAATGTTATAGAACCCAATCTGTTCTATTATTTGACTCATAGCTAGAGGGGGAAAAGTTGCATTATATTATTAAGTAGTAATTAGTGGGGGATCAGTTTATTACTTCATGACAATAGAAAATTGATCCCACACTTTATGTCCAGTAGAAGCTTTAATCATGTTTTCAACTATTATATTCAGTCAGTCAGTTAAGTGCCATACGTGACACACGCTTGGACGATCATGTCTCGAATGAGTCATGACGGACTGGGTAGAAGATTATCCCACAGGAAGTTGCCATTGCTTTCTGCGATAGACTGGTTGCCGACCAATGCTATAGAACCCAATCTGTTCTATTATTTAACACTTATCTGAATAGAATAGACGGATTAATACCTTTCCCAAGGGTAATTGTAACTAAGTGAATGCAAGGTTTTCAACTGGAATTTTAACTCGAATCCTCGATTTTTTGTTCCGAGTCGATATCCACTGCACCACAAGGCACATCCGAGTGCGCATATAAATAGCGTAAATATATTTGCCTCATTTTTTTAAATACAAGATGATAAGTTATGAATCAGAATTTTACATGATTTTTCAGTCAGTCAATTGCCATACATGATACACGCTTGGACTAATATATCTCGACCGTTACATGACTCTTCGGTCAGATGATATACCCGCAGCAGTTTCTGCGGTAGACTGGTCGCCAACCAAAGCTACAGAATCCAATCTGTCCTCTTATTTAACCCATAGATGTAGGAAAGAGACGGATTAATACCTTTCCCAAGGGTATTTGTACGTAAGTAAATCCAACGAATTCAACTAGAATTCGAACTCGACTCTTCGACTTCCTGTTCCAAGCCAATATCTACCGCATCTCAACGCACATCCAATTAATACAATAGGAAAATAACGAGCCAGATACATTCTCACGAAGTAAACATCTGTTGTCCAGTTGATTTTTACATTTATGATAAGAGGTTTCAGAAGCTATTCTTCGTAATTTTATGTATTATTTATAAGTACTATTTTTGTATTTACACCTTCAATTACAAATATATTATAACATCTCCAAATGTAAGAAAGAGAATCTATTATTTATGCTAACAAAAGATAATATAAAACAGGAAAATGTCTCAAGACACAAATATAGAGACAAAACAAGAATCGTACGAGTGATAGTAGATGCACTTGGAATGATAAAAAATGGAACAAAGCAACACATTGAAAGAATCCCTGGAAACCCCAGCTTAAGAGATATACAAAAAATTGTCTTGTTAAGTACAGCCCACCCACTAAGAAGAATTTTGTTTATGTAACGCTGGATATTAGAGATGGAATGAAATAGGCCATAACAACACACCACGACCTACCTTAGGTCTTCCCGCAGACTTAGAAGGTAGTGTGACCATAGCAGAAATCGAAATAATTGAAAAACTGTCAAAATATAAAGACCTGGAAATTGAAATAGAAAAACTGTGGAAATTGAAAACAAGAGTTGTGCCAGTGATAGTAGGTGCACTTGGAATGATAAAAAATGGAACAAAACAACACATTGAAAGAATCCCTGGAAACCCCAGCTTAAGAGATATACAAAAAATTGTCTTGTTAAGTACAACCCACCCACTAAGAAGAATTTTGTTTATGTAACGCTGGATATTAGAGGAGGAATGAAATAGGCCATAACAACACACCACGACCTACCTTAGGTCTTCCCGCAGACTTAGTAGGTAGTGTGACCATAGCAGAAATCGAAATAATTGAAAAACTGTCAAAATATAAAGACCTGGAAATTGAAATAGAAAAAATGTGGAAATTGAAAACAGGAGTTGTGCCAGTGATAGTAGGTGCACTTGGAATGATAAAAAATGGAACAAAACAACACATTGAAAGAATCCCTGGAAATCCCAGTTTAAGAGATATACAAAAAATTGTCTTATTAAGTACAGCCCACACACTAAGGAAAACTTTATCTATGTAATGCTGGAGATGATAGGGAAGATAGAAAAACATGAAATGGAGCCATAACAACACGCCACTACCTGCCTTAGGTCTCCCCGCAGACTTGGTTGGTAGTGAGACCAAAGCAGAAATCGAAATATGATGAAAAATGACATAATAATAATAATAATAATAATAATAATAATAATAATAATAATAATAAGAAGAAGAAGAAGAAGAAGAAGAAGACGAACCGTATTTTAGAGAAGTATATTAAAAAAATGAAAAATTGGAGAGTAAATTCTGTTAGGAATGTTTAAGTCATCTGAAGAAAACAAGATGTAAAAAAGAAGAAATGAGCAGAAAAAAAATGATAAGAGGTTTCAGAAGCTATTCTTCATAATTTTATGTATTATTTATAAGTACTATTTTTGTATTTACACCTTCAATTACAAATATATTATAACATCTCCAAATGTAGGAAAGAGAATCTACTATTTATGCTAACAAAAGATAATATAAAACAGGAAAATGTCTCAAGACACAAATAGTGATCAGCAATTTCTATAGAGACGAAGCGTGAGATTTGACACACTAGAAATGTACTTCGAGAGAAGGATACTGAGAATAACATGGAGGGAATATGTGAGAACCGAGTAAGTTTTAAGCAATATGAAAACAAGCTTGTTTGTACTTAGAATAAGAAAGAAATATTTGAAATTACTGGGCTATGTAATGTGAAAAATATTTCTTGGACAATTCGAAACTCATAGGATATATTAAAGGCAAGATGGGCAGAAGGATTCATTGAATAAGCTACCTCACGGATTAGCAAAAATATATTTCACAAAAGAGAATAGGGAAGGTAAAAAGAAGATAAACCTTGTATATTATTTAAAGCTGCAATAGAAATGAAGTTATGGATAGTCATGATCTACTGAGGAGTCAGGGTACATAGAAAAAGAAGATTTATCTCCCTTTCCGTGATTTTTCATATCTATCTATCTATCTATCTATCTATCTATCTATCTATCTCAGTTCTTTCATTATCTATCTATCTATCTATCTCTCTATGTATCTCTCTATCTATCTCTCTGTCTATCTCAGTTTTTTTCATTATCTTATCTATCTATCTATCTATCTATCTATCTATCTATCTATCTATCTATCTCAGTTTTTTTCATTATCTATCTATCTATCTATCTATCTCAGTTTTTTTTCATTATCTATCTATCTATCTATCTATCTCAATTTTTTTCATTATCTATCTATCTATCTATCTATCTATCTATCTATCTATCTATCTATCTATCTAGTTTTTTTCATTATTTTTTTCTTATCTATCTATCTATCTATCTATCTATCTATCTCAGTTTTTTTTCATTATCTATCTATCTATCTATCTATCTCAATTTTTTTCATTATCTATCTATCTATCTATCTCAGTTTTTTTCATTATCTATCTATCTATCTATCTATCTATCTATCTATCTATCTATCTATCTATCTCATCTTTTTTCAGTTTTTTCATCTATCTATCTATCTATCTATCTCAGTTTTTTCATTATCTATCTATCTATCTATCTATCTATCTATCTATCTATCTATCTATTTTTTTCCATATCTATTTTTTTCTATTATCTATCTATCTATCTATCTATCTATCTATCTCAGTTTTTTTCATTATCTATCTATCTATCTATCTATCTATCTATCTATCTAGTTTTTTCATTATCTATCTATCTATTTTTTCATTATCTATCTATCTAGTTTTTTTCATTATCTATCTCATTTTTTTCATATCTATCTATCTATCTATCTATCTATCTATCTATCTATCTATCTATCTAAATCCACACATATCAATCTACCTGTTTATGTTTATGTTTTTATCCATGGCGGATAAAAAGATTTCTAAGAAATCGCAGCCAACGACGAGAAATCTTGTCAAGAGTTCATAGTTAAAAAAACTGATGTTGTGGATTTATTGTTTTTGTTATTTCAATCCTTATTTTTATCATTATCAGATAATTATTAATGAAAGCTGTTCCCATTGCTCTCTTACACGACATAAAATACATTATTAAACATAATAAAATTTCTATTAAAAAAAATCACGGCGCCTCAATTTTAAAATCAGATTTGTTTGCAAGACAGAGAAACAAGGAGATCAGCAGCAAGATCCATAGTTTTGCAAATAAGTAATCTGAAAGGATATAAACAGACCTTTTACCATGTTGTACAAGAAAATTATAACACACACATACACACACATACACAAACATAGATGGGTTTGATTTTGTATATATATAAAGTTATTCCATTTACTTACAGCTGTTGGTGCCACGTTCTCATTTTCTTTAGATAGTTTTGGTAATCCGGTGTGATTTGCGATTTAAACCTCTGAATTTTTAACAGAAACCTTCATAGATATCTAAATCCATTTCAGGTAGAAGATTGATACAATTTCAAAACAAATTCTGGGTGTTTCTTGTGATTTAGGATTTGCATATAGCAAAGCTAATCTAAGAAATAAATAAAATCGAAATTTGCCAGCGCACCAAAACGAAAATCAAAAGCAAGTGTCAAATGGCAGACAACGCCAGGAGAGTTTGGTTCAGTTGCAAACAGTTTGTTAAGAAATCCAATTAATCGGAAATGAAATGATGTCAAATTCATTGACACGTACTAAACACTGGGGGTAATATGGCTCCTTTATTTGCATTTATTCAGATTTTCACGAAGAACTGTGCCACATTCCTTCAGGTTGCATTCGGTTTAGTTTGCAGTAAATATCAAGACATCACTAACACACACACACACGCACAAATATATACACACACATATATATATATATATATAGATATAGATATATAGATATATATAATTATATATTTGTATATATATATACTATGTGTGTATATATAAATATATACATGCGTGTTTGTGTACGAGTGTGTGCATTTTTCTGAGTGCAGGTAGGCGAGTATATATATATATATATATATATATATATATATATATATTCTTATGCATTGTGAGCGTACTAGGATGTGTGTGTTTGTTTATGTCTCCGTATTTATATCAGATGTTTGCTTGAAAATTTGTAATTATATCTCTATGGGAATATTAATGTCGATATATTTATGTGTGAAGTTAAAACAGCATTAAAGGTAATATGAAAAAATAATGTAAATTTTCGTTTGAATATACAGCCGCACTCAGCTTAACACACACAAAAATACACAAGTGTGTGTGTGTGTGTGTGTGCTTTGAATATTTATGTTATTTCCTTAAATATATTAAGTATATGTACTAGAGTCCGGAATACGTTCTGTATCGATACGATGTTTTCGGTATTAAAGTATTTTATACTTGGCAGTGTGGGTGTGTGACTAATCATTTTATATCAATGCGCTTGCATGGAAATTACGAGATTGTTTGGGGAAAGTTCATATGAATCAGAAAAGGGATAGGAGTTAAGAAAAAAAGAACATATAGTGGAAGAAGGAAAGAAGAAAATGAGATGATTCGCGGTCACAATTGGCTTCAGAAAATAGCATAAAGAGAAAAAATTATAACGAATTTCAATGGAAGATTTTGAGACGTCCTAAGTAAAACAGAAAAAGAAAAAAAATCGGTTGTTTCAGCAACACAATCATCTGAAGACGAAATAAAGGTGTGATAATTGAACAAAGAATTCGTCTATGAAAAAGAGATAAAAGAAAAAGTAAAAAAAAAATACTGGATAGAAATAAGAAAAAAACGGAGACAAAAAGGTAAAAAAAGAACAAAAAGGTAAACAAATTGCTGAAGGAAGAGGAGCTAAAAAGAAAATAGAGGGGAGAATGAAAGTGTAAAAGTGAAAAAAATGGTAAAGAAAGAAAGAACACAATAAAATATTGGCGGAAAAGGAATCCGAAGTCAACCGATGAAAGTGAACGAAAGGAGAAAAATGAAAACGAGAATTAAACGAGAAAAATGTGATAGAACTAGAAAGAAAGAAATGAAGAAAGAAAATGATTAAAGGAAATAAAATAAGAATTCACGTGGAATAAAAGAAAAGCGAATCAAGAAAAAGAAAGGAAGAACAAGACACAAATGTGAAAATAAAGAAAAACAATAAAAAGAAAGATAAAAAAAAGAAGAAACTAAAAAAAAACGCCAAAGAAAAGCAGAACGCGACAGTTTGTGCTGACATAGTCATAAATGGGAGGAGGCTAAAAGCAGGTGTCGAGTATAAAACGCAGATAAAAACAGTAAAATTGTTATAAAAATTAGGGTTGAAAAGATGGCTTCACCACAGGGTGGGAAAGTCTTGAGAAGCGTTTAGAATGCTGAGAAGAAGAGATATTAAAGTATAGGGAGGTGACGATGGTCCGACCTCTACCCGAGAATGAGCGGCAGAGATAAAAAGAAAGGAGAATACGTGAGATTTGCAGAAAATAAGAAAGGGAGAAAAAAGCGACAGACAGAGAGAGAATGTAGTTTTAAAAACAAACTAAAAGCAAGAGAATTAGAGTGATTGAAAGGTTTACTGTTTGAAAGAGAAAAGGTTAAAGATTTTGGACGCAGAAAATAGAAAATATAATTTTATTGGCACGAAGGTAGACCTATAAGAGAAAATCTAAGAAATAATAATAATAATATCGGAGTAACATTAGTTTAATAATAATAATAATAATAATAATAATAATAATAATAATAATACAGAAATCAAAGGAAATAATAACAATGATTTGATACATAAAACCTAAAACTTTCTCAGCAACAATTCAACAAAATTTTTGGGGTAGCACCTCGCCTAGGAATCCAGTAAAATCACATCCTATAAATTACTTTGTACATTTAAGTTTTATCTCTATTTTTGAAGTAGAAAAAAATTAAGATAAAAAACCCTCCTTCGCTTGACCCAGTCAAATCAATATAAATCTAATTCAATCTAATTCAAGTAAAAGAAAAGTGTTTTATAATAATAATAATAATAATAATAATAATCCATAGATAGTCTAATCTCAAAATTTTATATACTTGCGCCAAATGAATATAAAAATCGTCACGATAGAGTGGAGCTATATTCACACTGGACAATCTGCAAACACTTTGGGAAATGTATTAACAAACGCTGATATTAACCTCCCTCAGCACCTGTTACAGAAATAGAAAACATCATAATTCTATGAAATTAAATTATTTTTAA
Source organism: Ascarosepion bandense (assembly GCA_037127315.1). Classification (NCBI taxonomy): domain Eukaryota; kingdom Metazoa; phylum Mollusca; class Cephalopoda; order Sepiida; family Sepiidae; genus Ascarosepion; species Ascarosepion bandense. The sequence goes on from JBBBDQ010000337.1 coordinate 3,519,226, forward strand.
AGATAGGAAGATTGAAGCAAATAAGCGGACATAATTGTCAAAAACTGAAAATAAAACTCTTGCCCAATAATTAATATGGCTTGCTCAGAGGAATTTGAAAAACTGGAAACAGAAATAGAAAATTATGTGGAAATTATTTTTGAAAGCAAGAATAGTACCAGTCATAGTAGGTGTGCTTGCAATGATAAGAACAGAACAATATATTGAAAAAATGCCTGGGAAATTATGCTGTATTTGTGAGAATTCATCATTATCATCACCCTGTGTCCTCGTCCGAGATAAAACTCACTACACCCTTCCAGTATTCCCTATTTGTCATAGTTCCTGTAAGGTCTTCCTAGGCGATATATGTATCTCTATTTATCCTGTCTGGAAAGGTTAACTTACGAGATCGATTGTGAGATGATGGGTGCCTCCATAATACAAATGATGGAACAAGTTCATCTGTGGCATGTGCACAATGCCCAGCAAACTGGACACGTCTGAGAATTATTGGAGGTATCTATATTAATCCGTTCCTTCTCTCTCCAGTTATGGATAAATAGCAGGACAGATTGAAGTCTCTTAGGGTTTCTGGTTGAAACCTGGAGTCAGCTCAAAAAAAATAAAACAAAAAACAAGCAAACTGAAAACATGAAATAACTGTACTGACAGAAAATGAATAATCAACCGGATCATCGAGTCAGAGCTAACGATCCTTTTTTTAGCTGAACAGTATGCATAGCACCAGGGCTACATAGAGATTTGAATTAAAATTTTTCATTCTCCTGGACTGCTTGCCACGCAAGTTTGTCCTACTGATTACTCGTAGATGGGAGAGAAGAGACTGAAGATGAGTGAATGTAATCAACTCAGTTGGAATTCGAACGCGGATCTTTGATTCTTTAATCTGAGCAGGAATACATTACTTTTGATATTTGCTTAACTAAAGAACACTAAAGATCTTGGAATTATTTCGAACATTTGTTCTCATTTTGGTTGATGTAAGTGTTATAATAGACACAACGTTTCGACCAAGTACCCTCTGGTCATAATTAGGTGTCCATAGATTGGCTGATGTGGATTTTCTCGTTGATTATTGTGACATATCCTGTGAAATCAATTATTGTTCTTTCATGCTGAAATTCGGTACTCTCACTACTAAGTCCAAGGATCGAACTCATGACCACAAACTCCAGCAGGAAAGAACAATAATTGATTTCACACGAAATTTCACAATAATCGATGAGATATTCCACATCAGCCAATCTATTGACACCTGATGATGACGAGAGGGTACTTGGTCGAAACGTCGTGTCTATAATAACACCTATATCAACCAAGATGAGAATAAAAAGATCGAAATAATTCCAAGATTATTAATAATTACTCATCTCAGAAACAAACACAAAAGAACACTCAGTCTGTTAAGTGTCATACGTGAAACATGCTTGGGCGATCATGTCTCAAAAGAGACATGACTGACTGGGCAGAAGATTATCCCGCAGAAGGTTGCCATTGCTTTCTGCGGTAGACTGGTTGCCAGGCAAGGTTATAGAAATCTGTCCTATTATTTAGCCCATCACTGGAGGGAAGAGACAGATTAATAGCTTTCCCAAGGGTATTTACGCGTAAGGGAATGTGATGAATTCAACTGGAATTCGAACTCGGCTCCCCGATTTCTCGTTCCGTGCCGATATCCATTGCACCACAACGCACATTATCAGCGCTAATAAACTGGAAATAGCGCAAAATTGTTTTTTTTTTTCAAATTATTATTCCCGTAAGTTAAAATGAGTATGACTTCAGTCACTTCAGTCACTTTCTTACTAAATTACTGTGGCTTCCCTCTGTTTTTTCTGCAAATATTTTCATGGTAACTGCTGTAATGATCTTTTTTCCCTAGTGTTACGCCAACGTGAAATTAAGCGTGCTATTACATTGACTTCTAGGTCCCTTTTACAGTTAAAATAGTTAAATATAACCGCCCCTTCCAACAGTTTCTTTTTTTTGGAGTTCTTGTCTGTAGAACTGGCTTCTGTTTAATTTCTTCCCTGATAGCTACAATTTCCAAAAATTTAAATGCAACATTATTTGCCATATTCTGTCTACTTGAATCCCATTCATCTTTTATATTTTAATTCCTTGTTTCCTGTTTATGAAGTGGTTTCGGGCTTTCTCTTTTCCAATCTTTTACTCTTTTCCATTCTTTTCCTCCTTTTTTTTTTCAATTGGAGTAGATAGACTAAACTATCGCTCGGTTCACACTCCACCCACGTCTATTGAACGGGTGAAGAGGCTCATCCCTTGTTTCCTGTTTAGGATGTGGTTTCCGGCTTTCTCTTTTCCAATCTTTTACTCTTTTCCATTCTTTTCCTATTTTTTTTTCAATTGTAGTAGATAAACGGAACTATCGCCCGGTTCACACTCCACCCTCGTCTATTGAACGGATGAAGAGGCTCATCCCTTGTTTCCTGTTTAGGATGTGGTTTCCGGCTTTCTCTTTTCCAATCTTTTCACTCTTACGTAGCCCCCTGCACATCAGTGGCGTTACCGCCTTGCTCGGGGTGATATGATTAAAAAAAAAAAAGAAATACCCATTGTACTATATCATTGTATTCCCTTCTCAATAGTGGTGATCATGCTTTGTTTTGGGTGAATAATAATAAAATGATGAGAATTTGATAACAACATCTATTGCTCCATGCAACTTAAACCAGAACTGATGTCATGAATAAAGAAAATTCGACCTGTCAGATATTAGGATAGCGAGAACCATAGAACGTCGACTACTGTAACATCAGGACCTTCTCCCAGAACAATATAGTATGAAGTTTACTCTAAAGGTGAGCTAATTGCCTATTTCAGTGCTACCCTTAAATTGTAACCACGGTAATCAACACGAGATAAATAGGGATTTCTAATACGAACTGAGATTGTTCAAATCCTCTAGTTACTGTTGTCAGTGATCATATTTAGATAAAAATAATTATTTTATCTATTTATTTAAGTGTTTAAGTTCTTTTATATAAATTTTGGGGAAAAAAGTTGGTATATCTTTTCAAGTATAGATTTATGTGTATAAATTTCTGAGAACGTCTTCCCGACATTGCCAGAAATAATATATCCAGAGCTATATCTAGAAGAAGAATGTAAGGGCAGTAAGTAAACATTTCTCGTAGGAAAAAATGTGAATAATCTAACATGTCCTAGTTGCCAATGGCAATATCATTGAGTCAGATTCGAAAAGTAAATCTATTACGTACCTATCCTAATAATTTATATCTAATTATTCCTTTCTCTAGCTTCCTCCATACAAAAGCCTTATTTAGTAACCTATATTGAGTAGCATTTGGGCATTGTATTAGATAAACGTTTATCAAAATTAAATGTTGGAGATCTGTAGTGACTCAGTCAGTCAGTTAAGTGCCATACGTGATACACGCTTGGGCGATCATGTCTCGAAAGAGACATGACTGACTGGGCAGAAGATTATCCCGCAGCAGGTTGCCATTGCTTTCTGCGGTAGACTGGTTGCCGACCAAGGCTATAAAACCCAATCTGTCCTATTATTTAACCTATAACTGAAAGGAATAGACGGATTCATACCTTTCCCAAGGGTATTTGCGCGTAAGTGAATGCAATGAATTCGGCTGGAATTCGAACTCGGCTCCCAGATTTCTCGTTCCGAGCCGATATCCAATGCAACACAACGCACATCTTTTAGTGACTAGGACTCGAAAAATAGCAACTTCAATTCAAGCAAGAAAACTATTTGATCGTCATAATGAATTCAAAGAGGATATGACATCAGATCACATATGAAACTGAAAGGAATCGAATATAAATGCATGTGGGAACACCTGGATATAAGCCGTTAGCTATGAAATGTGTGGAACATGAAAGTTTGGGTTTGGCACACTTGAAAGAGTGCGAAAAATAATAGAAGTCTCACTAGGTGAATGAGATGTTTGAGGAAATGTTCCGACCACGATAGTGTGAGACCTTTCTGAGATACTAAGAATAGCCCTAAATATTTGAACAAACGCATTACTCAGTTCTCAGCACTTAATATCAAGCTTTTGGTGCAAATATAAAAAAAGCATTTAATAATAATAATAATAATAATAATAATAATAGTAATAATAATAATAATAATGAATGGATTCTAAAACAAGAAAGCTTCTTTCTAAACATAAGATGCATCATACAAAGGCTGATGTAGACCGTCTATACATACCCGTAAGAAGCTGGAAGAAGTCTTATTCAGCTAGAATTGTCATACAACAACTATTGGCTTACTAACAAACATAGAAACAACAATGGACTGGATGATACAATTAATCAAACAAAATGAAAGCAGAAAATATATAATCTATAATGAAAGAAGGCAGTAAATACAAACAAGATTTACATTTAGTAGATTCTGTAGAAAAGCAAAACAGAAGCCAAAAATCAACTAAAGATGCAAAAAATATGAAAAAGTAATCCAAGGATAAAGCGCTTGAACAGATGAAACAACGCTGGCAAGACAAACCTCTGCATGGCCAATATCCAAAAAGTGCTAATAAATGTCGATGGATTAAAGTCTGAGACTGAAGGCTTTATTCTTGCAGCGCTAGACCAATGTCTTTTCACTAGGAACTTTCAGGCAAATATTATACATAATAATGTAGATCGAAAATGCAGGTTCTGTGATAAAGAAACAATAGACCATCTAAACTCAGGATGTTCTGTACTTGCCCTAAATGAATATAAAACTCGTCACGATAGAGTGGGGCAATATTTACATTGGACAATGTGCAAACGCTTTGGAAAATATGTAAACAAACACTGGTATGAACATCACCCAGCACCGGTTACAGAAATAGAAGAGGTCACCATTCTATGGGACAAGCTACACAGACAGAAAAATTGAAGCAAATAGGCCGGACATTATTGTTAAAAACCAGAAAGAAAAAAATTGCCTATTAATTGATATGGCTTGTCCAGCGGATTGTAACATAGCAACTAAGGAATTCGAAAAGCTGTCAAAATATAAAGACCTGGTAATTGAAATAGAAAAAATGTGGAAATTGAAAACAAGAATCGTACGAGTGATAGTAGATGCACTTGGAATGATAAAAAATGGAACAAAACAACACATTGAAAGAATCCCTGGAAACCCTAGCTTAAGAGATATACAAAAAATTGTCTTGCTAAGTACAGCCCACCCACTAAGGAGAACTTTGTTTATGTAACGCTGGATATTAGAGGAGAAATGAAATAGGCCATAACAACACACCACGACCTACCTTAGGTCTTCCCGCAGACTTAGTAGGTAGTGTGACCATAGCAGAAATCGAAATAATAATAATAATAATAATAATAATAATAATAATAAGAAGAAGAAGAAGAAGAAGAAGAAGAAGAAGAAGAAGACGAACCGTATTTTAGAGAAGTATATTAAAAAAATGAAAAATTGGAGAGTAAATTCTGTTAGGAATGTTTAAGTCATCTGAAGAAAATAAGATGTAAAAAAGAAGAAATGAGCAGAAAAAAAAGTGTCTTATAAGTAAAAAAAAAAAAGAAACTGGAAAAAATAATAAAAACGGCAGGGGTTGTAAGGGAAATACCTTAAGAAATGTAGAAGAAAAAAAAGAAGAAATAAAAAAATATGAAGACGCAAACGATAGTCATGCGAGACATCTAATTGAAAAAAGTAATAAAACGACGAAAACTGATATGTCCGGGTAAAGTTGTATGAATGCATATGAGAAGTATATACATTTCTATTGGCGGGAAGACTAGTTGTTTTAGGACCTCGCTAGGAAACACAAAATAAAAGAAAATGTATAAAAGAAAAAATATAAAAAAGGTACATAAATAAAGTTAGAAATGACCGCATCGCTTCTCAACAGTTGAGAAAGAGAATGAGTAAAAGAAAAATGGAGATAGAAAAAGACAAGTGATATAAAATGCAATTCCGGCTTCACACCTACCTTTGTAAACTCAACATAAAAAAAGTAACCTTACGCCTTTCTCTCATGTTGTAAATTGTCTGACAGTCTTTTGTGGACGGCTTTATATAATGCAATCGATTGGTCGGGCATACTTTTAATTTAAAGTAACGTCTCCACAATGAGTCAAGATGAAATGAAACTAAGTCTTATTCTTGGTACCTATATTCAAAGTTTTTGGACTTAAATTGTGCTTCTATTAGATCAAGGAAAACTTTTGAATTCATCTCTTTGCAGGAGGCAATAGAAAGCGTATCCATACGATTTAAAAAAACATGATCTAAAACTGAAACCAATATTAACAGCTTTTTGATTCATTTGTATTTCTTAAAATTCCGTCCATTTTTAATAGGAAAAACGAAACAGGCTAACAATTATCGATTAATTCAATGAATGAAGGAAACATAATCAGAAGTAAGTGATGTTAATTGATGTGAGGATATATTACACGATCAGGATATTCCTTTAGAAGAATCAAATTGTAAAGAGTCAGCAGAATACAAACACGCAGTCTACAGATTAGACACAAAATTTGAGAAAAAAGCTCAATACACAAAATTTATTTTGATTAAGTGTAAATAAAATCACTTATATACCTCAGTTGGAAGAAAGAAAACACTCAGAAGAGAAAAATTTATGTTGTGTAGTATTTGCTTGACCGAGAGAAATACTAAAAATGCGGAAGGGTATCTCGAAAAATAAGGAATTCTGTGAATTCTAATTTTATATGTATTTAAATTTAGCTTTGTAAGTCAAAATTCCACCCAGTTCTCTGGTCTGATTTGATCAAACAGATATCGCTTTATTTTTAGTCTTAATTTTGCATTCTATAGTTTAGAGGCTACAACAGATAAACAACAGCTAAATTTATTCTTACATCTGATTCATTTTCTCATTCAAAACAAAACATTTGATTATATTTTCACATTTCTTTTGTTTAAGATTATAGGAGAATAGAGGACAGTCTGCTACATATTTCTGTTTTGAATATATTCTCAGATAAAAAAATCCTTTTCTTTTTATCAGCCTTCCTGAAATTACAGTCTAGCTCAACACATAGGAATCGATAAAAGTGTATAAATAAGTATTTTGCATTTTATAAATTTTATAAATCCATTTTGAACATTTATAAATCTACCGTTCGTTCATGCATTAAATAATGTTTCCATATCTTGTCGGGCACTCCGGCTATTCATCCCCATTTAATCGACGAAATTCAAAGAAGAATCTGCAATATAATCAATCCTGACTTAGCAGCTCGCGTTTAGTCACTTTCTCACCGAGGTGATGTGGCTTCCTTCTGTCTTTTCTAAAAGTTTTTTCATGGCAACTGCTCCGTTGAGCATTTTCCCTGGTTCCCTGACAATATATATTTATTCGTGCTGCTAGACTGGCATCAAGGTCCCACACATTTACCATCGAAATACTTAAATGTAAACTCCTCTTCTACTGTAATAGTTTCTCTACTCGCACTTCCCGTTTGTGGAACTCTCTTCCATGTGCTACAATCTCTAACATTTTAAATACAACGTTAATTGCCTTCTTTTATCTGCTTGATTCCAATCTATCCCTTACCATTTCTCCGACACCTCCTATGTCCTTTTTTCTCTCGCTATAACTTCCTGTGGTGAGTCTACCTTGATTTGGGTGAAATCATTATATAAAATACGAAAAAATTCTTGTATAAAGTATCGCCCCGTTTACAATCCCCTCGCGTCTTATGAATACGAATTTTAATGCTCCTTTACTTTTTAGCATAGGGTTCTTTTTAAAGTTCTACATTCTCTTTCTCCCCCAGTAGCCCCTTGAATCTTAATGGCATTATCGCTTTATTTGGCGTGAACTGTTTAAAATAATTTTATGGAAATATTCGTTTTCAAATTTTCATTTTTATTTTTCATCTGCTCTGTTCTTATTTATTACAGTGTTTTCTTAGTTAACCGTAAATCGATTTTCCGGAGTTCTATTAACCGGATGTGAAATGAAGAGAAAAGTTGTAATTATAGGAACATTATTCACTTATCCGAACCAATCCTATATTAATATTTAATCTCAGAGAAGTGCTTTCAGAATTTTGAAACGCATGACCAATGTATGATAAAAAATAAAAAATAAAAAAAAACGCTGACGGGATAATTCCAATTAATTCTTATTAATTTCTTCGTGGTTTTCATAAAAAGAATATACGTTTGAATTATCAGAGTGACCAAAGTAAGGATGAACTGATAACCACGCCAGAAAATGTTGAAGTCTAAGAAGATGATAAGGATATTGTATCCGAAGCCAAACAGCGCCAAAATGCATAATTTCAAATAATGAATTTAAGTTTGTTGCACTTTCACCAGAAGTTATTCATATAAAAATACTAGCACTATAGCCCGGCGTTGCTCGGGTGTAATGAAAGCTTTAAAACTAATCCATGAACCTGGAGCTCAGACATTTTGGACGTTGGCACGAAAGACTAAAAAGCAATAGTTGTTTCCAATTAAAGCGAAAGCGTAGACTGAAATAAAAATGAATGGATGTAAATCAAATTTTGAAATACAATTATACCTACTTAGAGCCAAACCGGAAGCAAAGACTAAAATAAAAGGGCTGAAAAAAATACAGATATACAGGTAGATAAACAGACACACAGATACAAAGATCTTGCCTTTTATATATATATTACCGATTTTCTGCATTATTATAAGAAATGCAACCTTTAAGCTTCTGAATATCGTTTCTCATATCTTTGTCTATGAGTGTATCAAATTTGATTAAAATCGGACCACTCCTTCTATAACCCGATTTTTTCGATTATCGATTTTCGATATTTATCGGCGGTACCTCTACACAAACCCTAGCTAAGAACACTCGCAGACGCTTATAATACAACTGTGTAAATTTTCAAGAAAATCGTTTCAGCCGTTTCGGAGTCTATAGGTAACGGACACACACACACACACACACAGAGAGAGAGAGAGAGAGAGAGAGAGAGAGAGAGAGAGAGAGAGAGAGAGACAAGTTTCCATATATAAATAAGTTTAGATGTTTTATTCCAGTGCCGGGAATTAGCGATAGAAAAACAAGAGGCCAGCTTGATCGAGCGGACAAAATGACGTATTATTTAATAAAAAATAAACTGCACAACACTATGAAGAAAACTGTTATTTGATGATATAAAAATTAATTTTCTTCAAGAAAAATGACTTTTGTTCATTCATTGTCCGATAATTTAAGTATTCAAAAATCCTGAATTTTGAAGTGAACGAACATATTTCTTTTTCAATCCTTATCGCAAATTATCCGGATAATCAAGAAAGTACTGCAACAATCGAGAAAGTACTCTATACCGTTTTGTAGAAAGCGTGAATCAAGCGAAAATAATTACTACTACCAAAAAAATTCAAACTTGCAATACATAATCGCACTAAATTCGTCTTACATGGATTACGGCTTACACGATTCGGACACAAGTGAATTTTAGCATTACAAATTTAGATAAAATATATATTCCTATATTGTTATTAATACTGCTCATCAGTTTTTATATTCGGCAAACTTCCAAAGCGTACTTTAACCTTGAAATTAGAAATCTCTGTGTTAACAACACAACACATTCCCAATACAAATATTTCTTTTTATGATAAAAGTTATATTGTATTAGCACTACAAGCATGAATACAAATGATATCGTCTCATAAATTACGTAAAACAATTGTCGAAATTTATATATTTTTTTGTACAAATGATACTTTTATAGCTTTTATCGAATTAAATAGCCTTGTTTTTGCAACATTTAAACTGATAATTGTCACTGTTTATCATTATAAGTTAGGAAATACATGAAAACATTTGAAGATACTTATATTGAAGAAGTGATTCTTCCATTAAGTGTTCTTTGCCGACGTCGGGGTTCACCAGTGTAGAAGTAGGGTGCGTGTTTTTTGATGTCGGAGTTCACTAGTGAAGAAGTGATTCTTCCATTACGTGTTCTTTGGACGTCGGGGTTCATCAGTGAAACTATAGGGAGATGGTTAATGTTGATTGAATTGTCCTTATGTCATACATAACCGAACCCACGACAATTTAGGATTTATTCGCTATCACCAGAAGGTTAGAAATTAGGAATTTGTGGATTAGTGGAAGAATAAAAGTATACATTTTGCATGATTAAATAGAAATTTATTAATAGAAAAGAATAACATGAATTGGTAGAAGTTGAATGTTCATCAAGAAAAAGTAAGGAGGTAAGGGTATCAAAAGTTCGTAGTAGTAACTTGTTGGATATAGGCAGGAATGTATGCATGCATGTAAGTCTGGGCGTTTCTTGGGTAGGAGTGTCTTTGAAGTATTTGCAGTCTTAAAGGGTTCCGTTCGGTTATCAAGTACGATGAAGAGGAAGGAGGTGAGAGGTGAGAGAGAAAAACAGAGACAATAATAATAACGATCGCTTGAAGTTTGTTCAAGGGTACGTGTTAATTGGTTGTCATCTTAAATCTCTGATGCGACGATCGTGTTGTCCAATTTTTTTTATATCGTTTGAGAATTCACTCCCGGATGTGATTCTGGCCTTTCCATTGGACGACAAACATTTCGCATCGAGGTGTGAAATTTCGCGATTTCTCTGTCTGTTAAGCAAAGTTTATAAATTCGAGAAAATTCGTTGATTTCTAACAATAAGTCAGTGTTTAGCATTTGAATTTTTAAATCTAGATCTTGTTTTGTTCACTACAATATCTCCTGCAACATTACATCTTCCATTGCGGTCTCTTTGATTTTTTTTTTATTTATTCAAAACATGTTATAAAATAAAGTATAATTACATATTTTAGCAATCAAGTTCTGTGCTGTAAGCTTTGAATGCAGATTTTTGTTTTTAAAGATTGGGCAAAAATTTGCTGTGTACTTTCAATTAAATTAAAATTTATTTCCAAAGAGTCCTACCCACACAAATATACAAATCTCCGTTAAAACTTGTTATATATGATTGTGCCAAATGCATCTCAAGAATGGAAGTTTATTATCAACATTACTCATAGGTTATTATTGTCGGGTAACGTGAAGAAAATCGTTTATAAACGAGTGGAAATCTCCTTAAATCATCCATATTTCATCCGTTTTTCATTTTACATGAAATAGTTTTGCTTAGGATGTGATATGGAATAATTAAATGATCAAAGCTCATCTTCTAAATTTCGTGCTTGCAAATACGCAAGCCATACTCTCAGAAATTATTAAATAAAACAAGGCTCTTATTTTAGCCTTGTTGTATTCCTCATGAGGTTTGAAATGTTTTCGTATTGGGATACGTGCCAGACATGTAATATGTTTTGGACCAATAAAGTTCTACTATTATTCGATACAATCATGAATTCTGATCATAGAATGCGTTTTTAATGAATAAAATTAGAAGACTCTACTGATATGGTCATGTGCTGATGTGTGGTCGACATAGCAGGTATACATTTTCATATAAGAGATGTATCCAATTCCTGGAGTCATTTATATTTGTACGTATGCAACGAATTCAACTGGATTTCGAACTCGGCACTCCGATTTCTAGTTCCAAGCCAATGAAATTAGAACTTCTGAGCAATAGTTGCTTACTAAATATCACTAATTCATGCATTCTTTGTTTTCAAGTAATATTCAGGCTCCTTTAAAATGTGTGAGCCAAGTCTTCAAACCAAGAAAAATGGTCAAGTGAAAACTTTGCCATGACTAGCAACTGGTTAAACGACTCCGCCTACTTGTCACTTTAAATTTTCGGCTGATCCGTTTGAGACTTACACCACGCTCCCCATAGGAAATCGACTGGAAAGTTCTATGGCTAGGCGAATGTTTCCAATCTTTTCACAAGTGGAACCGAACCAATTCCACTGAAGCTACCGCGTCGCTTGGGATATCCATGCTCTACGAAAAACAATCCGGACGAGAGGCAAAGATCAATACAAGTAAGGTTGACACTTCTTCCCAGAAGAGACTCCATTTCTCAGGATGTATGGGCATGGAAGCTAGTCACTGTGGAGTTAACCCGTCACACATTTTGATCTATTGTCGAACTGATATTGCAGCACTTTGGCTCGGTTTTGAGCCTATGAACAAGCATATTGCCTGCAAGCAAATGTTTCTTGTTCTATGCTACTTTCCTTTCTCATCCGTGATATTGACAATAACTGAAAATTTCACAAACCTACCGCTGTCATTAGCGTAGCGAATCAGTTAAGTGCCATACGTGATACATGCTTTGGGCGATCATGTCTCTTTCGAGACATGACTGACTGGGCAGAAGATTACCCCGCAGTCGATTGCTGTTGCTTTCCAGACAAGGCTATAGTACTCAATCTGTTCTATTATTTAACCCATAACTGGAGGGAAAAGTCGGATTCATACCTTTCCCATGGGTATTTGTGCGAAAGTCAATGTGATGAATTCAACTGGAATTCGAACTCGGCACCCTGATCTCTCATTCCGAGTCGATATCCACTGCACCACAACGCACATCCAAGCGTAGCGAAAACTTACCAATAAAGCCCCCACCAAATTATCATTTGATAGACTAGAGCAGCACACTCTTCCTACTATCAGTTTCTCAAATTTGGCTATATGCCGGACGTAACAAAGACTAATAATATTAGCTGCACCATTCTTCAGAATATATCATAATTTTAATATATTAATTATTTGTAACGGTTTCCAGCACTTTCAAATCGATTTCTTATATTCTATCCAGTTACCTTAAAAAAAAAAAACGTAAAAGAAGACGCTAGAAACTTTTGCACACACCAAACATAATATTCTATTAAAACTACGATTTATCATCTATATTGCTTATATAATCAGCATTTTTTCGTTAACGTCTTAAAATTAATTCAGCATAAAAGACCAAATATTAAAATTATCAAAATAGATTGACTATCACGTCAAGATGAAGACTTAATCATATTTTATGTGACTGTTTTATTTCAGGACTCTCTACAATATCCTGTCACCTGTATATCAAAATAATACTTGGCATTTTACTGCATCCTCTATTCCCTATCGGACATCTATTTCCACTATTTGCTTTTGGTATGTTATTTGCTCTTACCGTTTTTCACTCTTGCTTTCAGTATAACTTGTGAAAGTTATATTCTCTAAGCTTTTTTTTCTCATTATGTACCCCATAAAGCTAATCTGTCTCCTTCTCTGATGTTAACTATATGTTATTTATTTTTTATTTTCATTAATATGTCATCATTGCTTATATACACCATCTATTGTATTCACAAGATTTTCCTGTAAAACCATAACACAGTTACCTCTAATCCCTACTTGAACTGAGAGAAAATTGTTCAGAGCTCAGTACCATATGAGAACCAGTGTTACACAGCACTTCATCTCTATTCTTATTGCTTCTAATGAAACATTTCCGCAATTAAAGAAATTGACCAATCTGAGAAGAGAAGGGAATGCTGAATAATCTTAAAGAAGATTAAGAAGAATTATGGCAAAAGACATGTAGTTCTACTGAAAGATGGTCAGACACCATGGACAGAACTTATGAGCAAAAACAAAGTTTTAGAGATAATTGAATAAAAAAAGACACTTACATTTAATATAAGAATTAAGAAAACTTATATTTGATATAAGAATTAAGGACACTTATATTTAAACTAGCAGTATAGACCGGCGTTGCTCGGTTGTAATAAAAGCTTTAAAACTAATCCATGGTCCTGGAGCTCAGACTCTTTGGACGTAGGCACGAAAGACTAAAAAGCAATAGTGTTTCCAGTTAAAGCGAAACCGTAGACTGAAAGAAAAATGAATGGATGTAAGTCAAATTTCGATTTCCTGGTATCGATATCAAATAAGTTTTTTCGTCGTAAACTGAATTTTGAAAGCAAAATAAGTCCTGAGTAAATGGTATCATGGCTGAGACTAAGAACTACAATTATACCTACTTACAGCCAAACCCAAAGCAAAAACTAAAATAAAAGGATTGAAAAAAATAAACATACAGGCAGATAAACAGACACACACACAAACATCTTGCCTTATATATATATATATATATATATATATAATCATTTTGCTGCACTATTGTAAGAACTGTAACCTTGAAACTTCTGAATATCGTTTCTTATGTTTTTGTCTATGAGTGTATCAAATTTGATAAAAATCGGATCACTCATTCTATAACCCGATTTTTTTTCGATTATCGATTTTCGATATTTATCGGGGGTACCTCGACACAAAACCTAGCTAAGAACACTCGCAGACGCTTATAGTACAACTTTGTAAATTTTCAAGAAAATCGATTCAGCCGTTTCGGGGTCTATAGGTAACGGGCACACACACAGAGACACACACACAGACAAAGTTCCATTTATAAATAAGTTTAGATTTAGATATATAGAATTCCAGTTGAATTATATGCATTTATTTCCGCGCAAATATCCTTGGGAAAGATATTAATCTGTCTCTTCTCTCCATTTATGGGTTAAGTAGTAGGACAGATTGGGTTCTATAGCCTTGGCCGGCAACCATTTTATTGCAGAAAGTAATGGCAACCTACTGCGGGATAAACTTCTACCCAGTCAGTCATGTCCCTTTCGAGACATGACCGCCCAAAGTGTATATCACGTATGGCACTTAAATCACTCATATTTAATATCATGAGACAGCTGAAATTCTAGGGCGCATAATGAGGACAAAAACCCCAGGAATTCTGACACCAACAGGACATATATGAAAGGCAAAAGGGTCAGGAGAAAGCAGCGCATAATCCACTTAACGAGCTTGTCTATATGAACTGGAAGTTTAGGAGCAAAAATAGAAAACTTACTAAAATCTACAAAGGGCAAATTATTTCAGGCAGCCAGGAACGTCCCTGTCCTGAAGGGAAAACGTCATAAATAAAAGAAGCATTTTATAGTGCTAAATATCAAGAGATAAAGTATTGATATAGATAAATCAAGTTTATTCATATGCAAAACTTTAGATCTCCTGAAGACTCTGCGATGAGGAAGAGTTCCTGGCTTAGATCAAATCAAAATGAAATAGATTACTCATTTAATTTCTCCTAACTTGAAAGTTCGCAGTGTACGACCAAAATGGATTTTTTTTTAATGCGATCGCTTGATCAGTGATTTTTACTCGTTGATGTAAGTTGCTGGTCGCGTTCTGAAGGTAGTCGCGTTCTGGAAGTGGTCGCATTCAGGAGGTGGTCGCGTTCAGGAGATGGTCGCTCACTAAGGGTCTATTAACATTAGCAAATCGTCCGTGCATAAAACGGTCGTTAACAACAGGTGGTCGCTGACGAAGAGGGTTTTGTTTCAGTTAAGGGTTTTACAATCATTAAAATACAATTTTTCATGTGTACGAATATTTGTTTCACCCCATTGTATATATATATATATATATATATATATATATATTATGAATTATAGTTTAAAACATGTACAAATTATCATCTATTACAAAGTGTACATTTTGTTTCGACATTGAAAGGACAATATCTCATCAGGTCGTGTGAAAAGAAGATGGAAAATTATTTACCTTATATTGTCGAATAATGTTTGAGGAGTAAGTGGGGTGGAAAATACGAAATCAGTGTTGTAAGTTGTAAGTTAGAATTTGAACAAAAAGAGAGAAGAGTTAAAGGAGAGAGGCTTCACTCAAACTCAACCAAAATCGAGTCACTGGTACATCAAGGTCTGATGACTTGATATGCGAAGAAAAATATCAATTTACACACACGCTGTGGCAAAAATTAATGGATCATTTAGCTTTTTGCATTTTTTTTATTTTTCCGAAACACTTAGTTTTATTTCAACAAAAATCTGGTCTATTTTGTAAATTCTACCCTATCTGCCATGACAATTTCACGTTTTCTGAAAGATGCCAACCTTCCGACGTTGCAGAGACATCCACTTCTGCGTCACAACGTCTTCGCATCACATTACAGGCTTCCATAACTCCTGTCCACATTTCTTCCACCTGTGCATACATCATTCCCGTTTATTCGTAAAATTGACAAAGCATAAATCCCGTTTTACAAATACAACTAAAACCAATACGTACTTCGTATTTTTTAAATTACACATCACGGCAACCTCATACTGGTGCTTTCTAATTTCTTTGAATAACCTTACCATTTCAACATAAAATACCCAGCGCAACGCTGGGCTATGCAGCTAGTTATATATATATATATATATATATATATATATATATATATATATATATATATATATATAAACGCAGACAGATCTCTTTCGCTGTATCACAGATCATCATTATGGTTAAACATCCGATTGCATTTAGCCAGGATTGAGACCCGACCGAATTGGCATCAGTCGGCGATTCTACCTCTGAGCTATTGGCGCTAGATAGAAGAAGATTAACTTGTGTATTATATACAATGTAAACATACGCCACTAGCTGAGAGTGTTCTAATTCATTACTGACATGAATGCTAGATTGGCTACTGTTTATATATATATATATATATATATATATATGTGTGTGTGTGTGTGTGTGTGTGTGTGTGTGTGTGTGTGTGTGTGTGTGTGTGTGTGTGTGTAGTCCTACGAAAAAATACCATTTTTGCACAAATATTTATATCTTAATGTAATCTACATGCTCGTCAGGCACGTAATTCGATGGAGAATATCAATCTCCTATATAGAATAATTGACAACATAATTAAAGCGTCAAATTGAAAATTTATCGATGCACTTGTCTGTGTATGTGTGCTACTTACTCGAAAATTTCACTATATATTCATGTCTCTGTATTTATAAGTATATTTGTTTCTGTACTACTTTAAATAATTGACCGTGATGCCTAATCAACTTTTCCCGTATTTTTAAGGTATATCTGCAGACATATTTCCAATTGGGCAGCCAGGAAAATGTCTTTAGAGACCACAATGGTAAGAAATTAACTGCTTTTTTATAAAATATTTTTCTTTTTACACTACTCCAAAATATTCCTTATTTCTTTTGAATTAAAAGAAATCTTGATAGTTTCTTTTTCTGTTTCTTTCTTTTTTGTTTTTGTTTTGAATCATATTAAAGTTGGTTCTAAAATATTAAATAAATAAAATGACACATGATTTTTTTATATTCCAAATGCTTTTTTTTTCATGATCAATTCGGGTCAGTGGATTCAAATTTTAATCTCTTGGAATTGATCTCTTCATACAAAAACCGTTTAATTCAGTTCTATTTCATCTTTACTCATCTCAGGCACGACGCCAAAAAATTAAATCTACACAGATATTAAATGTTTTTGGCGGAGAATTGTCAAGTCATACTTTACATTTATCTGATTCTTTCATAAAATTATTACATTTTAAATCTATTATCTACGACTCTATCTAATGTAAACTGTATCTTGTTTTAAATACAGTTTTTTAATTTTTCTTTTACTTTGCTTATGTTCTTGAATGAGACTTACTGATATTTTCTGGATTTAAGGTTTATTTTCCAGCTCGCCCACGTCGCTACCGAGTGTGATATAACGTGAAGGTTTAAAGTAGGTTTGAAGGTAGTACTGTGGAAAAATTGCCAAAGACACTCGGTAATTCCTTTTTTGCGGAAGCCACAGGAGCAGGGCAATAAAATTAGCTACTTCGGAGGTTTTGCCTTGTAAAGTCATTCACCAATGCAAGTTAAGTATTTAAACTGATTTAGTGCTGTAGATCAATTGTGACGCAAAGCCGAACGTACGAAGCATTCAGTGAGGATCGAACTCACTAATCAGTTGTAATTAATCTTACCTAATAAGCTTGCTAACCATTACACAAGGTCAATTTTTTTTTTATTTATATATGACTTGTGCCTTATTTTTTTTATTTTTTTTTTTATCGTATCACCCCGAGCAAGGCGGTAACGCTACTGATGTCCAGGGGGCTACGTAATAGTGAAAAGATTGGAAAAGAGAAAGCCGGAAACCACATCCTAAACAGGGAACAAGGGATGAGCCTCTTAACCTGTTCAATAGACGTGGGTGGAGTATGAACCGGGCGATAGATAGATCTATCTACTGACTCCAATTAAAAAAAAACCCAAAAAACAAAGTGATAAGATTGGAAAAGAGAAAGCCGGAAATCACATCCTAAACAGGGAACAAGAGATGAGCCTTATATGCAGAAAAAGAAATTACTGCTTTTAATATCCATTTTTTAAAAAAATTTTATGATTTATTTTTAAATGATTTTAACAGAATGAGCGCACTAGAATTGTCAAAAATTGTGTTTAAAGGAACATCATTTTCTGTCTGATTTTAAATTCCAGAAAAGGATGAACTGGATAAAACACTGCAGCCCTTTTAGGGCCTCGGATGATTTCTTTTCATTCTATTTCTTACTATTTTTTAAAAATCCTGTCTGCATTTCCACATTTTGTAAAACAACCAGAAGAAGAATCTTCACCTTCCATGGCCGGAGACTGTTATAAAACTGATTTAGCACATAAAAAGTCCTTAAAATTAGACAAACAAAAATCCGAGATTACTAAAATAAAAGTGTCAATATATATCCTGCCTCTCCACTAAGGCCTGGTGTGGCACAAGTTCGTTTAAGTTTAAAAAGCTCCATAAGCATACTTATGCAAATACGCCAAGGACGAATTTTCTTTTTTTTTTTTTTTGATTCTGAGTATTTTCTTAAATAAAAGATTCTCAATGTTTTCTTCTTCATTTTTTGCCTTTATTATTTTCATACATTAATTTGCCTACTTTTTATTTTCTAGATTTATCATGTATTTTTCCATAGTTTAATTATCTTCAACATTCGTTTCATTTATGCTACGTTTTTTATTTGACTTTTTCTATTTCGCAATCATATTTCTTGTCTCTCCTTTTAAGATTTTCAACAATGTATTTTTTTAGTGGACACTATTTAAATGAAATGATCTACTTGTAAAAATAAGGTATTATATTTTTAGGTTTTAACTTTTGTAGAATAGCCATATTCAACATTTCTCTAGTTTTGATTTCTGTCCGAATAGTCATTTACAGATTTATAAGTGACGATTTTTTCATAACATTTATACAAAGTAAAATCGTTCTTTGACTTTTTGCAGTTATATGCGCTTTGTTTTTTCCTTATTTACAAATGTCGAGCTTTGAAACTGTGCTAACGTTATTGATGTTTAAATACTTTTTGTTATTTTTTTTTTAATCATTTCACCCTGAGCAAGGCGGAAACGCCACTGATGTGCAGGGGGCTACATAAATGTAAAAAGATTAATTAGAAAAGAGTGAGGAGTAAAAACTAGTTATAAAGGAACAATAGAAAGCTGAGAAAACAGGTGCGATGACAGATACATAGGTGGAGAGAAAGGGAAGGTTATACGGGGGTGGGGAGAGAGCTAGAGTCCAGTGGTTAGTAGATGAGAATTGACTTTGCATTTAAATTTCTGGAGGTTGTAGCCGTCAGGAAAGCAAGAATACGGGAGCGAGTTCCACAGGCGGGAAGTGCGAGAGAAGAAGCAGCAGGAGTAGAACTGTCGTCTGCATTTGGCTAACCTGACTGTGAATGGGTGGGATCCAGTTGCCAGTATATATTGCATATTTAAAAAATGCATCACTAATGCTTTTTTTATGAAAAGAATTCTTTATGAAAAATATTTATTTATAAAAAATAATTGTATAAAATATTTTTTTTACAGGAAAACACACATAGATTCTCTTACCCTCAATTTCTCTCACAATATATATATATATATATATATATACACGTAATATGTCATATATAACCAAAATTATATCCAAATAATCAATATAAACGATGCTCATTTTTTATTTATATATGTATTACGGCATTATACGAAACTGGTATAAGCCGACTTATTTCAATGGATACTCATATTTGAGTGGAATATATATATATATATATATATATATATATATATATATATATAGTTAAACAGTACATTATAATTTCCACTGGCCTTAATCGTTTGAAAAATAACTTTTATCCGGCAGGAATCGAACTTGCATATTTCCAACATCAGAGATGACGTCTTTAGACCAGTCGTGTCTTACCACTAGATTAAAAAGATTTCAGAACAGACAAGATACAATTTAAACTTGTATAGATATTCTCCTAATTCATTTTCTCTACTCAGAATGTATCGAATGTAAACAAAGATAAGATCATCCGGCCTATATAGTAGGCATCATAAAGGCATTTAAACTTATAGACAATATTACATAACAGTAAGATAGGCAGAATGTCCTTACGAAATGAAGGAAAAGGAGGTCGTGTAGAGAAAATATCACATGGAGTCAGAGTCCCAAAATTTCGAGAAACAATTGAAAATACCTTGTCAACAATGGATTAACCATTAGGACCAATCCAAGGTACCTTCAAATAAATGGAGCATAATAATGCCCCCAAAATCTCATTCTTCCGAAAAGATTTAATTTTAGAATTGATTCTCCTGGTGACCAGTTAACGGAAAGCTCATTAAACATGCTCAAACTCCCAACAATTTCAGGGACAGATGCAATCTATGCTTGGAAAAAACATAGCTATAATCATATATAAAAATCCTAATGAACTTTTAAATCACAGGAATGAACTAATTTTTAAATATAGACATAAAAATAGATAAAGGCTTACATGACAAGATCGAAATTAAACTTAAAATTTTGATTTTGGAAAAAAATTATATTTTATCGTTAAAGACTTTATATCCTTAAAATTTTGTATCATTCTTTGTATTATGTGTACTTTACTATTATTGCTTTTATTATTTTTATTTTTACTTTTATTTATAGCTTTCATATATTAGTATTATTTTAATGTAATATGTATATATTATCATTATTTCAATCACTTTAATGTTTTTGTTTTATTATTATTATTTTTATATTTTCTTATTACTTATAGTTTTATATTATTTTAATATAAGAGTATATTTTTTGAATTATTATTATTTTGTATTCATTTATCGTTATATTTTGTCTTTATTATTAGTATCAGTATTATTATTATTATCATTATTTGTTTATCTATTTATTTAATTTTTATTATTTTATTACTATTATTGTATTAAGGTCTTTAAATATTAGTTTCTTTATTATCATGTTATTATTACTTCTAATATGTTTTATATAATAATATAATAGTATTATTACTATTACAATTAGAATTAATAAGAAAAAATAACAATTCATTTTTCTAGCAAAAATACAACCCCTAATCTTTAATTTTGAATGTCATTCATCTAAAAATAGACACCTAACAATCCAAATCAAGATTCACTGATTTCTTTAACTACTGTTCTTGTAAATCTAAGAAAATGCCATCGCGTGACGCTAAGATTTAACACTGTTAAGTTAACCTTTTTCCCCAATTTTTTTCATTCTTTTTACTCTTTATAATCTCTTTCTTTTTCACTTTATTTTCTTTCTTTTTTACTTGAATTTTTCTGGATAAATTTAACCAATTCATTGTTGTATGAATTTGGTTCTGACGTGTGGTCAATAAGAGAGTCGCGAAATATAAACCAATGGGTTTATAAAAGCATCCAAATTATGTACTTTACTATATATATATATATATATATATATATATATAGAGAGAGAGAGAGAGAGAGAGAGAGAGATTTGACAAATGAAAAACTTTTAATCGAAACTAGATTCGATTATGGCTTTTTATATTTCATCAGATAAAAAAAAATGTATAAGTGCGTATGCTTAAATAAGAAACAATACAAAACTGGAAGCGGCTGAAATGTGGTTCTACAGAAGGATGCTACGGATATCGTGGACTGAGCATGCAAGCAACGAGGAGGTGTTAGAAAGAATGGCAACAAAAAGGAAATTGATGCTGAGCATCAGGAAGAGACAACTGAAGTTCCTGGGACATGCAATGCGGAAGGAGAGCCTGGAGAACCTGATACTGACTGGACAGATAGAAGGAAGGAGAGACAGAGGAAGACAGCGGATAACATATTTGCAGGGCCTGATCAGGTGGATGACGGAACGGGGTTTGCCAGGAGCAACAGGAGCAAACATACTAAGAGCCACAAGGGATAGGGAGACTTGGAGAGCCATGATCGCCTACGTCCTGAATGGACAGGGCGCATAGAAGAAGAAGAAGAAGAATCAAATCTAGTTTCGATGAAACGTTTTCCGCGTGCCAAATTTCTTAAAAATATATAATATTTTAAGCATATATATATATATATATATATATATATATATATATATATATATATATATATATACACGTGTGTGTGTTTATTCTTTATTTAAGTGTTTGTTTTATTTTGTATACGAATATATCAATGTTGTCCAAACAATTTGAAACATTAAATTTTTAAACAAACAGCTAATTTTTATAATTCTGCAAAAGTCTGGAACGAATTTTATACTGACTGATATAATAAACGGGATCTGACTTTCTAAAATAATCACAAATTAATATATTTCGGTTTTGATTTTGACAAGTGTATCGAAGAAAACTTTTTTCTAGTCAACCAGTCTACTTACGTAGTTTTGTTATTGAAATCTTCTTTCCTTCATCCTCTTCGTCTCTTTCTTTTTTCTCTGTAGATTTGTTTGATGCTTTAATTTTTTGTTCTTTTTTGACATTAATCATTTTCTTTATTTTTCGCAATGATATTAGTTCATTATTTTGTTTTTCTTTTCTTCTTCTCCGCATATATTCCCTATATATTATGACTATATATATATATATATATATATAGTCATCCGCAGACAGACCTGTTTTGCTCTATCACAGCTCATCAGTACGGTTAGACAGCCGATTTCTTTTTACCCAGGATTGAAACCCGACCGAATGGGCCTCAGTCGGCCATTCTACCTCTGATCTACGTTCTAATTCATTGCTGAATGAACGATGCATAAATGCCAGAGTAGCTACTGTTTTTCAAAGTCTACCATTCTTCCTGAGTGCTCAATCCGGGTGTGACAGCGTAAATAATTACCTCCAGTCAATTGCCAAAAGCAATATATATATATATAGTTGCTCTGAAATGTAATTTTTTTATTGTGGTGTTTCTCGCATTACATGACGATAAAGCGCGTCATCTTTCCTAACCTTTGCATGGCGTGTCTTATATCAATGTCCGAGACTTAATATGCCCGGAAGAAAGAAGACATCTCATATAGCGGCAGTAGCAACATCATTAAGAATTCTTAGACGAAGAAAAATGTAAAGAGTAAATAGGAATCGTAGCAGTTATTGTCGCTTATCTTCTTTATATAAGGAAAATTCCAGGAAACTATTTCAAGGATATTCGTATCGATATATTATCATTAAATATATTTGTATTATTATTGCTGAATGTTTTTGTATTATCATTACGATATTCCTCTTCAGACTAGAGACGTCAGAGTGTTGTCGCTGGAAGTCAAGTCTTCTTTATGCTTTAACACATTACTGGATGTCCTCCCTGTTTTTTCTAATGCTTTTATCCACATACTCTTATCCGTCTTCAGATTTTCCATTCGTCCATTATCATCACCGGATTCTTTAAGTAATTTCCAAGTGCAACTGTAACAAAAGGTACTTTCAGTGATTTCTTCATATTGCACAATTTATTTTCTTTTACTTTTACCATTTGTTTCAATTTCATTTATCGAATTTCAGTCACAATCATTTTTTCTTCTTGTTTTATTGTTGCTTTTCTTTTTCTTGTTCTTGCTCTTTTTCTCCTTCTTCTTCTATTACCTCCAATATGCAAATTTTTCAAGCCCTCTTAACACATATGTCCTTGTAATTTAAACTACTTCATTGTGGTTTTAAATATCCTTTTTGTTTCCATTTTCTTTCGAATTTCCTTGTTACTCATATGTTTGTTCCTTGATATTCTCAATATCCATCTGTAGAAATATATTTCTTTTAACTCGTTCCTCCTTGAAGGAACTGAACAATGAGAAATATATCATTTTTACTAACATTTTAGGATATTTTCAAGATTTTAAACTCTTCACGTACATTCACAATCCGTCTTTCGTGATTAACAGTTTTGTAAGGACACTAATGTCATTATTATTATTATTTTATTGCTATTGATTTCTGGTGTATAATTATTTTTTTCTGAGGTCTATCCTAAGATATAAAGTCAGAAATTACATCATGACATTTTCCACTCATCAATTTCGTAATAAAACTCTAAGATCACATACTTTACATGATTTACATTCCCTAATGAATCCAGCATTTAACTAATATATAATGAATTTCTAAAAGTTTTATGCTATTAATTGAAGTGGGAGGTTAATAGAGGTAAAATGATTCTAAGATTTTCTAAAAATAATAATTACATAAATAATTACATTAATTTGTGAATAAGTCCTGAAAGTCTCATTACAACCAGACAATTATTTGATTTTTGCAAGAATTTTTTAACTAATGTGTATCCGAACGCCAAAAATCGACTTGCGTAATATTACGGTTTGCCTAATAGCCACATTAAGTCACACAACGTGACTAGCTGATGGAAAACAAAAAAAAGAATTATGATTGAACTCTCGAAAGTTTTAGAAAAGATTAATTTTTTAAAAATAATGACTACAAAATATGATATTTTCTAATAATAGCATAAACATTTTGATGATAAATCTGTGTTTTAAGTTTGATCTCTTTTACCATCATTCGGTGCTGTTGTTCTTGTTTTTTTGTTGTTTTGTTTTTTTGTTTTTTGGTAGTTGATTGGAGGTAGTTATTTTTTATTTCTTTAAGACGTGAGTTACAAAGAATCCCTTCCATGAATCTGTTTGAATCTTTCCAAAAATCCATGGGCTTCAGCTATAATTGCTATTGTTGAAGTTCTGCTGTTCCAAATTATTGTGATTTGGATTTCAACGTCCTTGTATTTTGATAGCTTTTTGAAGATTTTCAAAGTCTGAAGACATGTCAATAAGTAGACACATTTTGTTTTTACTATTTCCGATCACGATGTCTGGGCGATTAACATTGATTAATCTGTCTGTATGTATTGTAAATTTCCATAAAACTTTTTACAAGTCATATGTCTGTAACCGGGTCTGGCTCGTAGTATTATTATTACAACTACTACAACTACTAATACTATAATATTATCATTTTCTTTTCCTTTTGGTTTTATGCACATTTTCTTTCTGGTCCCAACCATAGACCCAAGGTCAGGACATTTTCCACTGATCATTTTCGTAAAATAAATTTCTCAAAACGATGTTGGTGATATTCATACCAATTTCTAGCAACTCCCATAAAAGTGTCACATTTTCCAGTGCAGATATTGGCCCACTCTTTCAAGCAGAGTTTTATATTCAGTGGGTGCTAACACTGCAATCTGATACAAGATAGTCAATTGTTTCTGGATATTTATCACAGACTATGCATTTCGAATTAACTTAATTTTTCAGTATGTCAGTGTGGCAATCTCTACTTAAAAACATTAGTTATGTGCAGTAATTTTTCGGTTTCAGCTTTTAACCCTGCATCACGTAACCACTGATGGGTACGTGGTTTTTTCACATCAGCTTATTTGGTACGGGTAGAGTATTGGTCAGGAAGCAGCTTATGTCATCGTTTCTGCAAATGGTACAGAGCATTTGTTTTTGTTTTCTTTTTTAGGTTCTTTTCCGCTGCAGTGACTGTATTATGGTTTACTTGCAATTTTTCACCCACTTAAAATTCTTTTTTCAAATTTGTTGGTTTCTTTTATTACGATTTTTTTTATTTCGTTCATGTATTTTGTCCGAGATAATAATCCAGTCTTCTGTTTTTTTCACGTATCATCGAGGGCAATATGTTGTGATTTTGTCAGACAGGTATAGCTTAACTAATTCTCTGCCTTCTTCGGATCATGGCACAGAGGCGATCAAAAATCAAAGTTTGCATAGTGCATGCGGAGGCAAATAACAAGCTTGACATCCACTCAGCTATGATCCAATTAAGGATGTTGAGACTGACCGTAACCCTTGCACGACAGGGACAGACAAACTGTTTATGGCTGATAGTCTGTTTTAATGAGCTTTTCCCTCCGTTTGTTTAAATAATAACACATGGATGTGCGTTGTGGTGCAGTGGACTCGGCAAGACAACTCGGAGAGCCTAGTTCAAGTTCCAGTTGAATTCCTTGCATTCATTTACTCAAAAATACTCTTGAGAAAGGTATTGATCCTTCTCTTCCCTCCAATTATGGGTTAAATAACAAAACAGACTGTGTTCTCTAGCCTTGGCTGGCAACCAGTCTACCACGGAAAGGAATGGCAATCTACTGCGGGATAATCTTCTACCCAGTCAGTCATGTATCTTTCGAGACATGGTCACCCAAAGAGTGTATCACGTATGACAACACACTGACTGAATAACACACTATGCTTTCACGTGTTCGTATAGTTTTGAATGCGGACGTTTTGTTATGACTAATGGTTGTTACAACATCCACCCTCCTAAAGATTAATCTACTTATTAAATAAGACTTTTTTCTAATCCCTCTTTGAACTTACACAGTAAGACTATATTAGTGTTATGGTCAAACACACCTATTCTATAGTAAATAGACTCTCCCACCTAATTTAAGTAGGAGTAGTAAGAGGAACGGGGGTCAGTCGATATTGGACGATAGTAGTCAACAGTTAGTCGAATACAAAAGTAGTCAGCGACCTGGCAAGATTACACTGCGTCTTACATATTATATCAAGTTCCTAAGGTTTTGTACGTCGAACCTATTAGGACCGATTTTAGCACAAATACTAGCCTAGTGTATGTGCATTGTGGTGCAGTGGACTCGGCAAGACAACTCGGGGAGCCGAGTTCGAATTCCAGTTGAATCCATTGTATTCACTTACGCACAAATACCCTTGGGAAAGGTATTAATCCGTCTCTTCCTTCCAGTTATGGGTTAAATAGCAGGACAGATTGGGTTCTATAGCCTTGGTCGGCAACCAGTCTACCGCAGAAAGCAATGGCAACCTATTGCGGGATAACCTTCTGCCCAGTCAGTCATGTCTCTTTCGAGACCTGATCGCCCATGCGTGTATCACGTATGGCACTTAACTGACTGACTGACTAGCATCCACTGTGAAAATAACTCCACAACAGTAAACAAATAGAAATATCCAGAGGAAACAACCGTAATTTTCTTTTATAATCGTTTCACCCCAAGCAAGCTGTACTGCCACTGGTGCGTAGGGGGTTGACATAAGAGGTGAGTGAAGAGAAAATTGAACGGGTCACAAGCGGTGTTGAAGAATGCTTTAGAGAATGATGAGAACACTTGTGTGGAGATCTGCGTGAGAATAGAGTGGAAAAGGAAAATAACAAGGGGTGTCGTGGAAAAGATGGGAGTCAAGGAGACAAGAGATGGCAATTGACATTGCACTTCACCCTTGGAGATTGTAGCTGTCAGGAAAGAAAGTATCCGGAAGAGAGTTCCACAGGTGAAAAGAACGAGAAAAAAGCTGATGGAGTAAAAGTTGCGATTTGTAAGATTTATAAAATCTTATCCGACTGAAGGAATCGGCCATTAAACATGAATATAGGTTGTCCTGTTGAGTTTGCCGATTACGTACTTTTGTTTAAACCCGACAAAAAAAAAGCATTGATGGTTGAAGAATTTGGAAATAAAATGAGTGTAATTTTTATATGCATAATGATGGATTGCCTAAAGTAGATTTGACAAGTCTCGAGCGGAAATCTACTGTTCATTGTATTCATCTGAGTGTATTTAACTATTCTTATAGAGATAAGTAACTTGGGATGTGTGTTGTGGTGCAGTGGATATCGGCTTGGAATGAGAACAAATAAATAACAGGACAGATTGCCTGGCAACCAGTCTACCGCAGAAAGAAATGGCAATAATATTCTACCCAGTCAGTCATGTCACGAAAGAGACATGATCGCCCAGACTGGAAAAGAGAAAGCCGGAAACCACATCCTAAGCAAGGAACAAGGGATGAGCCTCATCAGCTGTTCAATAGGCGTGGGTGGAGAGTGAACCGGGCGACAGTTTAGTCTATCTATCTATCTATCTATCTATCTATCTATCTATCTATCTATCTATCACGGTTCCTATCTAAATACCGGTGTATTTATCAGAAGTATATATATATATATATATATTTACGCACTCAAACACTGATTGAGCACTCTGGAAGAATGGTACACTTTGAAGAACAGTAGCAACTCTAGCATATACGCATCGTTCATTCAGCAATGAATTAGAACTCTCAGCTATTGGGCGTGTACAATGATAATATACACGCTAAAAAGTCTGGCTCCTTGTACCGAGTGCCCATAGCTGAGATAATCGCCAACCGACGCCAATTCTGTCGGGTTTCAATCCTGGCTAAAAAACAATCGGTTGTCTAACCGTACTGATATCTGTGATACAGCGAAGCAGATCTGTCTGCGGATATATATATATATATATATATAATTATTAATACTCAAAGATGTGCATTCAGTAAAATAAAATTTAAAGTCATAAAATCTGTCGGTTTGATAAGTAAAATATTTGTAATTTACTGATTTACTTGCTTCTTTCTTTCGTCATTACTTTTTTTCATTTCTTTTTCTTTCATTTTTTTCAATATTTCTTTCTTTCTTTCTTTTTTCTCAAAACCACTCCGTCTTTATTTCTTTGTCAACATTTTCCTCACCCGGAGTTTATCTATTTTTATTATTTATTCTTTTTTTCCTTCTTTTCGTTATTATACAAATATTCTTTCTTTTCTTTTAACTTAGTGTGAGCTTTCTTTTTCTCTTTCTGTCCCTCTTTCTCTCTTTTTTTATTTTTATTCATTTTAAGCTTTGGTTTTTGCATTTTTTTTATTTTTCATTTCTTTTGTACATTTTCTTTTTTCCACCGATTTTTTCTTCCTCCACTTTCTTTTTTCTTTTCTTCTTCATTAGTCAGTTTCTCATTCTTTTTCTTTTTTTTCTTTCTTTCATTTTCTTTTTAAATTTGTCTCTTTTCTTACATATATTATTTCTTCTTTCACCTCTCGTTACATTTAAATATCACAAGCGTGTCTTTTTCTTTGGTGGCTGGACTTCGCACAATATGACATCAAGAAAACTATCTTAACAAAGAATACTCTCACAAAGAGGAAGAGTAGTCAAAGACAACGGATTTAGAATATGTCATTAAGAAAAAAAAAGGGGAGTATGATCAGTCACGTGGTCTCACGAATCTTCCAGTACTGTGGACAAAGAAGAGGTTGATTAGATCAAAATGGCGGCAGTAACATCCGGGTGTCAATCAATTTCAGGGCCACATGCTTTATTTAGTATCTTTATTATGGGCCTTTGCTTTTATAGTTGGGTATTTTTTTTCAGAATTGGTCAGGAAGAAGTGATCTGGTCAGCGTAGACAACGAAAGGAACAATCAAATTTTGGGGTCTCTCACTTCATAAACACCAGTCCAACAGGAAATTGTATCAGAAATCGACAAATGGCGCTAAAAATTATGACAATAACCAAAAAAAAAAACATATTTTCCACAGTTTCGGAAAAATGTGAGCACACTGCTGTTAATAATAGATAATTCTATCGAATTTGCCTGTATATATCAATCATGGAGGTTAGAGGGAGAACAAAGGAATCAACATATATCCATATTCATACGCAACAATATATATATATATATATATATATATATATATATATATATATATATATATATATATAAGCGTAATTATAATTATACTCGTCTCGAAGACCTTCCTCGGAAACTATCGAACGAAGGTAAAAATGTTTGTAAAAAAAGAAAGAGCTTAGAGCATGAAAGTCAGTCAAAAGTTTTCGGACCGAAATCACCACGAAGCCCAAAGGAAAAACCCGACAGATGCTATATATATATATATATATATATATATATATAGAGAGAGAGAGAGAGAGAGAGAGAATTAATATGAGGACATTTGTCACTTAACTGAGCTGAGTTATATCGACTTCGAAGTTTTGTGAAAGCACCGCTATGATGTTCATACACCTCAGGGCTTTTTAAAAATCTAAATTTCAGAATTAGGAAGGAACAAAAGGAAAAGAAAGTAATATTAAAAAAAAAAACAAATGAGAAAATTCTTGTTTTTTTTATATATATTTTATATATATATATATATATATATATATATATATATATATAAAATATTATATTTTTTACATATTATATATGCGTGGTACTTATTTAAAAGTGCTCAATATCAGTGATAGAGCAGACATATACGATCGCAAAAGCGTGAAACCCAGGGTTACAAACTCACACCTATCTATATGAATATATATATAAAATAAAGACTAGAGGAGAACTGTATTTTAAATCGCCTACGCGTTTCGTCCTGTGACGAAATGAACTTTATTCTAAATTACGTATCTATAAACAAACAGTGTTGGCAACCACAAAGATGCTCACAAATCGTTTTAAAAGATTAACAGAATATTTTAGTTTTAGAATTTCTTCATGTGTAGTGCAAAGTCACGAGATGTTAAAATGAAGGGAATTCAACAATTTTTTTAAAATTTTTTATTATGCATGCTAGTCTGTTTTAGTATATTTTCCATAAATAAAGGTGAGATTGGGAAAAATCCGGGGTGCAAATTGATGTGTTGGTAGTACTGGATGGCGGCGCTCTCGGGAACTTTTCTTCTGAATAAATTGCTTATTCTTTTTATTAGAGTGGCATTTTTAAAATCGAAATGGTGGTTGAATTTATTTCTGTGAATCACTAATGCATTTGTTAGATTATTATTAGTGATGTCTCTTTTGTGTTCGTATATATACGTCTTTTAGAATTCTACTTGTTTCTCCGATGTACATGGAGGAATAATCCCGGCAATTTATTCCGTATACACCTGCTTGTTCATCATTTTGATTTCGGTTATTTTTAGATCTAATAATGTCCATAAGAGTTTTCGAGGTAGTTGTTACTACGTGTGTATTTTTTTATTTGAGATAGATTGTTTTGCATTTTAGATGCAGTGGAGTTGGTTGGTAGTATGATGTATTTGCTATTGTTTAGATTATTATTGTTAACAGTTTCTTTTGTTGTGGTTCTATATATTATATGCCTTTCTTTTTGCATTGTGAATAAAGTTATACGGGTAATGCAAGTTTCTGAATGTGATTTCTATGTATTTTTCTTCTTTTGTTAAATACTGGGGGCTGCATATTCTTAGTGCTCTTAAAAGAAACCTATAATATTACCAGATTTGATTTTGGAAGTGTGGCTGGAATAGAAATTTAACAGTTCGCTTTTGTTGGTAGCTTTTCTGAGTTTGTTATTATTTGTGTGTAATATGACATGTAGGAAAGGAAGATTATGGTTAGATTCAGTTTTGAAGGTAAAATTTATAGTAGGTTCAATTTTATTGAGTTTGTTGACAAGATCTGCTATGTTAGTAGTTTCTGGATAGATGAGAAGGGTGTCGTCAATATATCTAAAGTATAAATTTATTTTTATTTTTAGAATTTCTGGAAAGAGATTCAGAAACATTTTGCCAACAAATTCCTCCTACTTTACTAGTATTCCTAGTGTTTGAATGTCTATCTAAGTCCAGTGCAGATGATCTAGAAAGATTTGGCTGAGACAAATGCTGATTTCAAAGGTGTTGGGAGTGAAAACTAGTGATGGTGAAGTTTTGCCTTTATTCAACTTCCCACAGTCCCTCAGACTAAACACGGATGTCAACATCTACATATATTCATATGTGTGTGTGCGTGAGTGTGTGTGCTTGTAAACAATTTATCCGTTTACATTCATATCGACAGATAGAAACAACAGCTATATATATATATATATATATATATATATATATATATATATATATATATATATATATATAAAGAGACAGACAGATATACAGACAGACAGACGTATGTTTGTTATGGTTTCGTGAATATCTTCAGAAAGGTATTAATCTATTTTTTCACCTTCCAGCTATGTGTTAATAACAGGGCAGTTTTGGTTGTATAGATTTGGCTGCCAACCAATCTAACTCATCCGGGGGATAAAGGGGGTTAGCGTAGAGTTAACAACCATGCTGTAAATAAGACTAAGTTACAGAATGGAGATACATACATATAGCGTAAATACTTTTTAACATTTTAGTGTTCAATTTTTAAGGCTGGTGTGAATACTTAGTGAGTGTTGAGTATGTGGTAGGGGCTTACTCGATTTATAAGGTACCGTTTCTGCTTATTATCAGCTGGAAAAGACAACCCAAGCTAATCCAAGTTTAAAAGCAAAAACAACAAAATATGAATTTTGATTAGTTTCTCGACAAGTTCGAGCATAATACACAACAACATGTCTGAAAATTGAAAAAATACAATAAAAAAAATAAACTGTTATATATATATATATATATATATATATATATATATATATATATATAATCATATCGCCCCAAGCAAGGCATTTTATTGCCACTGTTTTGCAGGGGGTTACATAGGAAGAAAGTTATGAGAAAGAGTGACAGGTTATAGAGGGTGTCAGGAAGTGGGTAAGAGAAGGAAGAGAATACTGATGAGAGTGGAGTGGATGGAGAAAGAAGCATGAGAGAGAGGATGCAGGTTAGTGAGATAGGAGATGACTATTGAATTTACATTTGAATTCTTGAAGATTGTAGCTGTCGGGAAAGCAAGTAAATGGAAGGGAATTCCACTGGCGGAAGCTGGTGGAGTAGAATTTGCGTTTACAATTTATTGGTTTCACAGTAAAAGGGTGGGACCTAGTTGCTAATCTTGTGGCTCGAGTAAATTCATATATAGGAGGCAACAGTGAGCTAAGTTCATCGGAGCAGAAGCCGTGAAAGTATTTGTAGAAGAGACAAAGGGAAGCCACATTGCGCCGGTGAGAATGTCACTGTATCCGAGCTGCCAAGTCGGGATCAATCACATTATAGATTCTGTGTTGGATCTTGTCACACACACACACACACACACACACACACACACACACACATATATATATATATATATATATATATAAACAACTTTCATAAAATATTATTAAATAGATAAATAAATGGCAAACATTTTGTGCAGCATCATTCCAAATAGCGGTTTCACAGAACGTCGCGCTAGTCCATTTCAAATGTCCATCTTCCTAAAGAAGATCTGGGAGCTGAGAAAAGAATACCACAGACACCACATAAACACTTGGTAATGAGTACGAAAGTAGAAAGAGCTTGAAGAAAATAACTTAATCGGAACTTCGGAAAGTATATACACAACTTCAAACACAGTAACACAACATCTTTTTTGAAAATGAAAAAATACAACAAAAATTAAATAGAAATATCTTTTTGTTTCTTTTTAATCAAAGTTATTTGGATGAATCATTACTTTTATTCAATCATTTCTGAGCTTTCGGCTTACATCAGCCATTATCAATAATGTCTTACATGTCCTAATAAGTAACTCATAGCTGGGGGCGAGAAGAGGTAGATTCCTACCTTAAGGTCCAAAGAGTATTTGCGTATAAGTGAATATAGTGAACTAGAGCGGGATTCAATCTTGGCTCTCCGATTTCTAAATCTGAGCAGTTATCCATCTGCACACCAAGGCTTACCGCACCTGGTATTCGCAAGCCGTCACCAGAGTCAACTTTTTCAAAATGATATGGCTGTAGATCGAGAGATGAATGTATCCAGAACACCAGAAGTTCAAGTGTTAAATATTTCTCCCTAGTATTTCTATTATTATTAATGTGGATATGTTTTGTAAAATAATGGCTTCCAAAAGTTTGAGTCTTTTCTTGCGGTGAGTCCTGTACTTGAAAATTAGCTGTGATAATCGATGTATACACAAAACGCAAGTTTCAAGAATGACTAGTTAACCTATGAGAATGTGTGGTACATATATACCCAAATTAAGAATATAATTTTTTCTTTGTTAATTGTTCATATTGATGATGCAATCTCTCAAAGCACTCGTGAATCCATAGACAATATATTGTTTATATGTTTATATATAGCAGAATTTTATTAAAAATAAATTGGTTTTATATATGGATATATATAAGTGATAGTTTTTTAATGGATGGCGTTCTTAAAACAATACCAAAATGCATTCAGCATTGTCTTTCTTTATACTGGTCTCCAACCGCAAATAAATAACCCTGTCTTTCATACTATTTAACCGATAGCTTGGAGAAAATAATGGATACATATTTTCCATTTACGCTTAAATGACTATGACAAACGCGACTGGAATTCGAATCTGATTCACTGATTTCACATATCAAGTCTGTATCCATTAGCTATCCATTACTCACCCACGCATATATATATATATATATATATATATATATATATATATATATATATATATATATTAATTATTAAACGGAGTCAAATAAGATCAGTAAGCAGTTGTATCAAGAAGTGCTCAATACATATTTAATGTAGGGCTTTTAAATATTCTGATTTGTATGGTTAGCCAAGTATGATACCTTGCTTTTAATATTAATTTAATATAATATTAAGTTTATATAAAACGCCCGAAGATAGCGAAAGGATGAAACCAATGTAGCGTAATCGTCTGACATTTTGAATTAGAATATATATTCTAATTCAAAAGGTCAGACGATTACGCTACCTTGGTTTCATTCTATATATATAATGAGAGGTTAATTTTACTGACTGTAAATGAGTGTAACAATCCATTACATTTCATCAAAGGTGGTTGCATTGTATACGTGGATGCGAGTAAATAATAGAACAATATTGAAAATTACTCCACGTTGTATCAACATTCTCTCTCTCTCTCTCTCTCTCTCTCTCTCTCTCTCTCTCTCTCTCTCTCTCTCGAGCAGATGAAGAACAAAATACCCCATGGAGTGACAACATCAGAATGGTACCTTCCTCAACTTGAAAGTCGATATGACTCTACTCAGTTAAGTGACAACATTTTTTACATTAATCCTATATATTTTCTTGTAATTAAAATAACCACAGGCAATGTTACGTTAATCATTTCTTCAAAAATGGTTTAATTTACAGGAAATAATAATATATTTCTTTGGAAATATTATTTTACCAAGTTAGCTTAATATGGCACAAGTCTTGTTGTTTAATTTACATCTACTAGAATAACTATTATAAATTTAATTCAGCTAAGTGCCATACGTGGCACGCTTGGGCGATCATGTCTCGGAAAAGATATGACTGACTAGATAAAGATATTTCTGCAGTAGGTTATCATTACAACCAAGTCTATAAAAGCCAATTTGTCATTCTATTTAACCAAAGGCTGAAGAGAGAAGCGGTGGATTAAAATATTCCCCAAGGGTATTTGGGTGTAAGTGAATGCAAAGAATTCAAATGGAATTCGAACTCGGTTCTCCGATTCTTCTTCTGAGACAATATTCACTGCAGCACAACGCATATCTTCATTATTTAGGAATCTGCTGAGAAAAAAAAATTCAGGCAATCATTGTGGGTTGTGTATTTTTTAAAGATACTAGCAGTATCGTCCGGCGTTGCTCGGGTGTAAGGAAAGCTTTAAAACTAATCCATGGTCCTGAAGCTCAGACTCTTTGGACGTTGGCACGAAAGACTAAAAAGCAATAGTTGTTTCCAGTTAAAGCGAAATCGTAGACTGAAAGAAAAATGAATGGATGTAAGTCAAATTTTGAAGTTTGATGAGAATCGTATAAAAATTGTGGATTTGTATAAACGGCATGCAGACAGATAATCAGACACACACACAAACATCTTGCCTTATATATATATATATATATATATCGATTTTCGGCACTCATGTAAGAGCTGCAACCTTGAAACTTCTGAATATCGTTTCTTATGCCTTTGTCTATGAGTGTATCAAATTTGATTAAAATCGGACAACTCCTTCTAAAACCCGATTTTTTTCGATTATCGATTTTTGATATTTATCGGGGGTACCTCGACACAAAACTTAGCTAAGAACACTCGCAGATGCTTTTAGTACAACTGTGTAAATTTTCAAGAAAACTGGTTCATCCGTTTCGGAGTCTGTAGGTAACGGACACACACGCACAGAGAGGCACACACACACACACACACACATACACACACACACACACAGTTCCATTTATAAATAAGTTTAGATTAGACTTGTAACAAAACCAATCAGAAGAGAAGCATTAAAATCTGAATTTGTATTCTCTTAGACTTGTTAGCCTACAAAACTTTTTCAACCCGTCATTTCCGATGAAACCTCGACTCTTTCAGCCTTTAGACCTGTTCTCTGCCTCTAGAGTCAAAATTTTATTTTGGAACGAAGAACGGATGTGTTTATTTGTGACTCAGTCAGGGAGACGTTGTGATTGGCTAACAGACAGACAGCGAACAAATAAACGGACGGACAGACAGACACGCTGACGGGGAGAGTGGCCGGTCTGGTTGGTGAACGGGAGGGCACTAGCGGGCAATCAAATCTTTCTGTCTCGGATTAATAATGCATGTTGTGACGAGAGATTTACGACCGAAGATGCGAATTGAAATCGGGAGATACCACGTGACGGTTTCCTTGCCAGTGGTGCCGTCAGTTAGCGGGTGAGAAGGTACAGTCGCATTGGCTAGGTTTCTTTATAGAAAAGGAATAGGAAAGGAAGCAGTCTTAGAATTGTGGGAAGGATAACATTGAAACCAAATTCGTTGGCAGCGGTCTTCGACAGAGGAAAGGAGAAGAGAGCAAAATAACGAACGGAAGGTTTTGGGGAACGGAGGAAGATAATAGATGGGCTGGAAGGGGGTAATAATTGTAAAAGAACAAAAAAAAGAAAAGAAATTAGGTTGTGGGGTCAGGAAAACGATGACGTATTGGAAAAAAGGCGTAGGACAAGATTGAGAAGAAGCATTCAAAAAAATAACCGGATGGGAAATATTGGATGGATGTGTAAAAATTAGAATATATATAAGAAAACATAAAGAGATTTGCGAAGCAGGCGGAAGAATTTTATTTTATAGAGAAAGAAAGAAAACCCTTAATTCAAATAAAAATGAGTTGTAGAAGAAAAGGTAGCAATAGGCGTAATAGGCTAAAAAGAAAAAAAAATAGAGTAAAAATAAAGAATAGCTGAAAAAATAAAGAGGAGGACGGGGAAATATGAGAAAGAAAGAGCGAAAGAGAAAAAAGTTTGTGTAATTAGAAATGAAGGGTAAATTAAATAACTAAAGAAAAGAGAAGAAAAAAAAGGCAAAGGATATTATATAGAGAGAAAAAGGATATATATATCGAGAGAGAGAGATATAGAGTTAGATAAATTAAATAGATACATTGAGACATAGAATTAGATAGATAGAAATAAATAGAATTATACACAGAAATATAATTAGATAGGAATGAAATTAGATATATAGCCAGATATAAATAGATAAAAAGATATAAGATATAAACATATTAATAGTTATATATATATATATATATATATATATATATATAGAGAGAGAGAGAGAGAGAGAGAGAGAGAGAGGGAGGAGGAAATGACCAGAATCAGACAGGCAGATACATAGAAAGATAAATTTAAATACCGAAAAATGAATAATTAAAGAAAGAATTTAAAATGAAATGCTGAGGTAGGAAGTATAAAAAAAATGAAAATAAAAATGGAGGGAATAAGTAAGAAATTAATAAGACAAATTGAAATAAAGAAACGAACTTGTTTCACAAAGGAAGGAAAATAACAAAGAATGAATGAAAAGAATGAAAAAAATATTCACACTGAATAAATGGTCACAATGATAATCTAAATAATCGAAAATCGGAAAAAAAAGCATTTCAGAAAAAAAAAGTATAAATCGAATAACCAAATGAAAAAAAGAAAAGACAGCCAATCAATCAATCAAACAAACAAATAATACAGATTAAAAAGCGAAAAGAAGGAAAATTTAGGACAGCTGAGTCGAATACGTGCTCCAGATAAACTAAAACAGATAAATGAATGAAAGAAAATAAAAGTGAAGGACAAGGATGAGAAAGAAAAACTGAATTAAAAGAATTATAAATAAGATGTAAGAAGAGGCAAAAAAAATGTGCAAAATTATTCAAGGAAGGAGCGAATATTAAGAAATCGTCGTTATGGAAATCGGGTCAAATGTCATGCTGCATGGTTTACTGTCAGCTTTTCCGACTTTCTTTCGACTTGTCAGTCTGCTGATTCTAGAAAGTCGACACCCCTTTTAACTAGTACGCTTTCCCCCTCCCAGCCAAGATCGGTTTCAGTCTTGACACACCGGAATTAACTCTCTTCCTAACCCCAACAGAAATTTTGCTTCAAGTAAATTGAGCGGGAACGAGGAAATTAAGACGGGAGATCTGCCTATCCATCCATCTTTGCCTCCTGCAGGCCGACCATTCGATGCTCAGCTTGGACCACACATCCATTCTTCTTAATGCCAAACGATTTCACTATCATATCCTCTACTTTCTTTTTCCTGATTATTTTGTTTTCTCCTCACTTTCATTTTTGTTCAAATTTACGCAACGATCAACGATCCAATGAAAATTTCAATCAAATAATAAGGCGTCGGGATGTGTTGAAAAATTTACCTCTTTTTTTCTCTCCTTGGACGAAATTCAATTATTTCAGGCGTGTTACTCATTTTTAGCCGACAATATTAGGATTTCTAATAGTTGGATAAACTTGAACATACAGAAGTTATATTCACATAAACATACACGCTCGCGTACTTACGCTGGTACTCATTTTCTTTCCCCTTTACTAGAAAGCACTCAATGTCGCATTCACACATAGATATACAACCAGGGCCGTGCTTAGGGTCCCTGCAGACCCCGTAATTGTGGGGGGCGCAAGGCCCCTGAAAACCGGAAGGCTCTTTTGATCCGCAGTTCTATTGTAACGAAAAAAATTACCAAAATATTTATTAGGATTAACTGGAAAATTATTTTCACACTTTTATGTTGAAATAGACATCTATTAACTCTCTCTCTCTCTCTGTATGTATATATATATATAATCTTTGATAGAAGCCTTCCGACCCCGAAGAGTCTGCAAATCATTTGTAATAAAAAAGAAATGAACTTGAGAAAGAAATAGATTATAGATGTCTGTTTCAGCTTGCATAAAAAATTGCTAAAAGTTGTGAAAACATTCGTAATGTATAGCTTTAAAACGCCAATTCTTCGATGTCTTCATAAATAAGATAATATTCAAAGAAGGATGGTAATATTTCAGATGAGGTCTTCGCTTTTATACCTAGAATTGATGAATTTAAGCGCAGTAGATAGGCGTCTTATTAATTTAGAATTGAGTTGGCAATCTCTTATTATAGAACTTAACCGTAAATTCTATGATAAGAGTTTCATTCTTGCAATACTCTCTTGTGAAAATCCCTTCCAGCTCCATGCTTTCCAGCCAATCTGAATCTGCAAAGAAATTCTACAAATACTTTCACAGCTTCTGCTCCGATGAACTTCTAGCTCACTGGTGCCCCCTATATATGAATTTCCTCGAACCACAAGATTAGCAACTAGGTCCCAACCTTTTACCGTGAACCCAATAAATTGTAAACGCAAATTCTACTCCAACAGCTTCTTTTCTCTCACTTGTCGCCTGTGGAATTCTGTTCAGCATACTTTCTTTCCTGGCAATTACAATCTCCAAGAATTTAAATGTAAAGCCAATAGTCATCTCTTGTCTCACTAACTTGCATCCTCTCTCATGCTTTTTTCTTCGTCCACTTCACTCTCATCAGCATTCTCTTGTTGTCCTACTCTCTTCCTGACACCCCCTGCAACCTCTCACTCCTCATAACATTCCTTCTTTGTAACCCACTGCACGACAGTGGCAGTAAAATGCCTTGCTTGGGGCGACACGATTATAAATTAAAAAAGAAATGTTGATCGCTATCGACTGATTATTCTTTTCTCTTCCCGTTCATTATTAATGTTTCTGTTCCTAATTTTTTCACCTCCAGTAACCCCTTGTATTTTACTGGTTCTACTTCTTAGCGCGGAGTGATACCAATTAAAATCCAAACCAAACGAAAAAACAAAATTCTACAAATACATCTTAATTTTCATGAGGTAATATTTATATAAAATACAAATTTTATTGTAATAATAAAATATCATATGCAATATTGGTAAACAATTCAACTAGAAAAAAAAAACGAAAATAAATACAATATATCTCAGTTGAAATTACAGACATGTCATAATAAATTATTTTATCTTAAGTCAAACTTTACGACAAATTATAATATCAACTTGATATTTTTCTTCTTAAATCTTGGAATAATTTCACACATTCTACATTATGGATTAAAATTTTGTATAACGATTTATCGAAACTTAGCATGAGCAAAGAAATTAACAAATTCATCAAAAAGAAAGAGGACAGAATGATGTCAAATTCGCAAAAATTTTCATCCTTTAATATTAAGTTCTATTTATTTTATTCGTAGTGAATATAAACGTAGGTATGAAGAAAAAAAAAACATGGATAAGATAGCGAAGGTCGCCAATGGACACGAATTAACCATGCGTCTCTAACCGGGCGTGGGATCCGCGTTGTACGCATCGGCCATGTATACACTTGCCCGTTCATAATTGTTCGATTGAGAATCATATCTGTCCGAATATATATATATATATATATATATATATATATATATATTTGTGTCGCTACAAGTTTTTCGTGTCTAAAGTTGACTCTCTTCAGACGAATAAACTTGGGACTTCACATGTCGAGATCCGTTTGCTTTTTGACGGCCAAAGTTTCGTGTATAAATAGATAAGTCAAATGGTAAGTACGTCAGAAAGTTCATATGCTTGAATGCGTGTTTTTTTTTTTTTGTTGTTGTTTTTTTTTTACACTCGCACGTTAAGTTTCTTCTGTCGCCTTCGGATGACCGTAAAAAGTTTTTTCACTGACTTGTGAAATTTGATTTTCGTCTGTATACATTTGCACTGTGTGTGCTGTTGGTAATAAAGCAGTACTCGATGTATATTAAGAGAGGTAAAATGCATATTCATAATAATATATATTTTTTCCTTAGACCTTTAGTTCACACACACACACACACACACACACACACACACACACACACACACACACACATATATATATATATATATATATGCAGTTTGCGGTAGAAATACCTCCCATATAATGGTAATATTAAGACATTATTGTCATTAGTGCCTTTGTGTTAGGTAATTCTGGGTGTGTACTTGTGTTGGGTTAAATAACAGGACAGATTGAGTTCTATATGCTTGGCTGGCAACCTGTCTACCTCATAAAGTAACGGCATTCTACTCTGACAAAATCCTTTGTCAGTCATGTCTCGAAAGCGACATGATCGCTCAACCATGTATCACATATGACAATTAAATGATTGATGGTTTTTGAAGTCATATATACTAGAAATGAAGCCTTTGAACAATACTGTCAGACATTTTTCTTTATTCCCTCATGCATATTATATTTATATATATATAATTTTTAGAACATCACGTGATCCCAGTAGCGTACATATGTATATCATTGCATAATGAAAATGCATCATCTCCCTTAATACTGACTTTTCTATTTTTTCTTTAAATCATTTTTGCTCCTTCATTTTTATTATAAAGTCCTCTTTTTTGGACAATTATTATTTCTTCTTACATTATTGATTTTATTTTCGGCCCTTGTTACCGCAATTACTGTGTCATGACTCAATTTTTTTGGACAGTAGAAAACGTATTTTATAACTATAGTTTAAGAGGATAGTTCCGCAGTACTGCAGTCTATTCACTGTATTTGTAGGAACACCCTTTTTTCCTCCAGATATGGACAATTTTAGACGATGAGCTGTGTGTAGTAAGAATTTTCAAAAATGTATGAATTTATGAATCTTTTCATAGCAAATAATATGGTCAATGCTTCCTTTTTCTATCTGGCTGTAGTTTTTTTCAGCTTCTATTAATGATCTTCAAGCATGAGTAATTGGTTTAATTTTTCCGTCCGCATATTTGTGTATTATCACCGCTCCAATACCCGAATCACTTGCATCTGATTCAACCACAATCTTTAATTTAAGGTCAAATTAAGCTGGTGGCAAAACTTTCGTAATCTCTTCGAAAGCACTTAAAAATTTGCCTGACCAATTCTATTTAATATCTTTCTTGAGCAGGTTATTAAAGGGTGCCTTTTGCTTTATGCATGTTTCGTATATATACATGATAGTAATTCTTCTTCTTCTTCTATGTGCCCTGTCCCTTCAGGATGTAGGCGATCATGGTTCTCCACTTCTCCCTATCCCTTGTTTGCTCCTGTTGCTCCTGGCAACCAACATTCCGTCATCCACCTGATCAGACCCTGCAAATATGTTATCCACTGCCTTCCTCTGTCTCTCCTTCCTTCTATCTGATCAGTCAGTATCAGGTTCTCTAGGCTCTCCTTCCTCATTGCGTGTCCCAGGAACTTCAGTTGTCTCTTCCTGATGCTCAGTATCAATTTCCTTTTTGTTGCTATTCTTTCCAACACCACATCGTTGCTTGCGTGCTCAGTCCACGATATACGTAGCATCCTTCTGTAGAACCACATTTTGGCCGCTTCCAGTTTTGTCCCCATTTTCGATGATATTGTCCAGCATTCACTGCCGTATTGAAGAACTGACATCACGTAGCACTCTTTTCTTTGTTTCTATTGAGATTTTCCTGTGTGTTTGTATTTTGCTCATCTTCTGGAACGCGTCTTTTGCCATGCCAATTCGCCTTCGGATCTCCGTGTCGCATTTCCATCTTCTGTTAGAACATTTCCTAGGTACTTAAATTTTTGTACTTGCTTGATTCTGGTATCTCTCACCTGTATTTGGCATTTTGGGTTGTATCTTTTGCTGATGACCATGCACTCAGTTTTCTTAAAGTTTATTTGTAGTCCCTTGCTACTTTCTGTATGAGTTCTTGTAGTTTCCTTTCCGTGTCCGCAATCAGCACTCTCGCTGTATAGGTTGAACAAATCCGGTGAAAAGACACATCCTTGTCTTACGCCTTTTTCTATCTTTGTGTATCTACTTAGATCGTTGCCTGTCCGTATGCAGGCCGTTTGCTGCCAGTAGAGATTCTTGATTATTCTTTCCCGAAAAATGTCGAGGTTGCCTAGCATCTCCATCAATTCTCTATGTCGTATCTTGTCGAATGCTTTCGCGTAGTCAATGAAGCATAGGTACAAGTCTTTCTACATCTGTAATGCCCTTTCAGAGAGCATCCTAATCATGAATATGTCGTTCCTTGTTCCAGTGTCATTGACGAACCCGCACTGTTCCTGCCCTATCTCTGCTCTGATTCTGCTTCTCGCTCTATTCATTAGGATTCTGACAATCACAGTAATTAGCAAACCAAAAAACGTATTTACCAAGTTTATATACGATTTTTTTCTTCCATTTTTTCGTATTTGCAAAAAGTACTTTTGTATCTTACCCTCCTACATTCGTAGCATATTTTGTCCTTAAAAAAAAATTATTTTGTAATGCTTATCTCCTCAACCGTGGCAGGTGTTAGGTAATAAGGCGGGTGTATTGTCTTCTTTAAATGTTCCGTTAGGAGTTGGAAAGCACCTATAGTCTTTTCCCTTAGATGGTCAGATGAAATTGTGAAATGTCTCTTTCCTCAGTCCTTGCGGTATCGAGTTTTATATTTACAATATGTTGACGCTCGTCCGCTTTTTTCTGGAGAGTTAATTTGAGATCCATTTTGAATTTATAAAGTATCTGGAAGCATATTTATGCGTCCTAATTATAAGTTTAGCCCTGTACAAATATTGGCATTTGAAAAAAATCCTGAGTTAATTCATTTAACTTGAAGTTCTTGCATTCTCGATTCTAGACTCCGGCATTAGTGAAATTTTTTTCCTCATTACATCTTACTAATTACGATATTGCCAAAATGTATTGAACTTTACCGAAGCTACAGTTTCATCAAAATTTCTCTTTTTTTTTTTT
This sequence comes from Ascarosepion bandense, assembly GCA_037127315.1. Classification (NCBI taxonomy): domain Eukaryota; kingdom Metazoa; phylum Mollusca; class Cephalopoda; order Sepiida; family Sepiidae; genus Ascarosepion; species Ascarosepion bandense. Next base: position 3,563,087 of record JBBBDQ010000337.1, read on the forward strand.
TGGCAAAATAAAATTTACATATTTTTCATATTCAGCAGGAAACAATTTTCTTAATAATAAACAAACTTTATTTTCATCATTCTAATGCGAACAATACTTTTTTAAAGATCTCTTCATATCTTCGATAATAAGACGAATAAGTTATGCCTTCGTCTGGATTGTATTAAGATTCGGTAAATGAATTAGTAACAGCATCTGGAGTGAATAAATCGGCGGGTTTTTCTTCCTTAGTTTTATTAGATAATAAGTAAAACACTTCTCTTGTTTTTGTCGTAATTCTAACTGCTGTTTATGGTGTTGTTTTTGTTGATGCAGTTGTTGTTCTTGTTGGTACATTTGTAGTGTTAACATTTAAACCATGATAAATTTTATTTCTTCTATTTTCCTGCACCCCACTGAATATTTCCTAGATAATTTTTTTGAATATATTTGCCTGGTTATTTCTCTGTGGTCTTGGGAATATAACTGTTCCTAGCTGGGATATCACAACTCGTCTCAGAGTCCCTTGCATTTTAAGAATAGTTTTATTTAAGAAAAATCCCCAATCAAAAGACATATATCTGAATTGTCGAGAACAGTCAGAATTGGATAATTCGTTTTTGTTTTGTATTTTGCAAAAATATCTTACATAATAAGTGAAAGTACAAATGTTGCCATCAAGAAATTTTGAAAACACTGAATGGTTGAAACAATGGATAACCTTTTTAACAATTTTGTGTAAATGGATGTCAGAACAATGACTGGGAGGGATATTAAAAGGCAAAGTGATAGGGGTTATAGAGGATAGGGAGTTGTGATAAGCGATGATTCCAACCATACTTATGGCACAGGGGGAAAAAATTTTGTTCACTTTCCCCAGCTGTTGTTCTCATCTTTATTGCCATATTTCCGATACTTTGGCCGTTGTACACTCCGACCTTTTTCAGTGAAACATGATCCAACGGATAAAAAAATTGGCTGATTAATCCTAAAATTGAGATGACCTGATGAGTTTTGAGTTGGTACAGTGGCTATCGACTCGGAACGAGAGATCATGGTGCCGAGTTTCAATTCCAGTTGAATTCCTTGCATTCACTTACGCATAAATACTCTAGAGAAAAGTATTAATCCGTATATTCCCTCCAGTTGCGGGTTAAATAATGGGACAGATTGGGTTCTACAGCCTTAGCTAGCAACCAGTCTATCACAGAAAGCAATGGCAACCTACTGCGGGATAATCTTTTGCTCAGTCAATCATATCTCTTTCGAGACATGATCGCCCAAGCGTGTATCACGTATAGCACGTAACTGATTGACTGACTGACCTAGCCACACCAGATGGAACGAAAATTTTGAGTTGAATTATTAAACAGAATTAAATAAAACTGAAATAGCTTAAAAACAAAAAAGGCAAAAGAAATGCGAATTTCTTTGCATTAGAACTATCTACTCCTATGAATTAAATAAAGGTTTCGGTTCGAAATTCTAAGGTATATACCATGAAGAAGGTCAGAGAATACAACGGCTAATACGTCGTGAATGTGACAACAAAGATTAGGATAACAATCCGAACGACATAACTAGTGTAAAAAGTTAAAATACCTCATCTTAGAATTATAGACAAATGCTTAAGAAGGCTGGAGCGTACACTGGCCGAAACGTCGTGAATATTCAACAGAGTACAACATTCCGTACAATGTAAATATTGTAAATATTTACAATATCTAATCTCAGAAATATAGACAAATCCTTAAGAAGCCTGGAGATAGAACTGTTGAAAAGCTGTGCATATGAAACAAAGGTGAGTATATGTTTGAATTTTTTTAACTGCCCATCAACCTCTGTAGGTTATTTAATGCCAAAAAGGTTGGGGTTTAATGTATTTTTTTAATGTTCGGTTATATTGAGAATGTTGATTTAGTCAGATATTAAATACATTTTTTGTTTTTATTCTTTTTTTTTAACTGAAAATGTCTTCTAGTTTTGTATTCAAAATTGTTTTGCTGAGAATAATTTTTTTCCATCAAAACTGTGATATGGTAATAATTTTTCTTAAAAAATGTATTGTTCCTAATATCTCTCTTTCAAAAATATATGTTTTACTATAAAACGCTATTTTAATGTCTACATTTCTATAAAAGTATATTTTTATATTTTCATGGTGTTTTGACCACAGTTTGGGGTTTAATTATTTGCTGATAGCTGGAACCCTGACAGGTGCTACCGCTCCGAGTCAGGGAGTCAGGGAACAACAGCAATTAAGAGGTGGTTCCATGCTCCTCACAAGCTCCCAATCAAAGTCCTTTCTGCTGGGTACAATTTACCGTCATGCCCAGTTTGAACAATATAAATAGATTAAAGAATTACAATAACTCATTTCAAAATTATGGACAAATGTTAAAGAAGTCAAGAAAAAGAAGTTTTACTATACTTACAGGCCAGTGAATTTGTCCCTCTTTCCATAGCCGAATATTTTACTTTGTGCTAGAATAAGTTAAACAGTCATTTAATTTCTCTATTTTTTTTTTCTATTAATGTCTGGCCTCTCGGCTGAAATCGTTCAATATTTCCTCAGTGTTTAGCATTGCGGGAATATTTAATGTTTGAGATGTTTGAGTCCTGGTTGATTATACTTTTCTGAAAGCACATTTACCAGAATAACATGCTTTTCCAGTAAAGAAGACAATGTAGATCTATTTTCTTACGTCTTCACTACAGTCAGGAATTTATACAAGTTGCGTTAGTTATATTAATTTAAGGTCAAATACCTTTGGAAAAAATATATATGCACATTTTTACTCCCAGTTATGTGTTAATTTAAAATATTTGTATCAATAAAACATTAATATGTAACAAAAATATTCTTACAATATTACACTATCCGCCCGTGGTCGGGTGTACATGCTCTTCACCTCGGAGTTCTTGACAAAATCCAACAGAGAATATGTAATGTGATCGATACCGATTTGTCAGCTCGGTTGCAGTCGCTCACGTGACGTGGCTTCCCCGTGCCTCTTCTTAGCTCACTGGTGCCCCCTTGGTATGAATTTACACGAGCTACTAGATTAGCAACTAGGTCCCACCCTTTAACAGTGAAACCCCCGACTGCTATAATCTCCAGGAATTTAAATATAACGTCGACATCGCCTATCTCACTAACTCGCATCCTTTCTCTCAAGTTCTTTTTTCCCTCCCCTTCACCCCTATTACACCAGTATTCTCATCCGTCTATTACACTCTTCCTCACATCTCCTATAACTCCTCTTTTTCATCACTTTCCCCTATGTAAGCCCCTACGCAACTGTGGCAGTAAAACTTCCTTGCTTTGGGTGAAATGATTATATATATATATATATATATAGTGATGATGATCCACATATAAACGCTTGTGTGTATTTAATTTTAAAATCCAGTAAGCTAGGGTTAAATAGGGACTTAGGTGTTTTGAATATTTACAAATATTTTAATAGCTAAAATTTTTTCAGATATTCCAAAAAAATTTTCATCTAAAACAAATTTATAAGTATTATTAAGGACAAATTTACGTTTACTAATATATATATTTTTTAATAAAATCTGTCGCTTTCAGCGTAACTTGGTGAAAAACAAACTCCCTCCACCGACGCGCCACGTGGTGTAAACAAGCGCATCACGTGGTGTAAACAAAAAATTCACAGACGCTCTCGTGAAATACGTTTCTAATTCAAATTTAAAAATCACTTGTTTCTGATGAATCACGGTCTGAAATATAAAATACAATAATAAAAATAAACAAATACTGTCCAAAAATACATATATGTATACATCTTACCCAAAATTGATGAAACAGGTGGTTCAAAACTGATAGGTCAATGATATGTCTGTCCCCCACATACAGAATGATCAAGTCTGTCCTGAAGAACTCTAATTAATCTTTTCTCTATGAATTCTTCCTTTGGAACTAAAGAGATTGTGAAGAGGGTAATATGTTTGCAAAGATAAACTACAAATAAATAAAATGATCCTGCACAGTTTGAACGAATTACCGTAAAGTCTTTGATAGAATGTCACACTCATGGATCCTTAAGGCTTTGGAAATGTACAGAGTGTACTCGGTGATAGTAATTTTTCTTAAATATAGCATGAAACCGTGTAGAACAACAGTATACCTAAATTACACTATAGGTAATGCCAGTTCCAATGTTTGACTATTCAATGATGAATCTAAAAATGTTTAATCACCTACTCTAAATGAATTTGACAACGAGTGAAAGAGTGTCCTCAAGACTGTAAAATAATATACAAGAAAAAATTAGGATAGGAATCATCGAAGACACCCTCACCAATAAATTCGAAAGTTCTTTTCTTATCTGAATTCTCTACACTGTTCTTAGACTGACACTCAAACACTCTGAAATATTCCTATTGGAGCTTCTAGTGCGAATGTCAAACAGTACAGCATGTCGTTTCCAAGTCACTGGCGGAGTGAATTGCTACTTTGGCCTCTTTTTCTCACAGACTATTGCTAACTGACACCGCTATACTTTAACGTCGAAAAAATTTAAAAGCAATCAACACTCATGCTCGAAATTAAAAATATAAAATAGCGACAATTTGCCCATCGCACTCTGTATATTATGGATATTCCAAATTCTCACAGACAGAAATATTGATGCAAATAAACCAGACGTTGTCATAAAAGATTCTAGAATAAAAACCTGACAACTATTCAATATGATTTACCAACAAGATTCTAATGTTTTTCAAAAAAAATTTTTTTAAAACTGTCAGAGGAAGGGATAATTGGAGTAAAAAATATAGAAATTTAAAACTACGATTATTCATACTCTGAAAGGGACACTGGGTATGAAAAGATGAGTACCAAAATTGGGGATAAAATAAAGGTACAAAAATTGGGTATGATAAATAGGTGGTCAAGATTGGGTATGAAAATGAAGAGTATCAAAATTGGGTATGAGAAGAAGGGTATCAAACTTAGATATGATAAACAAGGGTACCAAAATTAGATATGAAAAGAAGAGTCACGAAATTGGGTATCATAAAGAAGTGTACCAGAATTGGGTATAAAAAGAAGTGTACAAAAATTGGGTATGATAAAATAAGATACTAAATTTCAATTAATTAAATTTTCTGTATATATTAGCATCTGGGTGCTAGAAAAGATTAATATGAGCGGAACTGTACATGTTCGTCAAAACCCGCTCCACCTAAACGTAAAGTTCCAAATGTGCATTGTGAACCCTAGTACTGCATTCTGTTTTATTCATAGACTTGATAATTAGGCCCTTAAAATTACTCTCTGGCAAGATGATACCACACGCAACAACAGCAACACTAATAAAAATAACAATAATAATAATAGCAACAGATTTTTACCCTGAAAGAGAGTAAAAGAAATGTAATTTCGCTGTGTATAAACAAGTCATAACATCTTTTTACACAGCAAAATCCTCAAAAGAATATAAAAGATCATACATACCAGATAGGGAGGGATATGGCACTGAAATAAGACCGTATCTTAACCCAGATATGCGTGCTAATGTCTGCAAGGAGATCATCAGAAATGAAAGACGCTAAAATACAGCAATAAATCAGCCAAAACTAAATAAAAGAAGATATAACTCAAACTGAAATGTGACAAGTTGGGCTAATACATAATAGCACAGTGGATAAGTTAAAATGTTACAGAAAAGAATATATTTTTCGGAAATTAAACTGAAGGCGTTACTCTGAAAGAAAAATAACAACAACAATAATAATACAGTGTAACCCGGATATAAGAGAGTTATCGGGACCGAATTTCTGTTATATCCGGTTTTTATCTATTTTGTAGACATTACCACCTGATCGAATTGAGACCAGATGAAAATATATGGTCACTTATACTGTGATGATGATGATGATGATGATGATGATGATGAAATTTCAAGAAGGTGAAGAAGTAAAAATAAAGCATAGTTCGCCGACTGCAGAGGCAATGAAACTTAAAAGAAAAAAAAGAAAAACAAAAGCAAATTCAATGGACCAAAAGCAGAAACGGCGGTAAAAGAAGCTTCTTCCTGATCATTACTCTGATCATTACTCTGATCATTACTCTGATCATTACTCTGCACTAGCAAAGCTGATTTGAACAACGCAACACGATCCCATCAGTGGTTACGAAATGCAGGGTAAAATCCCCAAACCGAAAATTTTATTCCTGCTGCAGAGGATCAATGCTTGCTAATTAGAAATTACAAAACAAACATCAATTGTGTTTACCCGATATACAGATTTTGCGATGAATTTGCAGAAACAATTGATCATCTTGTATCAGGTTGCACGATATCAGTATCATCTTATTATAAAACTCATGATAACAGAGTGAGCTAATAACTGCACTGAAAAATCTGCAACTTTTACGAAAAGGAAAACTTCAAAAAACCATCCATACCCGGTTTCAGATCTAGAACTTGTAACAATTTTATGAGACCTTACAATACACACAGACAAAATACTCAAACCTAATCACCCAGTCATAGTTATCAAAGATCACAAGAAAAAAATGTGCATACTGTAATGTGCATTTAATGATCTTTAAAAAAACTTTGAACATAGAAGTTTCTTGAAGTGGAAAACTAAAAAATGTAGTCCATGAGTATAGTTCATTTTATTTTTTTAAATATCAGTGAAAATGTTATGAAGCCAATATTTAACTTAGGTCTCTGGTTGGGACCCAGAAGAAAATGAATATGCAACACAAATCAGAAATAATAATAATAATAATAATAATAAAAACCAGAAGGAGAAAACTTGTCTATTAATTGATATGGCTTGTCCAGCGGATTGTAACATAGCAATCAAGGAATTTGAAAAACTGTCAAAATATAAAGACCTGGAAATTGAAATAGAAAAAATGTGGAAATTGAAAACAAGAGTTGTGCCAGTGATAGTAGGTGCACTTGGAATGATAAAAAATGGAACAAAACAACACATTGAAAGAATCCCTGGAAACCCCAGCTTAAGAGATATACAAAAAATTGTCTTATTAAGTACAGCCCACACACTAAGGAAAACTTTATCTATGTAATGCTGGAGATGATAGGGAAGATAGAAAAACATGAAATGGAGCCATAACAACACGCCACTACCTGCCTTAGGTCTCCCCGCAGACTTGGTTGGTAGTGAGACCAAAGCCGAAATCGAAATATGATGAAAAATGACATAATAATAATAATAACATACATAGAAACAACAAAGGACTGGATGATACAATTAGTCAAACAACATGAAAACAGAAAGAAAAATATTCAATAATGAAAGAAGGCAGTAAATACAAACATGATTTACATTTGGTAGATTCTGTAGAAAAGCAACCCAGAAACCAAGAACCAACTATTGTGACAAAAAATATGAAAATATAAAGCCAAGGATGAAGCTCTTGAACAGATGAAACAACGCTGGCAAGACAAACCTCTGCATGGCCAATATCCAGAAAGTTTTAATAAACTCAATTTTGATAAAATTAATACTCATCGATGGTTACGTGCATCTGGATTAAAGTCTGAAACTTTATTCTTGCTGCGCAAGATGAAAGTCTTTTCACTAGGAAATTTCAGGCAAATATTATACATAATAATGTGGATCCAAAATGAAGATTCTCTGATAAATAACAAGAAGCAAAAGACCATCTCAGGATGTTCTGTACTTGCCCCAAATAAATATAAAAATCGTCACAATAGAGTAGAGCAATATTTACATTGGACAATGTGCAATCACTATGGAAAATATATACACAAACACTGGTATGAACATCACCCAGTTTTAGTCGCGTTACAGAAATAGAAGATGTCACCATTCTATGGGATTATACCATCTACACAGACAGAAGCAAATAGGCCGGACATTATTGTTAAATGCCAAATGGAAAAAAACTTATTAATTGATATGTCTTGTCTAGCGGATTGTAACATAGACACCAAGGAATTTGAAAAACTGTTAAAATATAAAGACCTGGAAACTGAAATAGAAAAAAATGCGGAAATTGAAACAAGTATTATACTTGTGATAGTGGGTGCACTTGGAATGATAAAAAAATGGAACAAAAAACACATTGAAAGAATCCCTGGATACCCCAGCTTAAGAGATATACAAAAATTGTCTTGTTAATACAGCTCACACCCTAAGCAGAACTTTGACTAATATAACGCTAGAGATGTTAGGGAGATATGAAAAAAAACATGAAATGGAGACATAACACACCACGATCTGCCTTACGTCTTCCTGCAAACTTCGTAGGTAGTGCGACAATAGCAGAAATTGAATTATGATGAAATAATAATAATAATAATAATAATAATAATAATAATAATAATAATAACTGGATTTTAAAGACTTTAAATATATACAAGATATCGCCCGTCATCATCAATTTCATCAAACAGTGCATGTCTATATGGAAAACAACCCTTTACCTCAATCATATAAATGGAACCTATAAGTCTGATGAAATAAACATCAAAAGAGGTATATTTCAAGGTGATTCTTTATCTCCCTTACTATTCTGCATATCATTAATAGCACTAACCAGTCAACTTAATAAGACAGAATATGGTTATAAAATAGGCCAAAAGAAAATAAGCCATCTATTTTACATGGATGACTTGAAGTTATATGCTAAGAATGATAATGAACTGGAAGGTCTTCTGCAAACTGTAAAATGCTTCAGTGAAGACATTGGAATGAAATTTAATTTGAATAAATGTGCTAAAGCTACAGTTTTACGTGGATCAATACAAGAAACATCCTCAATTAGCCTAGACCCTGCTGTAACAATAAAAGAATTGAAACCAGAAGAAGCTTATAAATACCTAGGTGTAAATGAGAGCGAAAACATTCACCATAAAAAAATGAAAGAAATAGTGCGTAAAGAGTATTATAGAAGGCTACGAATGATATTAAAAACTGAATTAAATTCACAGAACGGAGTTATGGCCATTAATAGCCTTGCAATCCCAGTTGTCCAATATAGCTTTAACATCTTAAACTGGACTCTAAACGACATCAGGCGAATGGATGCTAAAACAAGAAAGCTTCTTTCTAAGCATAAGATGCATCATCCAAAGGCTGATGTAGACCGTCTATACATACACCGTAAAGAAGGTGGAAGAGGTCTTATTCAGCTGGAATTGTCATACAAGACAACAACTATTGGCTTACTAACATACATAGAAACAACAAAGGATTGGATGTTACAATTAGTAAACAACATGAAGAAAAAAAGAAAAAATATTCAATAATAAAAGAAGGCAGTAAATTCAAACAAGATTTACAGTTAGTAGATTCTGTAGAAAAGCAGAACGGAAGCCAAGAGCCGACTATTGCGGCAAAGAATATGAAAATGAAAGCCAAAGATAAAGCTCTTGAACAGATGAAACAGCGCTGGCAAGACAAACCTCTGCATGGCCAATATCCAGTACGTGCCAATAAATCCAATGTTGACAAAGTTAATACTCATCGATGGTTACGTGCATCTGGATTAAAGTCCGAAACTGAAGGCTTTATTCTTGCAGCACAAGACCAAAGTCTTTTCACGAGAAACTTTCAGGCAAATATTATGCATAATAATATGGATCCAAAATGCAGGTTTTGTGATAAACACCAAGAAACAATAGACCACCTAATCTCAGGCTGTTCTGTGCTTGCCGCAAATGAATATAAAAATCGCCACGATAGAGTTGGGCAATATTTACATTGGGCAATATGCAAACATTATGGAAAAGCTGTAGGCAAACACTGGTATGAACATCACCCAGCACCGGTTACAGAAATAGAAGATGTAACCATTCTATGGGATTACACCATCTACACAGACAGAAAAATTGAAGCAAACAGGCCAGACATTATTGTTAAAAACCAGAAGGAGAAAACTTGTCTATTAATTGATATGGCTTGTCCAGCGGATTGTAACATAGCAATCAAGGAATTTGAAAAACTGTCAAAATATAAAGACCTGGAAATTGAAATAGAAAAAATGTGGAAATTGAAAACAAGAGTTGTGCCAGTGATAGTAGGTGCACTTGGAATGATAAAAAATGGAACAAAACAACACATTGAAAGAATCCCTGGAAACCCCAGCTTAAGAGATATACAAAAAATTGTCTTATTAAGTACAGCCCATACACTAAGGAAAACTTTATCTGTGTAATGCTGGAGATGATAGGGAAGATAGAAAAACATGAAATGGAGCCATAACAACACGCCACTACCTGCCTTAGGTCTCCCCGCAGACTTGGTTGGTAGTGAGACCAAAGCAGAAATCGAAATATGATGAAAAATGACATAATAATAATAATTTTGTTAAAATGCAAAGGTTACACACATGTGTACTTCCTACATGTCCAGGACATTTTATGGACGTGACCGTTTAGGGAAAATTTTAAAATGGTCTATATGACTGGAATTTGCATATATAATCTGAAATATTCACAGGTCACTAAATATTTTGGAATTATTCATTTTTCCATTTTTTAAATGTTCTTCTGGGAGTTTATTAAATTTACCACTGTTGAATAAATGTATTTTTAGACTCACCATTTAATATGTTTACATATTTTAACTGTGCATAACTTTTGTCTGTACATAAACATTATAATGGAATACTATATTCATTCGAATGACACCGGAGGATTAAAAAAATGTTTCTGGGAATGCCAGCTACATATCCAACCAACTGTACCAAGAATTATGAACCGCTGACTCGAGGTCTCTTGAGGATTCTGGTTGAAACTTGGAGGTAGTTCGTAAAAACAAACAAGCAAATAATAATAATAATAATAATAATAATAATAATAATAATAAGAAGAAGAAGAAGAAGAAGAAGAAGAAGAAGAAATTTCCTAATTGTAGTTGCTAAGCGGTGTTTTGTCTTGGTGAATTAAAATGGTCCGCAGTAAATAACCGGTTCAACACTACAGATATCTCAGCCAAATTTTTGCAATATGGTGACAGTCGGTGATAGGTCATAACCTTTCAGGCGTGACCCTATTAGAAATTACTTCTGATAGCTTAACTCATTTCTCTCAGATGGTATCCCAAGTATCTTAATGTGTCACCCAATTCGCCTTGTCTATCTCTTTTCAAACTTAAAGTAGCAACCATTACGATACCAATCTAGTATGTCTCTCCACTACTCCCGCCCATGAACAGCGATCACTGTATGTCAGATCATCTGGTTTGAATCAGTTCCCATCAAATTACTGTCAGTAATTTGATGGGAACAATGTTATCTTCTATTGCATTGAGTGTTATAATATACTAGCATCATAGCCCGGCGTTGCCTGTGCAACTCAGAACATTTTTTAATTAGATGATTAACGCTGGGTGTTGTGATTTCCGAGCGCTTGTAGTCACCGCCTCATTTAAAAACTCAGTTACATAAAAAATAATTATAAAAAAGATTGTTGTTTAAAAATTGTTAAAAAATTCCATTAAAACATTTTTCTTTTGTTTTGCTTAAACGTGAGTTGATGTTTTGTGTGACATTGTAAACAACATTGCGTTTGTTTTTGTTTCAAAATTACGGGGGAAAATATTTACATTTTTTGTTGACTAAATGAATTTCATAAATTTTCGAAGGATTTTTAAAAATGTAAACATTTAATCTTAGAGGAAAATGTTGCTTTAATGCCACACGAATTAGAGACATTTGATTTCCTGTATGAAATATTTAGCGAAAAAAAGTTTTTTTTAAAAATTTTATTTTTTGAGGTATGAAATATTAAATCTGAAAAAAAAAAGACTTAAATAATTAAACTAACCATTAGTACTTTTTGTTTTACACATTTTCTTTTTGTTTGAAAAAAAAACTTTATTTTTTTAAATATTACCTTTGTTTCAAAATTCCTTGGAAAAATATTCACATTTTTTTGTTGACGAAATGAATTTTTAAAACGTCGGAATAAAAAGTAAATGTAAAGGCTTTTTTCTTTTTTTAGTCGCGTTTGACACGTGTGATTTGATTTCTGTGACGTAATCTAGCAACCATTTTAGATCTTAGATGTTTTACGGAGGAAATGTAAACAAACGGCTCCATTGGCCAAAAAGTGCGAAAGATAAAAATTGCTGAACTTAAACTCAAAAAGATTTTGTCGGCCTGGCTTCCCTGTAGATATGTGTCCCTAGAAGGCTTTAAAAATGTAGGCGTGCATAGGAAATAGTCATATACAGACTCAAAGATTGTCTTATATATATATATATATATATATATATATATATATATGTAATCGGATCGTATATTTGTACACTAGCGTTTCTTTTTGGCCTACTGCTCTCTAATTCAAATAATAATAATAATAATTTCGCTGAAAATTGTTTGCTATGTTTTCACAAATTCTTGCATTGTATTTTCCAATATTTCTGTTTCTTCGTTTTCTTTTTTTTTATCTTTCATTCATCGATTTATTTATTCACTTATTTTTCTTACTGTTATTTCATTTTTCTTATGACGGGTCATTCTTTCATTGTGTTTTTTGCTCAGTCTTTCACCTCACTATCGAATGACGTCAGAGGATATTCTGAGGCATAACTGATGATATTAATTAGTTCCGGGTGACTGTCCTTCGGTAGAGTGATACACTCGGCGGCGCACATTCTCAGCGGGGTCTCTTACACTTTGACAAGAGAATAAGATATGCGACACGCGTCCGCTGACATTCTTTAGTTGAATTTCCTGTCAGTAATTTGATGGGAAAATAATCCGTAGGAGATCGATGCCAGACAAGTGATAAAATATATTTCTTTCGAGAGCGTCGAACATAAAAAGAATCTACGGTGAATGAAGAGTAAGAAACCTTGGACACACACAAAGAGAGAGAAAGAGAGAGAAAGGCGAGGGAGATAGAGGGAGGGCGGCCGAGCGGTGCTGGCAAGAACATACTAAATATTCCTCATGCAGTTGCACACTTTGTGGACGGTATCCTTGCATCTTGAGAATATGATGATATTTTAGAAGCATTTTTGGCCAAGATGCATTACACAAACTTTTGGCCACTGGCAATCATCAGAGCAGAAAGTATGATTTAGGTACTCCTTCATTTAGTTTTACCTGTTTTTCTTTTTTTAATTCTACTTTATTGAATTTTAATATTACTTAAGTTGATATACACTCTCCACACAGATTTATTTTCAAACATACACACACACACACACACACACACACACACACACACACACACACATATTTACACATATATTTACACACAAGCATATATATGTGTGTGTGTGTGTGTGCCAGTGCGTGAGTGTATGTAGTGTGTGTGTGTGTGTGTGTGTGTGTGTGTGTGTGTGTGTGTGTGTGTGTGTGTGTGTGGAGTATGTGTGTAGTGTGTGTGTAATATTGTATTAGAGCCATTCAATTAAGTGCCATACATTATAAACTCTTGGGCGATCATGTCTCGAAAGATACATTACTGACTGAGCAGAAGATTAGCAGTAGGTTGCCATATCAGTAGGTTGCCATTGCTTTCTGCGATAGACTGGTTGCCATTCAAGACTATAGAACCCATCTTTCCTGTTATTTAACCCATAACTGGAGGGGATTGACGGATTAATACCTTTCCCAAGGGTATTTGTGCGTAAGTGTATGCAAGGAATTTAACTGGAATTCGAACTCGGCTCCCGGATTTCTAGTTCCAAGCCGATATCCACTGCATCACAGCGCACACAGGATAGTTATTTAAAATTATCCCAAAGTTTCAAGATTTTACGCTTGTCAGGATCTATATAAGAATATGGTGATTTTCTAAGCATACCATAGGTGTGGCACAAGGACTAAGGTCTGGGGAAATCGATAAGAATTGATCTCAGTATTCAGTCGCAATTGTTCTAGCGAGACAATCTTGCTAACCATCACACCACGTCGAGGTGTCCAATTTTCTACGCGTAGCTCAGATGTATGTTCTGGAGATACCCAAACATTTCAAAAGTGTGATGTTGACGCGATTAAATGAAATAATACTAACGCCGAGAACTCGGCCAGGTATTCTGTCTATGTTCATGATTTTTCGGTTCTTGTCTCAAGTACAGCAGAGATTGATGTAGTTAACAAAGAGATCAGAGAGTACGAGACTGTGACAGGGGCCAAGATCAAACCCGATAAGTCTGTTGGCTTGCGGTTGAGCGACTGGAAGGGAGTTTGTCTTCCCAGTCCATTCCTTTGGACGGAAGGGCCGTTCATGTTACTCGGCGTATGGTTCTGTTTTGATTACCTGCTAGAAGTGAATTGATTGGAGGTGTATGTGTTTCTCACATATACCCAATTCTTCTTTACTTGCCTATCTGCTGAACACTAAAACGTCTGTTATCTTAACCCATACGATGAATGGGATCTACTTGATCTTCAGTAGTTGATGTTTTTGAATGACTTAACCGATGGTCATATTTTGTGCTGTCCATAGCCTGGTTGAATTATGCAGTCCACATTTTTAGGGTTGAATAGGAAGTGGTGTCCACAGCAAATATCTCTACCATTTTCTTGTGTGCCATACCTTTCTTTTGCAAATGCGTTATGACTCCTGAGTCCTCCATTTTGTCAATTTTAGATTTGTCGCACACCTATCACCTTTCCGTGGGCCTCACTGCACAGAAATTGAAACAAGAATTTGAATGAGTTTGACTAGTTTTATAAGAATTGGTTGTGTGTTGCCACAACAAAATTGTTCTGATTTTAATCAAATTTGATACACTCATAGACAAAGACATAAGAAACGATATTCAGAAGTTTCAAGGTTGCAGTTCTTACAGTAGTGCAGAAAATCGATATATATATATATATATATATATATATATATATATATATATATATATATATAAGGCAAGATGTTTGTGTGTGTCTGTTTATCTGCCTGTATGTCTGTTTATTGTTTTTTTTTTCAGCCCTTTTATTTTAGTTTTTGCTTCGGGTTTGGCTCTAAGTAGGTATAATTGTATTTCTTAGTCTCAGCCGTGATACCCTTTACTCAGAGGACTTATTTAGTCTTCAAAATTCAGTTTACAACGAAAAAAATTTATTTGCTATCGATACCAGGAAATCAAAATTTGACTTACATCCATTCATTTTTCTTTCAGTCTACGGTTTCGCTTTAACTGGAAACAACTATTGCTTTTTAGTCTTTCGTGCCAACGTCCAAAGATTCTGAGCTCCAGGACGATGGATTAGTTTTAAAGCTTTCATTACACCCGAGCAACCCCGGGTTATACTGCTAGTAAATAGATAGACCAAAAATTATATTTTATAAAAAAAAATCTTTCCTTTTAAAACAATTTTTACAACAAATAAATAGACTACAAATGATAAGTAAGTAAAAAAATATAGAATCAGTGCTGAATGAGAATATCACATCAAAAGTCATAAAACTGAAGGGAAAGAAGGGATAATGATAAGATCAGGTTAAAGGCAGGTTAACATCTTTACCGTCAAGGAGGGAAAAGAAACAAGGGAAAAGGGTAGGATGAGAGAGGAAAAAAGGAAAAAAGAGAAAAAGTTGATTAGCATGTATTCTTTGGGGCCAAATCCCAAAATGAATCTCCACTCTGTTTAGACAAAAGAAACACACATGTAAATTTTTATATCTTCCCACATAAATACACAGCAAACCAAAGGTTTTTGTAATTTAAATGTAAATCATTTGCACAACCAACAGCAAGATTGCCTGATGATGAGAATCTATCTCGAAACATAGAATTTCCGTGTTGCAATGTACAATTAATTCATAACAACATAATTATATTTTAATAAATTATATATTCACCTTTAATTGCAGCTGTTGTTACTTATCAGGCAAAGATCTTCGATACCTTTTGAATACAGCTTTTGATATGAAAAGGTTTTCGATAAAGTTTTGAATTTGAGTTTGATTTGAGAAAAATATACCTGCTGTAGTGTTTTGCAGCGATTGAAAGCGGGGAATAATCGGTTTTTACAATGTCAAGTGAATGTTTAATGGAAAAGCACAGTCTAACCGAGTTCTCCACAAAATTTATGTGTTATTCTTGCTTTGCGATAAAGAATATTTTTCCTAATACTAAACGCAGGGCTCTTTTCAATTAAACATTTTTTGATCTTTTATAACTGCTGGACGTATGACTGTGCATTTAGTTTTTCAATAAGTTTTAAGAAAAGGAACGATATTCCGTTGAACCCACAAGATTTATCTTTTTCGATACCCTGGCTTTTATTGTCGGATGTAACCTATTTGCTCTCATTTTTCATGATATATTTAAGGAAATATTAGGCTGATACACTTGTGAACCCGAAACAGAAATTAATGCTGACACACATTAATAGTTTTCATGAGATTTTGTTTTATCTGATTTCCTGTGAGAATCAAGAGTGAGAATAATATATTGCTATGTCAAAGTTAAAAATGGCGAATCGGATGTATACAGTGAAATATCCTCAAGTATCTCGATTTTTTCTTGTTATAGCAATTAACTTGGTAGAGATTTATTATTATTTTTCATTATATGTTTCATTAATATGGAAACCTAAAAATAAATAAAATATAAAAACAGAAAAAAAGATTAAAATTTATAGAAATAAAATTATAGCATTCCGTTAGTAACACCCTGAGCAGAATTTTTATAATCAGTTCTTTTTATACATATATCAGGCTTCTTTCATTTGTTGTCCGGCTTCATAATTGCCATAACATTTCAGTGCTTAGATGATCATGACACTTCACAGATCTTTTTTTATTATTTGCAAATAGCCATGAATTCTTCATGGAAATAATGAAGTAGTTTCTCATTGTTTTCTACATGATATGGATTCCAGAGTTTTCCTTCTCTTAGGTAGGATGCTATCCAAGTCTTGTGACCACTGTCTGTCCTGCTATTTATACTGTAGCTAGCTTTTTTATAATCATATCACCCCAAGCAAGGCATTTTACTGCCACTGTTTTGCAGGGGGTTACATAGGAGGAAAGTTATGAGAAAGAGTGACAGGTTATAGGTGGTGTCAAGAAGTGGGTAAGAGAAGGGAGAGAATATTGATGATAGTGGTGTGGACGGAGAAAGGAGCATGAGATAGCGGATGAAAGTCAGTGAGATAGGAGATGGCTATTGCCTTTACATTTAAATTCTTGGAAATTGTCGGGAAATCAAGTAAATGGAAGGGAATTCCACAGGCGGGAAGCACGAGAAAAGAAGCTGGAGGAGTAGAATTTTGCGTTTACATTTTATTGGTTTCACAGTAAAAGGGTGGAACCTGATTGCTAATCTTTTGGCTCGAGTAAATTCATACATAGGGAACACCAGAAGCTAAGTCCATTTGAGAAGCCGTGAAAGTATTTGTAGAAGAGACACAGAGAAGCCATATTGCGCCGGTGAGAAAGTGATTGTATCTGAGCTGCCGAGTCTGGATCGATCACATTACAAATTCTCTTTTGGATTTTGTCAAGGACAACTAGGTGGATAGCAGGGGCACCCAACCAGATATGGCTGCAGTGATGAGTTCATGACTAACTTAAAAGTATGATTGCGAAATAGGAGAGAAAAATCTAGTCTGGAATTTGAACTTATCTCGTTAATTTCAATTTCCGCCTTGTTGAGCTGCCAGAAGTTTTTAAATGAAGTTTCTATTTGTTATCAACTATGTATTTTGCTAAAACTGAATGCATGATCATCAGTTACAAAAAAATCCAAAATGCCATCTACAGACCGGGAATACAAAAATTAAATAGGTGCAGCGACTTAAATCGCTGGGAAATGTTCTAACAGCGCACGTAAAGTGCGACACTGAGATCCAGAGGCGTACAGTCATGGCCAAGGATGAATTCAAACGCTAAGCAAAATATTGAGAGACTGGAAAATTTCGTTGAAAACAAAGAAGACAGTACACGATTGTCATGTGATTTCTAACATTCAATATGGCAGCGAATAGTGGACAAACTCATCAAAGATGAAAGAAAGACTTGAAGCAACCGAAATGTGGTTCTACAGAAAAATTCTGAGAATACCATGAACCGAACATATTAACAACGACGAGGTTTTCGAAGAGAATCGATACGAAAAGGAAGCCGATCCTTAACATCAGCAAGAGACAGTTAAAGTTCTTCGACATGTAATGAGGGAGAATTTTTTAAACTCACAGGACAGATAAAAGGGAAAGACGGACAGGGGAAAGCAACGCATGACATACTTGATAGTATTGAGCAAATTGATGGCGGAGAAGTGTTTGGGAAGGTAACAAGTGAAAGAGCTACAAGGGACAGGGAGATGTAGAAGGCCATGATCGCCTACGTCCTGAAGTGACACGGAAGATAGAAGAAGAAATTTCTGCTTTATCACAATATTGTTTTATTTACAACATAGCTTCTTAAACATACTAGAAAAGCTCGCAATTGCTATAAACACCTTGCAAGGGAGATAACTCTAAAATAGCAAAAGTTCATAAATGGTGCGAAGGCGTGTTAAAATTTATAATCATTAACGATGTTTAGTGGGGCTGTGTTGCTTAATTACCCAAGGCATTTGTAGCAAGGCTATCTCAAGTAAAACTTTAGCGATCACAAAGATCATGGCTGCAATTATTATCAAGAGTATGGAGTCTTTCATAAAAAAAAGAATACGATTGATCTCCGAGTATTAGATTCAAGAGCGACAATGTAGAGTTCTACTAAATGAGGTTGTTTTCAGCATATACAGGAATGTAGAAAAAGTGAATATTCCGAAGACATGTAGGATTGGTAACGTGTGTGTGTATGTGTGTGTGTGTGTGTGTGTGTGTGTGTGTGTGTGTGTGTGTGTGTGTGTGTGTGTGTGTGTGTGTACAAATTGTTAACTTAGTTTTCTATTCCTAGTATTGAAACATCTTGGATATAATGTGGAGATCAACTAACTTGCAATATTTTGTCAGAATGCGCTATAAATCGAAGTCATTTAGTGTGTTTCTTATCAGATATTGACTAATTAAAGTCTGACGAATAAAGTGTGTGTGTGTGTGTGTGTGTGTGTGTGTGTGTGTTTTGTGAAGATGGAGTGGAGATACACGCGTTCGTCTACACGTTTCAAAAATGTAAGAGGAATCTAACTTAATAGAAATCTACTTAATTGCTTATAAGTAACATGTCTATGTTAGTCTTTTCTATCTATCTATCTATCTATCTATCTATCTATCTATCTATCTATCTATCTATCTATCTGTGTCAGTCTCTTTATATCTATCAATATACCTCATGTTGTTCAAATATATCTATATATTAGTTACACCAGTCTTTTATATATATACATTACTATCCATCACATTTTCAGATATCAACTTATTTGCTAATATAATCTATGCATTTATTTATCTCTCTGTTTCTACACAAACAGCCACACAAACAGATACACACACAGAGACATATATATATATATATATATATATATATATATATATATATATATATATATATATATATCCCAATCTGTTCATATATATTTATTCACTAATCTGTCTTTCTATACTTCTAGTCAATGATTATTTTTCTATTTGCTTAAACCACTCTCTCTCTCTCTCTCTCTCTCTCTCTCTCTCTCTCTCTCCATACACGCACACACACGAACGCACACACTCAGACGCATACACACACATTTACTAAGCACAGTTTTTCCGTCACATAGTCGCACTGGGAAGGGTGAATGATGGCCTAAATATTGTTTTACGATAACATTTGAAATGCCCTTTTTATTCCGGCCTGTTGTACCCGTCGCTTCGTTTGCATACGTGCTGATATTTCGAACTGGATTTGTGTGCGGGCCGATTGTATGCTTGAACAAAAATTTTCACACATATTTATCACTTCGGTACAGACAAGGTTCAAGTAGTGTGAACAATTGATAAGCTCGAGAGACGTACATACTAACAACACGTGTCCGTTTTGCAGCTATTACGGAACTAGCAACAAATGTCTTCTGCATAGTGAAAGCGACGAATCGTTTCGTGGGGGGAATGCGGTTACCTACACAAGGTGTGAATGTTGAATATTTGTGATAGGTTTTCTAAGAAACAGCTATATGTAGACTTTAGACAATCTTCGACAATAAAGCACACATATGATATTCAGACTGGGAACCCTGCCGTACAATGCTGGTTAACAGGTGAGACTGACAATTCAATATGAATGAGTCCATTGTAGATCCAAACATTGTTGCCTTAGTGAAGACATGTCTTTCAATGAAACTGAACAATCTAAACTTTCCGGAACAATGATGACAGCGTACAGATGATCGCAAAACTAGGGTTTTGAAACAGCGTTCGCAAATATCAGGATAAACACCGGCAGCACACCTGAAACAAGGTTAGTTCAGCTAGCAACTGATAATCGTAATATCACACCTGTAAGCTATTATGCGCGTTGTGGTGTAATGCCTATCGGATCAGAATGAGAAATCGAGGAGCCGAGTTCGAATTCCATTTGAATTTCTTGCATTCACTTACGCGCAGATAACTTTATGAAAGTTATTAATGCATATATTATCACCCCAGCTAAAGCATTCGTTTGGCAATCAGTCTACTCCAGAAAGTAAATGGCAACATACGGCGGAAAATCTTCTGCTTAGTCACGACCCGAAAGAGACATGATTGCCCAAGCGCGTATCACGTGCGATACTTAACTGACTGACAGATACTATTATGAAGTGGAAGCTTGAAAATACAATTTATTTAAAGAAATGTATTCATTCATTCATTTGCACAAGCGACAAAAGTTTGATTTATGACAGTCAACCATTTTTAATAGAGGAAATAATAAATGTATAATCTATTTCACGATATGGGACAATGTGATAATCAAATATATATTTTATGAACGATATCATTTATATTTCTAGTTCTCGTGTTAATACAAGGGAATTCTAATGTAATAGAGTGATACAACCTCATCGCGTTTACTGTTGCTGTGTTTGCCGTAAAAAAAAGGCTTTATCGAGCTTAACCGTTCAGTCCTTCGCATACCCGTTTTAAAATCAAGTTATACATTTGGTTGCCAGCCAAGTCTGGAGAGTCCATTTTTCCCTGACATTTAACACATAGATGGGGCGAAAGGTAATGGAATTTTACTTTTTCCAACGTTATTAGGGGGAACGTAAACGATCGGAATATAAACTATGCATGTCGATCAAACTTCTGCAAACCTTATCACAACGCTATTTACATATTTGGATTTATTGATAAACTAGCATCATAGCCCGGCGTTGCCCGTGCAATTCAGAACATTTTAGTAGTAGGAGAAGATGCCACTTTTTATTTTACATGTTTTGTTGTTTAAAAAAAAATTTTTTTTAAAACTTTCTTTTGTTTCAAAATTATGGGGAAAATATTCACATTTTTTTGTTGACCAAATGAATTTTTAAAACGTCAGAATAAAAATCAAATATAAAAGCTTATTTTTTATTTATTTTTTTTTTTAATAAAAAGTATTTTAGTCGCGTTTGACACGTGTGATTTGATTTCTGTGACGTATTTGAGCAACCATCTTAGATCTTAGATGTTTTACGGAGCAAATGCAGACAGTCATGTCCATTGGACAAAAAGTGCGAAAGGGAAATTTGCTGAACTTAAAACTCGAAAAGTAAATGTCGACTGTTGATATGTGTCCCTAGAAAGTTTGAATGGCGCAGATTAAAAAATGTAGGCGTGCATAGGGAACAGTCACACACAGACACACAGATTGCCTTTTATATGTATAGATAACAAATGATGTTCCCGCAATGAAACTGGGCAAGTTAACAATATTTGTAATAAGGATAGATATATAATTAAGAATATTGCTTATATGCTTGTATTCTACAAATGATAAGAACGTTTTTCGGTTAATAGTAATTTTATTGTAAAACCAGAGATTGCACAAGAAAATCTGACATAATGTATAAGGACATAAATATAATCCAGCTTGCTGTTCACCGATTGATAGAAACAAAGATTTCATATTTAAAATCATTTGATTAATTGTACGAAACTGAAGTGAAGAGTGAATTCAGCAGAACTGATAGAAAAATTATTGATTGGTGAAGTTTATACAAATATTTAATTGGTAAAACGCTTATTAACGTGAAATGATAGCATTATTCTTGCTACACTGCTTTTTACCTAGGATCTCTCTAGAATTTATCCCAACATATCTACTATTCGTCCAGGTGTAGAATATTTCAGGCACAATTGGACCCGGAACACCTGCTATATATCTTTGGTAAACTCCAAAGAATAACAAGCTATATTATTGGTCCTGATCTGGACTCTCGACTTCAGCCACTTTCCCACAACCATAAAGTTGTCTCCCTTTGCTTTTGCTACGAATGCTTTTATGGTAATTTTTCGGATAAGCTTTATGATATGGTGCCTAGACTCTTTGACTTTAAGCGCATTAATAGACTAA
Organism: Ascarosepion bandense; assembly: GCA_037127315.1. NCBI lineage: Eukaryota > Metazoa > Mollusca > Cephalopoda > Sepiida > Sepiidae > Ascarosepion > Ascarosepion bandense. Next base: position 3,585,460 of record JBBBDQ010000337.1, read on the forward strand.
ACAAAAACAACAAAAACATCTTTATTTTAGACTTCTCTTAAAAGAACTTCGGGTATGATCAAAATATTTTTAGTTTTTTTTATTATTCAGAATACATTTTTTTATCAATTCATCATATATTCTTAACTTATATCAATCCTGAAATTTATTAAATTAATATTACTTATATCATAATGGAAAATAAAGTAAAGGATATAGGTAAACTAATCAATAATCTTATATGAAAAATTATTAAATATATACTCGGGTGAAAATTGTGCAATGTTTACATATGACAGTAATTTCATTACGTTTATTTAATAGATCTTTATTTATAAGATGTTTACTAATGTATAGATTTTCATATAGAAACAAAGCATGGGTAATTTAAAAGCTTACATATTCTCTCTTTTTTTTAAATTTTAAATTTTATTGTGGGAGTTTTATTGCTTTTCTTTAAGTATCAAATATATATGGATAAGGATAATCGATTACCGTACTTATTATTATTAAAGGAAGAAATATGCTGGTACACTTTTCGCCTAAAAGTATTTTTAGTACTTCCCACATAATTCTTTTATTACCAGGGTTTTCAGTGGAAGAAATAGTACATTGATAAAATATACATTCGATAAGACATTTATATTCCAATGGACACTCTTTCGGGTTTCTACAATTACATATTTTATTGTCTAAATTACTGATTTCAGTTTTTATTCTTATTCTTATTTAGGTTTAAATTTTTATTTTAAAAGTTATTTCTATGTTTCTTTATAATTTTTTCTAAATTATCAGTGCAATTGTAACTTAATTTTAGTGCATTTTTATTGACAATCTTGATTAATGGGTTATTGTTCGGAAAATATTTCTCAATCAAAACGTGAAGTCTTTGGCTTAATTTACTGCTAACCATTTGGTTGAAAAAGGGAGTGAACCAAATAAGTTTTCTACTTTTATTTTTTTCTTCTGGAGTACGTATTCTCTTTTAAATATTTAATATAAAGGCATTAATATCTACTATTTTAAAGCATTATTATAAAAGTTATTGTCTTTTTTAAATACATCTTCATTAGCGGAATTTCTACTAATTCTATATTCTGTGGATGAAGATGCATGCTTTATAATGGATGAAGAACGGTTAGATATTGGGTAGATATATAAAGGATTTGAATTTGTTTTTATATTGTTGGTATCTATCTTTTAGTAAATCTTAAGTCATATCGAGAAAATTTATTTTTTATATTTGTATTAATAGTAACTTTTAAATTTATGTTTTTAAACTTTCACATTTCATCAATTTTCAAACTTGTAGAATGCCCTACAATCAGAAGGCCATCATCTTGTATAATCCTGTATTTTTGTATTTATATCATTATGGAACGTAAGATTATATATAATAAATAATTCAACAAGATTGGAAGAATCGGCAGAGTCTATTGATCTCTTTGTAATATCAAAGTTTTCCCTTGTGTTATTTTTTGTCCACTGTTCTTTATTATGAATGGGAACTGACATTTTTGCATTTTTAATTATGTTACCGTTCCTCCCTCGATAGATTTGAATAAATAATGGCAAAACTCCTTATATTTATAACCAGTTCTCTTGATATTGATGGGTAATAATCTTCAATATCAAATTGAATTAGAGAACAATTGTTTTTACCTTTATATTTCAGAACTAATTTGTTATATCATTGGTATCGATGCAAAGCATTAATCCAAGGTATGCCTTAATTTGTTTATTTACCCTTTCGAGTATATTTTTACTTATTTTTCTAATGTCAGACCTTGTATGATTTATGAGCCAGTAGTATGATTTTATCAAATTTTTGTTTATGGTCCATGATGGGGATGCAACACATTTTTCTGCTATCGATTTTTTAAATTTATTGGTGATTTTTTACTAGAAATATTTATATTTTCATCCAAGTTTTTAATGTTATCATTTATCTTTTTATAGCATTTTGTTAAATTTTCCATATTAAAATATTATATTCTTTTGCTGTTACTTAATAAACATCTACTGTTTTATCTGATTTTATACAAAGTTTATCTGATTTGTTAATATTATTGTCTACGACTTACGTTGTATTGAGCATTTTTTAAATAATAAAAAGTAAAAAGGTAACTTCTAGACCAGTGCATATATATATATATGTGTGTGTGTGTGTGTGTGTGTGTGTGTGTATAAATCAACTTTTGCATTAGAAAATGTAAATAACTACTATAAAATTCTACATTACGTTTCGACATTAAAAAGTTCTTATCAGGTATTTCACAAGAATAATAATAAACGCTCTTATTTAAAAAAAATTTATGAAGCATCACTTCACTTTCAATTTTTGGAAAATTTTTTGAACTAAGTAAAATGTCTAATAAAAAAGAAGAGAAAGGAAGAGAAGAAAAGAAAACGAAAATATGATAGCAAAAAAAGGAAAAGAAAGAAAAGGGAAAAAAAAGAAAAAAAGGAAAAGAAAGTTAAAAACCAAAAAAGAGAAAGCATAACAAATTAACCCTGCTATAGAAAAAATAGAGAGAAAAAGCAAAAAGGGAGCAGTATAAAAAAAGAATTGGAAAGCAAAGAAAACAACAAATATGATGTAGGGAGGTGGTTTAAACCAATAAAATATTGCTAAAAATTAACATTCAAACTTGAGCGAAAATGAGGTGCTAACAGCTATTAATAAGAAGTTAAAACGTAGGATTCCAAATATTAATTTATTTGAAATAAAAAGCGAAATTAAAAAAAAAGTTATTCATAAAACATAAAATAAAGAATATATTTAAAAGCAATATAATGACAAATGAAACCGACTAAATATTATAAATTCGTATAAAAATAAATTTTAAAGTACATAGAAATATATAGATTTTAAGTTACAAACTACTACCAGTCCATGAAGAGAAAGAATAATATATATAAAAAGCTTATACATGGCTAAACACACTATCAGTAAATATCGAAGACAATGTAATACTTAAAGGATAATAGATTTAATATAAATAAGAATATAATATGCATAAGATCATAAGTTAGAGGATTTTACTTGTATTGTAAAATTAATGTATGGGTCGATCTAGTGCTTGATGCAAATTACCAAACTCTCCTGTAAAATTAATGTTTTAAAATGCTTAAAATTTGCTGTACTTTTATATGTTTTGTTTAATATATCACTGTTTCAAACTTTATAATTTCCATTTTCTTTGCAGGCAGAGGAAGCATGTTTCCTTCACCGATCTAGAGATTCTAGCTTGTTTGAGAGTTTTTCATTTAACTTTAGGTATTTTATTCTCCTCTTTTGACTTTCATAAAAATTTAGAAAGCGAAGTCATATTTCACTTGTCCGTATTAGTGAAGGATGAGATGATTATAGAAACATTTTTTAAATTGGCCCATTGTACACCCAAGGTAAATTTTAGTAAACCTTGGATTTTCTACTGATGAGATAGAATACATATACACAAGGGATTTTGTTAGATTCGGATTTCTACAATTGCATCGGTTATTTCTACGAGATAAATTAAGACCAGCAATAGAATTACGGTTATTATTGCTATATAAATTCAATATTGTATTGTTGTATAACTTAATTATTTTCTCTGAATTATAAGTCAACTATAACTAAGTTTTAGAGGGTTATGATTGAAAACTTTACTTAAACGATTATTTTTAGGAAAATTTCTGGTAATAACTTTAAAAATTATGTCACAATTTAGTACTAACTAATTGACTGAATGGACGATTATCCGTAAACAGATATTCCAGGAATTGCTCCGTTAACTCGTCAGGAGATAGCAAGTGAGTTTCTGTTTTTACGATTTAGTTTTATATTGCTCTGAACAAATAATTTATGCATTTTTCATTGTCAAAAACTGTGGCTGATATGAACTTCCAGTAAAATAACTAATTGCATCTTCTTGGTTTCACGTTTCCCACTGACATAGAAATCTTATACTAGAAATGTCGGTTCACTATGTGTTGCTCTTGAAACAATCTGACTTGTACATTTATATATTAGCTATTCGTCCGTGTATAGAATAGTGTTCCCCCATCCGTTCTGGTAATACTTTTTATATTTTGATTGTGAGAAAAATGCCACGATTCCGTATCGTTGTTTGTCAAGACGTGTCATATCAGCTGCTGTCATTTTTCTACCGCCCGAAAAATTTTCTGGTAAGTTCGCCTCGTTAGTATCCGGTCTTCTTGAATTTAAGAGCAGTACTAAATTGGTCAGTCATTCCAGTTGAATCCATTGGGAAAGGTATTAATCCGTCTCTTCTTTCCAGTTATGGGTTAAATAGCAGGACAGATTGGGTTCTATAGCTTTGGTCGGCAACCAGTCTACCGCAGAAACAAATGGCAACCTACTGCGGGATAATCTTCTGCCCAGTCAGTCATGTCTCTTTCGAGACATGATCGTCCAAGCGTGTATCACGTATGGCACTTAACTGACTGACTGACTAAATTGGTAGCCAGGTCTTATAATTTCACTGTTGAAATTACTTTTTGTAACCTAAGAGCTCTTTCTTTTACTCTCCACGATTTTAAAAATGTCTTCCGTATTATTTCTTTCCTGTCAATTACAATCTTGAAAAATTTAAATGCACTGTCAATCGTTATCTTTGCTTTTGTTTGTTGATTTTTTTTGCCATATTTGTTTCTTTCATACTCAGTAACACATTGAATCCTAGAGGCCTAGTGGCTTCTCTTGACTTGGTTTTTGTAAAATGATTACTGTGTGTGTGCGTGTGTGTGTGTCTGGATGTCTGATCAAACAATAATGTAGGTTGATTTATGAGATTTCGTTTCTGAATGAAAAGAAAGACATGATTCGCAATAGCAAAGGATTGTCTGTTTATTTACCTACCCTATATAAATCTATCCAAATATGTATGTGTGCACCCAAATATATATATGTGTGTGTGTGTGTGTGTGTGTGTGTGTGTGTGTGTGTGTGTGTGTGTGTGTGTGTGTGCACGCGCACACGCATATGCATATAGGATGGTTGCCGGTGCGATAATCGCGTTTAATTGTCTAATACATTAACGGGTGTGCGTTGTGGTGCAGTAGATATCAACTCGAAACGACAAATCGGGTTGCCGAGTTCGAATTCCAGTTGAATTCCTTGCATTCACTTACGCACAAATACCCTTGGGAAAGGTATTAACCCATCTCTTCCCTCCAGTTATGGGTTAAATAATAGAACAGACTGGATTCTATAGCCTTGGCTGGCAACCAGTCTACCGCAAAAAGCAATGGCAACCTACTACGGGATAATCTTCTGTCCAGTCAGTCATATCTCTTTTGAGACATGATTACCCAAAGAGTGTATTTTACATAATTCAAAAAATAAATCAACCTTTATGTAACTTAATATTATGTTAAGAACTTTTAAGAAAATCTTTATGTTGCAACGTGGCTGGAAGTGAGATGTTCTACATCGAATACTGTACTCACCTGACGTTGTACATTCGGATTATTCGGTTGACCTCTACACAATTATCCTAAATGGCCATTTCAATTCTCTTGAAGCCTATAGAAACGCTTAGTCCAGTTCTTCATTTATCTAAAGATGCTACCTTATTGGAAAATGTTATCATAGAGTGACTTCAAAAATGGCGAAATGAAACAGAACAAAATTGTAGTTTTCATTTATATGACGTGTCAATTCATAAAATGAGATATTTTGACCGTTCACAATTTTCTATCATTTACCTTTCTGATTTACTATCTCTACTCTTTATGCTCTATCATCCATTTACACAAGCACATTAGAAATATATCACGCTGTTTGCCTCTCTTCCGCTTGCATTTAACACATCCTGTGTGTGCTAAAGCCTCTAAACCCACTTTCCTTATATATTCCAAAAATCTTAATTGTTAATTTCTGATCCAGATAAAAGATTTTTCGTTCCCATTTTACTTAAAGTGTTCTCTTTATTTTAATGTTCCTTTCTTCGTAATCTCTGTATCTTTTTTTTTAAATATCTCTTGCCTGAAGTTCATCTGTGAGGAAATTGCCCGGCAATCATCAACAAGAGGATTGATATCAGATGTCCTTTGAGCATGATTATGTTTATTTCCGGCAAAATTTTCCTGTTTCTTCAGAATTTTTATAGTTTCTGGAAGGCATTTTTTGTTATTCGAATCCACATCTCTATCTAGGCTTACGGCCATATCACGTTGAATACACCGGTTCTCGCTCGATCACCGAAGTTAAGCAATGTTGAGGGTGGTCAGTACTTAGATGGGTGACCGCTTGGGAATACTAGGTGCTGTAAGCGTTTAGTGACGGATGTGCGTGCTTACGGCCATATCACTTTGAATACATCGGTTCTCGCTCGATCACCGAAGTTAAGCAAAGTTGAGGCTGGTCAGTAATTAGATGGGTGACCACTTGGGAATACACTGGTGCTGTAAGCGTTTAGTGACGGATGTGCGTTGTGGCGCAGTGGATATCGGCTTGGAAAGAGAAATCGGTGAGCCGAGTTCGAATTCCAGTTGAATACCTTGCATTCACTTATGCACTGGTACCCTTGAGAAAGGTATTAATCCGTCCCTTCCCTCCAGTTATGGGTTAAATAACAAGGATAGGACTTGGGGACTCTGCCCTTAAAAACAAATCCCAATGAATCTTGATACTCGAAAAGAAAAAATGTATTACTAGACACAAAACTTATAAAAACAACAATAAATTGTTGAAAGAAAAAGTTATTACCAGCAATAAATAAATAAAAATTTAGTTGGCAATAAATGACCTGCCGAGGTTAATATGCCATAAAACAAAACAACCCACCAACATCTCTGTCTCTGCACGCCTTCTCCATATTATGTTATATATCCCAGTTAATGTTTTTGTTTCACTTTATAGTTTTCATATTCCGCTGTGTCTCTTGTTAACGTGAATACATTCTGCCTTCTGACAATTAACGCTTTGTTCTTTTTTTTACTCGCCTTTATTCATTACCATGTCTAGACGGACCTTCAACTTCTGTCTGAGTCTTCCATCAATACGGTATGATGCACATGTTGTTCACGGTCTACCTACTAAAAATAAATTAGGGCAACACCTCCTGCTCACTTATGATCATCTCGATGCTGTTCGGAGGAAACACACCTATTCCTCAGATAATGGACTGTTCCTCCTATATTAATAGTTAACGGGAGAAGTTCTTAGAAGTTCTTGAGAAGTTCATAGGAATTCTTTAGAGTTTTATTGGAGTTCAGTAGAACTACTAAGCAGTTGATATTAGTCGGCAGTTAGCTGATTACTAAGGAGTCATTTTTGAGTGAAAGATAACCAAGTTCCTAACATTTTGGGTGCGTTAAGTCGATTGGCAACCAACATAGCACGATTATAACCTTACTCCACAACAGATGTATAGGTCAAACTCTTGCAAAGTGAAACGGCGATTCGGAATGGATGACAAGAGCTAGTTTTTTTAAAACTGGAATCTTCTAGTCTGAACGGCGAATTTAGTCATCAAAACAAGCATCATAAAGGAAGTGACAAGCAAAGAAGAGATGAAATTCTTGGATAAAACAAACCATATGATAGATGAAACATGTCTGATGGGCAAACATTTTCTTGCCTTTTGGTTTTTGCGTATATACTCAATACATTTTGCGTATATACTCAATACATTTTGCGTATATACTCAATACATTTTCAATCCCTTTGTAACCGGTACATCTCAGCAAATTTTCTTCCCAACTCTAATAATTTTCTCGAAAAAAAGTTTTCTTAACAGTCTGAATAATTCCATGTTTCAGTCATACTCCAATCTCCTTCAGTAATCTATGAAGCATGATTATACGTCATACTGCATTTTTATTAATCATTGGCTTACGGCCATATCACGTTGAATACACCGGTTCTCGATCGATCACCGAAGTTAAGCATCGTTGATGCTGGTCAGTACTTAGATGGGTGACCGCATAGGAATATCAGGTGCTGTAAGCGCTTAGTAACGGATGTGCGTTGTGATGCAGTAGATATCGGCTCGGAAAGAGAAATCGGTGAGCCGAGTTTGAATTCCAGTTGAATACCCTACATTCACTTAAGCTCTGGTACCCTTGGGAAAGGTATTAATCCGTCCCTTCCCTCCAGTTCTGGGGTAAATAACAGCTTAGGACTTGGGGATTCTGCCCAGAAAAACAAATTCCAATGAATCTTGATACTCGAAAAGAAAAAATATTACTATTGATTTATTTGTCAACACGTCTGTTAACGTTTCTATGGAGAAATTTTATTCTTTTTTTTTTTCTTAGCTTACTTCCCCGTCAACCATCCCTCCCCACTTCTTTCTTTATCTTTCCCTTTCCTTTTCTTCGAGCCAGCCAAGGCTAAATTTTAACTTACAACTCAGTTTAAAAGTAAGGTTTTCCAAAATCTAAAAATAGACATTAATCCGACACCTTTAATTTTTTGTGAAGTATATATTTTTTGAACTTCCGCCGGTAATATATATGTCTTTATTTTGAAATAAAAAGTTGCCGAGGATACGTGAAATTTCTCATAGAGATTCCATGTAGAAATGGCCATACAACTGATTTGAACATCGAAATTTATTTTATTTTGTATATATATATATATATATATATATATATACGAAATATTGCATTTTGAGTTCTAATATCAATAAAATAGTGCTCGATGTATAAGACATTATGTTAATCATAAAGATAATTTTTTTTCTCTAAAAAGGGTACAAGTCTGACTGAAAGTCATGCAAAATGCAATAGCCGAGGGATAAAACCATCCAATACTTATTGTCTATGATCGTAATATAAATCTTAAAATCAAAAGTATAATATGCGCCTAATAACTGTGTAACGTATTAAACTATAATTCTTACCATCGACGTATAATAACATGTATAGTTATTAATATATGTATATTAATTAATATATATAATAGCTGTGTTCATACTACATTGGGCACTGTTTTATTAATACACGAATAATATTTATATATATAATGCTCGCTAAATGTTAACTTTCTACCAACGAAACCTATTCACGAAGACATTCCAAGATTTAAAAGAACCCTGAAAAATACACAAACGACATACCATAAGTAATGTCTTTAATAATGGAGAAGCTTATCATATAAAGCATCATGAAAGGCAAAAAAATAAAATAGAAGTATTAATAATCAATAGTAAAACACTTTAAAAACATATATGGACATTAAAAATATTGTATAATGCTCTAGAACAACACGGAAAATAAGTAAAATCTCTCTTGTTTACAAGAACACCGCAAAATCAACTTAGGATTGTGTAATGCATCGTGCGTGTCAGTTTCATTTTTCTGGTAATGATTGATCAAATGTTCTAACCACGAATGTGTGCCAGTTTTATACAATATAATCGCATATATACTTCCCCACATCTATCTATCTATCTATCTATCTATCTATCTATCTATCTATCTATCTATCTATCTATCTATCACAGGCTGTTTATTATCTAATTATCTATCTATCTATATATCTATCTATCACATACTGTTTATTATCTATCTATCTATCTATCTATCTATCTATCTATCTATCTATCTATCTATCTATCTATCATTAGACTAGCCATCGTTAGTCCTAATTAATAATATATAATACAAGTTCCCTGTGAGAAAAACGTATTTTAATCAAAAACTGATAATTAAATTAATTACTAGTTTGCATAATTTAATTTAGATTTAGTAATAGATTCATTGTTGCTTAATATTTTTCAAAAAACGGAAGGCAAAAAAAACAGACAAAATACTGAGAGATGAATTAGGAAGATTTTCTAATAAGATAACAAAGAAAATGTTTTCGTTGAGCATCATGGTAGAAAATGAGATAGACTTCGTTGATCATTGAATTTGCAATTTGATGATAATGACGGTTCATATAACTAGAGACAGGTAAGCTTGAACAATTGTTTTCTGAATCAAACATATTACAGAGAGCTAATTGTCAATATCTTGCATGAATATTCCGTTAAGTTATATATAATTACATTGATATTAGGATGAATCGTAAATACTCATATGAATATTATGTTGAGACATAATGATTAGTTTGTACCAAAAGTTCGTAAACACTTGCAAAAAATTAAAAATTTACTCGCCAAGTAATCTAAGGTTACCAGAAAACACTTGCAAAAAATTAAAATTGTACTAGCAAAAACAACAAAAATTATTGTTCAAAATAAAGACCATCATTTTTCCAAGACTTTCTGCCATCGATCTGCAAGCTTTCGGATCTGGTCAAAGTACCATTCAGCCGGCTTCGAATCAAAGAATTCTTGACACGCTTCCTCAACTTCATCAAACGAGTCGAATCGGCAGCCCTTCAGAAAGTGTTGCATTGAGCAGAAAAGGCCATAATCTGATAGAGCACAATCAGGACTGTTGGCTAGATGTGGCAGAACCCCAACGCCGTCCAGCTCTTCAAACATGTCTTTGGTCTTCCTGGCGGTGTGTGGCTTGGCATTGTTCTGCTGCATCAAAGCGCGCTTTCGGTTGACCAGAGCCGGGTACTTTTGCTTCAACTTTTCGTAGACGCGCTCAAGTTGCTGACAGTAAAGTTCGGCAATGATTGCACGACCATCGGAACCAACTGAAAATGCACTATTCCTTCAAAGTTCCACCAAACCCACAACATGACTTTCTTGCCGAATCGATCTTGTTTTGGAACCGACGGTGTCTCTTGCCCTTTCTGAACCCATCGCTTGTCTCGACTGTGCTGGACTAGATAGACCCATTTCCCAAGTGTTTACGATTTTTTGGAACAACCTAATACTGATATGAATATTAGTTTGCGCCATGTATAATGATATGGGTATTAGATTGATTCATATGTAATTGCATAAATATTGGGATGAGTCACATATATATATATATATATATATATATATATATATATATATATATATATGATGGGTTTTAAATAACTGCTTGAATATTAGGATGTCATAGTTAATAATATAAATATTTGAATGAATCATCAATAATTACAGGAATATTGCGTTGAGTTATGAAATAATTGCATCTCTATTATGGTGTCATAAATGACCATGTGAATATTAGGTTCAACTATAAATAAGAACATGGATATTGAAATGAGTCATAAAAATATACACAAATATTGCGATGAGATATAAATAATTATATGAATATAAATTTGGGCAATATATGGTTGTATGAATACTATAATGAGTCATATACATGCATATTATGTTGCCATATTTAATTATATAAATTATAGATTTATAAATAATTAAATCAATATTAGAATTTTACAAATAATTACATGTATATTATAATGTCATAAATAAATATATGTATATTACTCGAGTCATAAATAACTGCATGAATATTAGTTTATGTTATAAATAATTGCACAAATAATAAACGCCGGTCTATATTTCTAAGATGAGGTAATGTAGCTATTTACACTATTTACATTGTTTGGACTGTTGACCTGGTTTTATTTTGCTAGTTAATTTAGTTTTTTATTTGTTAGTTAGGCAAACAGTTTGAACAGTGTAATTCATATTAATGAATATTAAATAAGTTATAAATGATCTCCTTTGATTATGAACGTTATTCTTAAAACAATAAAGTTTAGAGTTGCATTTTATCCAATAATATGTCGATGGCGACCTCAAAACATTCGTAGCCAAGGCTTTCATGCTCAAAGACATTTTTTTCTCAAAAGAATCATTAGGAAAAGAGTAGTCCCCGAATAATAACATCCTCCGAAAACAAAAGAAGACAAATACAAGAGGGTAAGAGAACCAAAGGAAAAGTCAGATCTTTACGTTTTTGAAACCTCTTATCCTAACGTATTGCGGACATCTCTTCTAATCCGACATCGGATTAATCTCATCGAGAAGGAATTTCAATGAGCACCTCAACGTGTTCCACCAACGACAATATTATTTGCAATATTTGCGATATTATTTGTAATGGATATTTCGATATCATCTAGTGTAAAATTCTGCAGGTTCTGATAAGAAAATTATAGGCAAACTGTTGAATTTTCTTTTCATTAGAGAATATGTCCTTAATCAATATCGTTGCTCAGTGATCGAAATATTTAATAATTTGTTTCTGCAAGAATAGGTGAAGGTAGCGAGTGGAGTATAGTAGACTAACCGAGTTCCATTTTTTTTTTTTTACTATGTAATTTTTACTGGAAGTGCGTTGTGGTGTAGTTGATATAGGCTTAGAACAAGAAATCAGGGAGCCGAGTTCGAATTCCATTGCAATTCCTTGTACTCACTTACGCGCAAATACCCTTGGGAAAGGTATTAATCCGTTTCTTCCCCCCAGTTATGGGTTAAATAACTGGACAGAATGAGTTCTTTAGCCTTGGCTAACAACCAGTCTACCGCAGAAAGTAATGAAAACCTGCTGTGGGATAATCTTCTGCTCAATCAGTTATGTCTTTTTTGAGACATGATCGCCCAAGCGTGTATCACGTATGGCACTTAACTGACTTTATACTTACTAAATGCGGGTTTCTTTTGTAATAGATAAAAACAATATTTTTCTTTAATCCATTGTGTGTATTGCCATTGTGCCTAATACTAAAACATGTTAGTGTACTTCAGATTTATTCTTAAGTCTGTAGTTGGGTTTATTCATTCATCATTAAATTTGGTTGCCAGAAATGAATATTACTCATGACTCAAGCTAATGTGTTATGTAATCTCTGTAAAAGATAGAACAACATTTAAAAGAGGCTACAGTATACACCATTCATAGGAATTTAAGATATTTTTGCATTTAATAAGTAAACAAAAAGAAAGTCTATGGTGCGAACCAGAACGTAAGGTCGAAGTACTAGGATAAAGCGCAAAGCAATCCAATTTAAACCCACATGACAGGTTAGAAAATACCGTCTTTACCCGTCACCGAAAGGTTGTTTAAAGATGTTGGTTTTATCGGTTGTTGGGATATGAGAATAGTGTGTTCTTGTCTATGAGATCCACTAACCCTAAACGGAACTCTGCACATTTATTGCTCCTGATTTTTGTTGTTGTTGTTTTTATCACAATCGATAAGGGTGTAAATAGGTTTTGGCTAATTTGTCATGTCACAAGCGTTTTCATTTGTGATGTACGCCTGATCCGTAAGTCAATAAGCTTTAAGGTTGGGCAGCAGCAGAGAGGAAGAAAGAAAGAAATTCCAAATATATGCAAAGAAAAAACGTGTAGCCAACAACAAAACAAACTTCAACAGATGATTAAACCTTAAGAAACGGTATAGAAATAGAGCAGCCATTAACAAAAGAGGAAAGAAAGGACAATGTATTTATTTACTAAGCTGACCTTAGTTTGGTAAAATGCTACAAGTGAGCTGTACCTACTAAAGAAGGATCATCCTGTACACTAATAATCCGGGTGGCAACTAATGTTAAATTTGGAAGAGCCATATAGTTAGTTATTGAAGTTTGCTAAGCAATAGCTATCTTCTTACACGGCAATGAATGCTGAGCAAATAAAACAGAGATGAAGAGCAAAATAACTGGCGGCGAAATGTTTTAACAGAAGCTCGAAAATATAACCCGAAATTCAAATATATATATATACTCAGTAATTCCATTGCATCTTAGTGGCTTTATTACCTTATATTGTGGAGTAGTTTTCGCACTGAATGTTATAATCGTGCTATACCGGTTGCTCATCGAGTCGTTAGTATTCGGCTAACTCCCGATTAATATCAACTGCCTAGTAGTTATACTGAACTCTAATAGAAGACTAAAGAACTTCTATGAACTTCTTAAGAACTTCTCCCGTTAACTCTTCTTAATGTAGGAAGGAGAGTCCATTATCTGGGGAATAGCTGTGTTTCCCAATAACAACTTATTTGATGTGAAATGATTAAAAAACGAAAGAAAAGCTAATCAAGGTATCAAGAAACAGGACAATTTTCTTAGAAAAGAGTGCTGAAGTTTTATGTAATGTTGCTTTTCATACATGGTAGTCGTAAACGATAGACAGCATATTCACAGCTAATATAGCTACTGTAATCAAGTTGCTAAGAATTCCATTGACGGTGTATGGGAGCAATGAAGAAGTGCTAAGGATAATGGAAGCAAAAAGAGTATTTACACTTAGAATCAAAGAAAGTGATAAATTAATTTTATGGTTGCATAATGAGAAAACAAACTTGAAAAATCTGTTACTTACAAATTATACTGAAACATAGGAAAAGTGATGTTGTAAAAATGTAAGTTTAGTAATGGAAGACAAATATAACTTACAGCTACTGTGGTGATACCAACCGAGCAAAGCGAGCGACCAGATGTTTGCACTCTCAGGACCAGAAAGCAAATGACCAAAACTGGTCTTTGCGCACTCGGCTTCACGGATATGTTCCGGCAGAAAACCAAAAATTAATTAAATATCAAATTCCAGTTCGCGAGCCTACGCGAATTTTATTTATCATCCAAAGGGAAACCCAGAATTAAATACGGGTGTGAATTCCCAAATGACCTGCTGGGACCCATAAAGACGAAATAAGAAGCGGACACAAAAAGCATCGCTAGAGTTGAGAAAGCGCTAGCATAATTAGCACGTCCCTTGACCTCGTCAAGCGATCCACTATGCGCGCCTCCTTTTCCTCTCATCCTTTTTCTTCGCTGTCCCTGAGCTACAAAGGAGCGGATACATCAAAGACATTCCTTACTGACAAACGCTCACACATACTTACGCACAAACTCTCTTTTCAGTATTTATTGCTTTGAAAATTTTAACGTCTTTTTGGACCCATCCTAAAGACATTACTTATTTGTAAAAAACAAACAAACCGTAATTGATATATGTGTATATATAAAAGGTTGTTTCTATACTCAATTTGATTTTCTTGTTTTATAACTCCCTTTTATAACTTATATTAAGCTATCTCCTAACGAGGCCAAATTCAGTTAATCTGTTTCAACACACAACTACGTTTCACTAGAACGGATAACCCACTATACTACAAGTAACACAATCTTGTGGAGAGTCATTATTGTCTATATCCTAAAGCAAAACAGACACACAAGAGAAACGTGAATCATCTTGATAGTATGGTCACAAATAGTTTTTTTTTTAAAATAGAATATGATATTGTGTTTAAAAGTCATCAGTCTTCTTTTTATAAAGAGATATGGACGAAATATAACAAATTTGAACTTCAGTCAAATGTCATGTAGTTCTTCAGAAGAATGTTGACAATAACAAGGATGAATCATGCGAACGATGACGAAGTTTAAACAAAATGGTAAACAAAAGGACGCTTAGACTATAATCAGGGAGAGGGAATTTAAAAATCAGTGGCACACAATGAAGAAAGAAAGCTTGGAACATTTAACACTCACAAGACAAAGCAAGAATAACCGAGAAAAAGCAAAGATTAATCTAATTTCTGGCATTAATCTAATTAATATAAATCCATAGCATTACGGGGACTGTGAGTGCGATAAGTTGATAAAACTATTATTAACTACAAATGATAGAAAGTAATGGAGGGTCATGATCACCCACATCCTGAAAAGAGACAGGTCACAAAAAATATAACGGAACTGAAGGAGTCGTAAAAGTCATTGATACATAAAATAAGCTCAACAATAAAAGGTTGAATCCCTTGAATTTACTTTGTACTTTTATTAGAGAAAAGCCCTTTTATCTGTCTTCTCTATCTTAGTTTATGGGTAAAGGATGTACTTTGTGGTGCAGTTGATATCAACTCAGAACGACAAATTGGGGGGCCGAGTTCAAATTCCAGTTGAAATTCTTGCATTCACTTACGCACAGATACCCTTGGGAAAGGTATTAATCACTCTCTTCCTTCCATTTATGGGTTAAATAATAAGACAGATGGGGTTCTATAGCTTTGGCTGGCAACCAGTTTACCAGAGAAAGCAATAGCAGTCTACTACGGGAGAATCATCTGCTCAGTCAGTCATATCTCTTTTGAGACATGATTGCCCAAAGCGTTTATTACGTATGGCACTCAACTGACTGACTGGCTATGGGTAAAATTGTAGATCGAATTAGTTTCTCAAACATTGGTAAAGTTACCACTCAGGAATGAAAACTGTGAATTCAAAGGTGATGTGAAACCACTCAAATATTTTACGCAACTACAATCATGATTGCAGACATGAAAAGAAAAAAAAGGGACGTGTTTCGAGGAATTGATGGAAAACATAGTGAAGGTATAATTTTGTTTTAAGAATAAAAATAATTTCCGTAAAGAGCAAATGTATGTGACACCCAAGGATATTCTACGAATCAATTCACAAAGTAAATTAATTAATCATTAACACATAACAAGACTCCACCGTTTGTATTTTAATACGCGTAGTTTGTCACAGACTCATAACCTGAGGCATTCTTGTAAACAATTAAAAATAATGAGCTGTTTAATTCGTTTTAAATGCTCTACGGTGAGATGTTTCGATTAAGTTAGATTATTGAATTTTACGACATAGTTTACGACATAGTTTACGACATATCACCATTGTCGGGAAATTCCATATCGAGGCAAATATTCATCGGGTTTGTACTTGATAGGTTTACATTTAAATTTATAGAAAAAGATTTCTTAGATTTATAACTGAGTCAGAAAAAGAAAAAATGGTTAGGATTATACATGAGTCTATAGGTAAACACTACAAGGATTTATATTTGAAGCTATTCGTGAAGGTAGATCTAGTTTATACGAGTGTACATAGGCAATCATTGGCAGGTATTTACTTGATCTTACAGACAAATATTTGTCAAGTTTGTATTTGAGACTCTATGTAAACATGTGAACAATTTTATTTGATTCTACAGGTAAACATTTTTGGTATTTACTATAATAGAATATTTAGGTAAAAAAAAAGTTTATAGTTGTATGTAGAAGTAAAAATTCGTCGGGATTATACTTAAAGCTATGGATAAATATTCGACAAGCTAATATTTGAGTTTATAGGCAAACATCGATCAGATTTATAATTGTGTCTATAGGTAAACATTTATTGAGTTTATACTTGTGTTTATAAGCAAAATTTATTTGTGTTGATTTTATGTCTATAAAAAAGCATTGCTCACGTTTATGTATGAATATGAAAGCATGTGCTAAATGTATCCCTCTTTGTAGTGTCATACCTCTCTTGAAACAATGAACGCAGCATACTTCAATCCAATGACACGAGAGATACTGGGGTGATTATTTATTATTCTAAATATACACTTGCCACATGTGCCACAAGTGTAGGAATATCATTGAGAATATAACTCACCACGGATAAAAAATAGAGGAAGGGTTTGACAGAAAGGCGGTATTTTGAAGCACTTCATGTTCATTATTGCTAGAAGCAAGGTTAGGTAAACGTTTTTTTATGAAAGGGTTGTAACATTGACTCACCTGTGGAAAGTTGGCAGCATCTCCATAACAACACGACTTTCGAAACGACACTGTAAATACCAGTGAAACATGCAAATGTTATTTTTAAATTTATTTATTTACTTATTTATTTATTAATTTTTTTTAATCATGTTACCCCAAGCAAGGCATTTCACTGCCACTATAGCGCAGGGGGTTACACAGGGCGATAGACGAGTTAGGATGTACATAGGGGGAGAGTTGGAGAGAATGGGAGGGGTAGTGTGTTAGGTGGTGTCTATTGACCTTACATTTAAACTCCTGGAGGTTATAGCCGTCGGGGAAGCAAGCATGCGGAAGGGAATTCCACAGGCGGGAAGTGCGAGAAAAGAAGCTGTTGGATTAGAAATTGCGGTTACATTTCATCGGTTTCACTGTAAAAGTGTGGGATCTAGTTGTCAATCTAGTATCTCGTGCAAACTCACACCTACGAGGCACCAGTGATTTAAGTTCATCAGAGCAGAAGCCATGAAAGTATTTATAGAATAGTGAGTGAGTGACTGCAGGCGGTCAGCTAAGTCGGTATCAATCACATTACAGATTCTTCGCTGTATTTTGTCAAGAAGCCCGAGGAGAATAGTAGGGGCACCCGACCAGATGTGGTAACAGTATTCAAAACACGGGCGGATGGTAGATTTGTATAAGTGCAAGATAGATTCAGGCGGAAAGAATTTTCGGGCCCTGCACAGAGAGCAAACTTTTATAGCAGCGGATTTAGCAATGGTTTGTTTCAGAAAAATATCTTGTGAACAGACTGCACAAATATGTGTGAAATCAGTTTCATAATTAATGCATTTATTAGGACTAATCAGAATTGTGAAGCCGAGAATGATTTTCATAATTAGGATTCAGTTTACTCGCTGACGAACGCAAGACACATTGGAGCTTCATATTTACAAGTTGAGATTAATTTTTATTTTGTTAGTGAAAATAAAACAAATATTGAATATATATGGTTTTTATTTGGTTCACTTTCCCTAGCAACTTTGTAATAGATTATAATTTTGTACAGTATGTAAAGACTACATATACATTTAATGATTGTGTATTTGGGAATCAATGAATCTTTTATAAAAGTTTCGTTTAAAACAACCACAGCATCTTACCAAAATCCACCCGCAAAAAAAAATATAGAATATTCAAGTATAATAATATCATCTACACGTAGATAATAGTTAAAATAGTGAAGGCATTAATAATAATAATAATAATAATAATAATAATAAGAAGAAGAAGAAGAAGAAGAAGAACAAGAACAACAACAACAACAACAACAACAACAACAAGATGAAGAAAAATATTCAATAATAAAAATAAAAAATATTCAATAATAATAATAATAATAATAATAATAATAATAATAATAATGAAGCATAAAATGCATCATCCAAAGGCTGAAGTAGACCGTCTATACATACCCCGTAATGAAAGTGGAAGATGTCTTATTCAGCTAGAATTGTCATACAAGACAAAAACTATTGGCTTACTAACATACATAGAAACAACAAAGGAATGGATGATACAATTAGTCTAGCAACATGAAGAAAGAAAGAAACAATATTCAATAATAAAAGAAGCCAGTAAATACAAACAAGATTTATATTTAGTAGATTCTGTAGAAAAGCAAAACAGAAGCCAAGAACCAACTATTGCGGCAAAAATATATGAAACAGAAAGCCAAGAATAAAGCTCTTGAACAGATGAAACAACACTAGCCAAAAAAAAAAAAAAAAAAAACCTCTGCATGGACAATATCCAGAACGTGCCAATATATCCAGTGTTGATAAATTTAATACTCATCGATGATTACGAGCATCTGGATTAAAGTCTGAGACAGAAGGCCTTATTCTTGCAGCTTTATTCTTGAACCAATGTGGATCCAAAATGCGGGTTCTGTGATAAATACCAAGAAACAATAAACCATTTAATCTCAGGATGTTCTGTACTTGCCCCAAATAAATATAAAAATCGTCACGATAGAGTGGGGCAATATTTACATTGTGCAAACACTATGGAAAATATATAAACAAACACTGGTATGAACATCACCCAGCACTGGTTAGAGAAATGGAAAATGTCACCATTCTATGGGATTACACTATCTACACAGACAGAAAAACGAAGCAAACAGGCCGGACATTGTTGGTAAAAAAAACAGAAAGAAAAAACTTGCCTATTAATTGATATGGCTTGTCCAGCTGATTGCAACATAGCAACCAAGGAATTCGAAAAACTGTCAAAATATAAAGACATGGAAATTGAAATAGAAAAAATGTGGAAATTGAAAACAAGAGTTGTACCAGTGATTGTAGGTGCACTTGGAATGATAAAAAATGGAACAAAACAACATATTGAAAGAATCCCAGGAAACCCCAGCTTAAGAGATGTACAAAAATTTGTCTTGTTAAGTACAGTCCACACACTGGAGCCATAACCACACAGCACGACTTGCCTTAGTTCTTCCCGCAGACATGGTTGCTAGTGCGACCATAGCAGAAATATAAATATTATGAAAGATGACAAGATAATAATAATAATAATAATAATAATAATAATAATAAAAGAAGAAGAAGAAGCAAACACTCAATGACATCAACTTGCAATGTGCTGACTGTGTTTAGAAAATATGACATTCATATTACTATTGGATGTGCGTTATGGTGCAGTGGATATCAACTCAGAACGACAATTCGGGGTGCCCAGTTCGAATTCCAGTTGAATTTCTTGCATTCACTTCCGCACAAATACCCTTCGGAAATGTATTAATCCGTCTCTTTTCTCCAGTTATGGGTTAAATAATAGAACAGATTGGGTTCTATAGCCTTGGCTGGCAACAAGTCTACCGCGGAAAGCAATGGCAACCTACTGCGGTATAATATTCTGCCCAGTTAGTCATGTCTCAAGAGAGAGATGATCGCCTAAAGCGTGTATAACGTATGGCACTTAACTGACAAATTTGGATTTGCGTTGTGGTGCAGTGGATATCGAATTCGAACGACAAATCGGGGTGCCGAATCGGAATTCCAGTTGAATTCATGTACCCTTGAGAAAGATATTAATCCGTCTCTTTCCTCCAGTTATCGGTTATATAACAGGACAGATTGAGTTCTACATCCTTGGCTGGCAACCACTCTACAGCAGAAGGCAATGGCATCCTGCTGCGGGATAACCTTTTTCCCAGTCAGTCATGTCCCTTTCGAGACATGATCGCCCGAAGCCTGTATCACGTATGGCACTTAACTGACTATTACTCTACATTTTGTCTGAATTTATTAAGAAAATCATAGAAACTTCAATAATTAAAATTTTACAGCGAAAAAGTTTAGGACCTTAGATGTTATGCCAGGATTTGTCATCGGAGTCCACAATTTGAACAAGATAAGATGATACACTGCTGATTGCAGACACGGGAAGGAAACTACAAGACATCCTCCAGAAGATAGCTGAAGAGAGTGACAAAAAAGGACTACAAATAAACTGTAAGAAAACTGAATGCTTGGTCATCAGCAAAAAGAGCAACCCAAAATGCCAAGTACAAAAATTTAAATACCTAGGAATGTTCTAACAAGAGATAGAGAATTGGGACACAGAGATCCGAATGCGAATTAGTATGGCGAAGGACGCGTTCCAGAAGCTAAGTAAAGTACTAAGACGCAGGAAATTTTCACTAGAAAACAAGGAAGTGAGTACTAGATTGCTATGTGATGTCAGTTCTTCATTACGGCAGTGAATGTTGGACAATATCATCGAATATGAAGGAAAGACTACAAG
Organism: Ascarosepion bandense; assembly: GCA_037127315.1. Classification (NCBI taxonomy): domain Eukaryota; kingdom Metazoa; phylum Mollusca; class Cephalopoda; order Sepiida; family Sepiidae; genus Ascarosepion; species Ascarosepion bandense. The sequence continues at coordinate 3,606,625 of JBBBDQ010000337.1, forward strand.
CAGCAGAAATGTGGTTTTACAGAAGGATGATGCGAATATCATGGACCGAGCATGTGAGCAATGATGAGGTGTTGGAAAGAACAGCAACGAAAAGAAAATTAATAGTGAGCATCAGGAAGAGACAACTGAAGTTCCTAGGACATTCAATGATGAAAGAGGGCTTGGAGAACCTGATACTGACAGACCAGATAGAGGTAAAAGAAACAGAGGACGCTAGAGGATAACATATTTGAAGAGCCTGTGTAGTTGGATGACAGAACGGAGGTTGCGTGGTGTAACGGGAGAAAGCTTGTTAAGAGCCACCATGGATAGTGAAACATGGAAAGCCATGATCGCTTACGTCCTGAAAGGACTAGGCACAGAGAAGAAGAAGTTAAAACAAAGCTTGAGTTTAAATTTCGGTTAGTATAAATAAGTTTTATTGAAGATGTTGAAGTTATTTGATGTATTGTGAAAACCTGCCGTATGAAAGAAAAACCAAAAAAAAAAAACTGATTTTACTTCAAAAGAAAAGTAATGAATCATCAAGAATTGATAAACTCTTATAATAAAACAAGGAACAAAGACATATAAGTCTTTGAATCATTTAGATTTTGATATAAAGACCCTTCTTCTCAATAACAGCAAGTAATCTATTATGCATTGATTTTGTTCATTTTTCCCTTCAGCAGGTTCAATTTACGACGTGGTTGTATTAATTGCTTCCCTTAACTCTGCTTTGCTGTTCCATTGTTTGCCAGTTTCGTATAATTTCATCTTCACAATTGACCATTGATTTTCGATCGGATTCAGATCAGGACTTGATTGTGGCCATTCCATTATCTTCGTACCTGTAAATCTTTTATGCTGAAAGAATTCACGGGTCAGATTAGATACATGAGAAGGAGCATTATCGTGCATGAATACACACTTCACTGAGATTTGTACCATACAAATAAAATCTTGTTCATAAAATCGCAATAGTTAGAATTGTTCAGTTTAACTCCTTCACCGACACTGAAGAGTGCAGTCATTGATTAGTTTACAATTCAATCCCACATCATAAAACTACCGCTTCCTTGTTGCCATCATTTAGCCACAACCATGTCTGAATTGAATAAAGTCTATCTTTTGGCCCATCCATCAAATCCATCCTAAGAGATTCTTCTATGAAAAGTATGTTATAAAATTAATTTTGATGTATTTCTTGGTCCAATTTTGACGCTTTAAAATATTTTCTTTCGTGAAAACAGATTGTCTAGGAGATCTTTTTTCCAGATCCTATTTTACACAGCGTTCTTCACCATTGTACTTGATTACTTCAATTCCAGACTTTTCAAAGATTTTAGCACTGGTTAAAATGGTTGTTTCTTTATAACTCGTTTCATTTTATGTTCGAGGAAGCAAGATCTGAAAGACTTTTCCTTTCTGTCGAGTTCTCATCTTAGTTATATTTTCAACAGATTTCCTTATTGTTTGATGATGCTAAAGCTCGTTTGATATCTTCAATGTGGAGGAGATTCCCAAACTCAATAACCGTGTTATTTTCTTTTTTCAGCAGTTTTTATTTCCTTCTGTTTACATATTTTTCAACATATATTATGGACAAAAAGAAAAAAATGTTTTTATTACAATTCTGAAGACTTATGCTAATATTAGTCTAACCTGCATACTAACTTCATTCAATTTTTGTAAATTCCAAATCTCTCAAAAATTAACCATTGAAAATGGCAGAAAACTTAGTTAAATATTTTAAACTAGGCTGCAAATGGACAAATTTAAATTTGATAAATGTTCAGAAGTTACTGAATCTGATTTGATTTACATAATATCTTTAAACAGGGTGTAGATACATACATAAATAATCCATACATTCATTACAATACAAATCATCCTTGATAATGGCAACAAGAATAGCCGAAAGCGCACGGATATGCAGAACTCTTGGGCAGTTTTTACACACTTTGTGGGCAAAAAAAAAAAAAAACAATTATAAGAACACAAGAAAAATTAAATAAAAAGCTTAATCTCAGTACCTTGTCAGTCATCATTAATGAAACTTATATGCATATACATATATTTTTCATCCACATACATCTGTATAGCCTGGCGTTGCTCGGGTGTAATATATATATATATATATCGGAATATACTCAAAAACATCCTGGTATTTCTAACATTTGTAGATGTTTATCTCTTGTCTCATGTTTAGAATTCGGGTTTTCTGTTCATTCCGATGTCTAATTCAGCATTATTTTAAATAGCCCTGTCGAATGAGAACATCATAACTGTACCTTCATGAAACTTCGAGGTTGGCATGAACCTGTTCAGTATATATCTGTGTGTGTGTGTGTGTGTGTGTGTGTGTGTGTGTGTGTGTGTGTGTGTGTGTGTTATTAACTTTTATAACATTATATATTGACTAAAATATCGCCCGGTTCACACTCCATCCACGTCTATTGAACAGGTGTAGAGGCTCATCCCTTGTTCCCTTGTTAGAATGTGGTTTCCGGCTTTCTCTTTTCTAATATTTTCACTCTTACGTAGCCCCCTGCACATCAGTTGCATTACCGCCTTGCTCGGGGTAATATGATTAAATATATATATATATATATATATATATATATATATATATATAGATAGATAGATAGATAGATAGATAGATAGATAGATAGATAGATAGATATTCTTTGCAAATCTATTTAAAAAGGAAAATTAAACTGATTTTCCTCCAGTTTCTGAAAGGATTTTTCGGTTGCTGATGTTGCTGAGGTGATGTGTTATACCCCGTGGGGATTTTCACATCGAAATTGAATTAATCCTTTTTTAATTTATATATATATATATATATATATATATATATATATATATATATATATATATATATATACAGGTTTCATTGAATAATATAGACAAGTACTGTCTATTTATTTTGTGTAAGATCCTTTCGTATGATCTGATTAGCTTGATATTGCTGTGATTAAAAGACGACAAGAAATCGCAGTAATTGTTGATTTTTTTATCGGGTCTGAGCTTTCGGCTTACATAAGCCCTTATCTTTTTTTTTAAGGATCTTACACAAAATAAATAGACAGAACTTGTCTATATTATTCAATGAAACCTGTATTAATGAAAAAAATGCTGCTAAAATACACACACACAATATATATATATATATATATATATATATATATATATATATATAAATATCGTAATATCACGTATATATATATATATTCATGTGAAGAGAACCAGTATTTTTATATGTCCGAGTTCTCTGGCATTTATTTTTCATGAAAGTGCTGAATACAACATCTACTGTAGAGCATAATATAATAAAATATTAAAAATGAAATAAAATAATACAGAAAAATCCGTACTCATTCATAAAAAAAGAACAGTGGAGAAAATTTATTTCCAAGGAATATAATGGGATATTTAGACTCTGTTAGTTTTTCAAATCCGGTTGTCTTCTTTGTACTTATAATATATATAAGGATATAAATACTGAAGATATTGGATTATAGAGGGATGATGAGATTATGATATTGAGGAATGCCACAAATTTTCAAATAGATAATATTAGAAAGATAATATATAGAGAATTCAAAAACATTAATTTAAAAGCGACTATTATTACAGACATAGAAATGTAGATTTCGTCGATGTGATTTTAGATTTAGAAAGGTATATATACTAACCATATAAGAACCAAATACAAATCCTTTATATATCCACACAAAATCTAACCATTCTCCATTTTGTTATTAAACCTGTACCCTCATCCATAGAATATAGAATTAGTATAAATTCAGCAAATAAAAAAGAGTTTAATAAGCATAGTAATTTTTACAATACTGCCTTAAAAATGGTGGATATAACACCCAAATATTAAGTATGTAAACAAAAAGATCAACTGTTCTTAGGGGGAATAATGAATATTTATAAGAATTGTTTCATTGCTTTAAATTTTATTAAAATATTATGTAAAGTTTTAAATCTTTTAAAATTCCTTATTGAGTTGTAGATTTGTATTAGTTAAGGTAATATTGCTATTAATTAAAAACCCTTCGTAATATATATATATATATATATATATATATATACTTATTATTATATATTATATATTATGCATATATATACATTACAAAGTGTTTTTCTCTCCAACTGAACAGGTTCATGCCAACCTCGAAGTTTCATGAAGGTACAGTTATGATTTTCTCACTCGACAGGGCTATTTGCCGTTATTTTTCCTTTTTTTCCTTGTTTATATAGAACATGGTGTGATTTTTTGTTGGAGACGTCTTGTTTGACGTCTTGTTTGAGATTGGTTTATTTTTCTTTTTGTTGATTTTTCTTTTTTAAGATTGGTTGAGTTTTCTTTTTCTTTTTTATATTTCCTTTTTGTTTTTATTGTGAACTTGTTTGATTTGCTTTTACTTTTATTTTTATTGCTTGTTTTTTTAGAGTACGTGTTAATGGATGTTTGTGTAAATGTTTTATGTTGGGTTGAGCACTTTGCTTGTATTTTATTGGTTTGACCTTTTTCTTAATGTGTTGGGTTGTTTTGCCGCGTGACTTTATATTTTCAGCTGCTTTTGTGTGTATATTTTTGCTTGGAGGCTTTATGTGTATTTGGGTTATATATATTCATATTATTTGGGTTATATATATTCATATTATTTGGGTTATATATATTCATATTATTTCGTTCACTGACTGCGCACTCAATAAAACTGTTACCGACTCAAATGAAGTCATAAAATTATAGCAGAATAAAAAATTAAAAGAATGTCAATTATTTATAAATGCATTGTTTACGTTAGGCATATGAAATTGGGCGAATACATTAATCAATAAAGTCGGAAAGGGGATGTGCTTTAAAGACAAACAGAACATTACTTGATTGTAGAGTTTTTTGTAGCCCCATGGTCAAAGGACACCGGATCAAACGTTCAAAGATGGATGCATGATCGAATCATCCCGGAGAGCATATCTTAATCAATAACTTTTAACTTTTAATTTTTTATTAATAACTTTTCTCGAATGTTCATGCGAGTAGACGTAATAAATACTTCTTAAAATGAACGGAACATATGTTCGAAAATGTTTATCCATGAAAAGTATCATTTGATACTCAGTCATGAAAGAAGTTCTTTTGGCTGCTGGGATGTGTGTACACTACGTATATATAAGGTGTTAAAATCTCTTCCTCATAAATGAATTTCTAATGTAAATCTAATGAAATATTTTCTCTTTCACTATCCATATTTATTTACATCTGTGTGTTTGTATTTTGTTCTGTGAATTGTAATATCTCAAGAAAGGTTAATGCTAATCGATTTTTCTAGATTATTCAGAGAATTGTTAATAACAATAATAACAAGTTTAAATTAGATAGGACGCAAAACTTAAGAATATTTATAGGAATTATGTTAATTCACTTCAGGTTTGCTTAAGTTCGTCCAGATATTTCACAGATATTTTCAAATCTCAACAGCATAAAATAAAATTATATTTTTCCAATGTTTTTTTTTGTTTTGTTTTAAAAATAAAAACTTGTATTCCACATTTTTGGATGTCGCTATTTCCATAGCAATCGTTCAGAAAAATACATTCCTTAGTTTTCACCTTAACGGTTATGACCCGCCATGCCACAGATTGTAAGGAAAAACCTTCATATCATTCATATTCCATTGGTGAGATGCAAGTTCCTCATGAGTAGATTCTTCCTACCAACTGCCGCTCCGTAGAACCGACTACCCTGAGTATGTTTCCTCGATAACTACAATGATAACCCATACAAATCTAGTGTCAACCATTATCTTCCCCACATATTCACATAAACTGTGCTTTTTAATTTCATCATCTACTTTGAGTAGCTATTGAGCCGTTTACATTATGAACATAATAGTAAAAAAAAGACAAAGTGCTATCCAAAAATCTTGTGGGTTGTGCAATGTTAAAAACCCCAGAACGTCGATCTGAGTTCGAATTTCTGTCGATATCGTTACATTCACTTGTACACAGATACCCTTAAAAAAGACATAAATCCAATACTTTTCAACGGCTGTAGGTCAAATAGTCCAATAGACTGAAGTTCCTAGCCAAAGCTTACGATCAGCATAAATAAAAGCTCTGAATTTAAAGCATTTAAAAATGTTTACCCTATTTACATTATTCGGACTATTGTGCTCATCTTTGTTGGAATTTGTACGACATTTCGATTGTTGTACACTCCGGCCTTCTTCGGGAGCTACGAATTTCCAACCAAACCCTATATTAAAATAATTGGGGTATATCATTCTCATTCCTTGCGTAGAGCCTCCTTTGGTAGTCATAAGTTTTCTTCTTCTAACCCTCTGATTTACTTGTCCACCACTGCAGTAGCCTCGTATTGAACTTGCAACTCTTTAGGTCAAGGCACAAGAACTAACCAACGTCTGTATTCACTGGGCCATGTGTCCTTAATTATTTTTTTAATAAAAAATATAATATATTGCCGTATAAACGAGCAGATTAGCTCTGTGTGTATTCTAGAAGCGCATATGAGCCTGAACCAAGTTGAAGATGTAAAATCACACTGATATATATATATATATATATATATATATATATATATAATTAATACAAATGTGTACTGGTCTAACCATATTATTACCAAAAACTAAGTATTAAACAATCAATCAATCACTCAATATATATATATATATATATATATATGTGTGTGTGTGTGTGTGTGTGTGTGTATATATATATATATATATATATATATATATATATATATATATAGCGTTCCATTAACTTGAATCGATTTTTAATCTGAATTAGGTTTAAGCGTCTAATGACTTTTTGCAATTTTTTTAAGATTTCAAAATCTTTGCCAATTTCAACCATGGAAAGGTTAACTATCGAAAAACTTGTTAAAGTTATCGAAACCTATTGCAAAAATAGTAGATCAAACAGTAATTCATTTGGCTTTATTGAATGAGAAGTTCCTCTCTCGAAACAGTAAACGTCAACTGGTCACGACGATCGTGTGACAAGGCCTTTAGGTTTCTTCTTTTAGGGCATGTCAAAAGTAAGGTCTATGCCAACAAGCCAACTTTTCAACAGGTGAAGAATGAGAGAATAAGGTATACTGGTGAGATCGAGGAGTAATTATGCAAAGACATGATCAAAAATTTTGACCACCGAATTTGCGGACCTGTAGTCGATATTATTTTTCAAATAATATTTCCATGACTCAAATAAGATGATCCAATAGTGAAATTAATAAAATTTCACAAATAAAACGGTTTTATTTACTGCTAATATATGTGTGTTTGTGTTTTAATTTGCTGAAAAATTATATATATATATATATATATATATATATATATATATATATATACATATATATATATATATGTATATATATAATATTCCATTTCCACACCGAGATATAATACATTCTACTCAGTTTTATGTTATACCGACAATTTTGTTCTGAAGAAGGGTCGGTCGAAGAGCACCTAACATATTTTAGTTGTTGATATCTGTATCTTGTTTTAGAAGTAAAATATGATTCATCTTTTTTTCTTGTAGTATATATATATTTATTTACATATATATATATGTTTTTGCGCGAGCGTATGTGTTGTAATATGTCGTTGCTAAATAAATGTGCTAGTCCAATGGTGTCAATATTTTTACAAGGACGATGTCTGACTCAGGTTTTTCTTGTTGAAAAAACACACTTATATAAACCATACAAAGAGAACAGTGTCATCTATGATAACATTAATAGCAACACAAAGCGATAGCGAAAGTCATAAAAACAACAGAATGAAGTGATTTCTGTTACCAGTGAGTGAGACTGATTTCATTGTTTGACTGCTTAAAAGGTCTCCCTTTAAAACAAGATAGAAAATCCTTTTAAGCACTACATATATCCATATACATTACTATGAGCTGGGAGGGAATCTTGAAGGGCAGACTGAAAGAAAAAGAATGAAACAAAATACGTTTAATAGCAGAATCAATAACATCCACATCTAAACTTATTTATAAATTGAACTTTGTCTGTGTGTGTGTGTATGTGTGTGTCTGTGTGTGTGTGTCCGTTACCTATAGACTTCGAAACGGCGGAACCGAATTTCTTGAATATTTACACAGTTGTACTATAAGCGTCTGCGAGTGTTCTTAGCTAGGTTTTGTGTCGAGGTTCCCCCGATAAATATCGAAAATCGATAATCGAAAAAATTGGTTTATAGAAGGAGTGGTCCGACTTTAATCAAATTTGATACACTTATAGACAAATACATAAGAAACGATATTCAGAAGTTTCAAGGTTACAGTTCTTACAATAGTGCAGAAAATCGATAATATATATAAAAGGCAAGTTGTTTGTGTGTGTGTCTGTTTATCTGTCTGTATGTATTTTATACAAATAGACAACTTTTATCCGATTCTCACCAAACTTCTCACAAATATTCTTTAGGCTGAGTCTGAGCTCCAGGACCATGGATTAGTTTTAAAGCTTTCATTACACCCTAGCAACGCCGGGCTATACTGCTAGTCAATAATAACTAGAAAGTCTGGTGAAAGTTTTGCGTTATTCTTATTTAAATTTTCCGATGAATCTTTATTCTAAACTCTTCAAATTGAAACCCACCGATGGAAAAACCTCTGTCTAGTTAGTCATGTCTCTTCTGAAACATGACTGACTAGACAGATTCGTGTATCCCGTACGGTACTTAACTCACTGACTGGCATAAATACAAGTCAATCTTTTCCATATTGTGCAGCGAGGGCGATGTCAGAGGAGCAATCACTTGCCATGAAATAGCTATCTATATCTTTGGATGTTTGTTCCTGTAATCCGTGGTATCATCAGGATATAATTTTCTTATAATTTGGAAATATTATTAGGCAGATCGTTAACTTGAAGTGGAAAGTGTGTAGGGCGGATTAGAGAGTTGGCAGTGATATCAAAGGTTTCAGAGATCTAGTCATTAAGTAAGACCTTCATAGAGCTACTTGATAGAAAGGATTGATAATTGTGAGTTCTATTCTGTAGATACCATAGCTGAAAACATTGTGTAGCAATCACTTACGTATCATCTGTAGCATCTTTTTCCTTAGCATCTATTTACATTTCTGATATGAGGCATTGTAACTATTTATTCTATTTACATTGATCGGACTGTTTTCCCCAACTTTATTGTCATATTCACGGCGTTTCAACCGCTGTACTCTCCGGCCTTCTTCAGGTGATATACTTTGGAATTTCGGCACCAACGCTTAATTTAGTCCATGTGGGTTAACTGTTTTAATTCTAAGTGGCATGCCTTTTTTGTTTCAGAAAATATTCTTTTAGTACTTTGATTCTCCAAGTTTTTGTTGCCACTCCCGTGCCCAGTGATGGAACTCACAACTCTTTAGGTTATGTCAATTTTTAAATCGCTCTAACATCGCTTATATTACCGAAACCATGTCTTTCATAATTCCACCGCATATCTTCTGAAGAATGCCGGGGAGTACAATGGTCGAAACATTGTAAATATGGCAATAATTTTGAGGATAACAGCCTGTACGATGTAAATAGTGTAAATAGGTTCTTCGCTATATCTAAGGAATTTGATCTGGTGATTTTTATTATCAGACGCCTCACTGATACATCCTCATCGATCCTAGAGGAGCAAATAACATGATGTTTCTCGCTCATCTGTTTTATCATATTTTGGTATAGAACGTTTAGTGACCAAGGTAGGGAGACAGAAATGCCTTAACTGACATCTGTAAAATCTACATAGATTCATTGCAAGTAAATGTAAACTTCACCATGGCATCGTAATATCCACACAGGAATCAACGAGATTTAGATCCCATTTAAACCTATAGATTTTTAAATACCCACCTGATGATAAGATGCTATCTTATCATCAAAATTACTCAAAAAGAAGCTAACACTGACATCTCATTTTAACAGATAAAATTACATAAAATATCTTGAAATACTAAAGAGTGACTTTATTAAATAAGATCACCATTGACTTCAGCCATGGTTTCTAGACGGCGACGGAATTTCCTGCAACTCTTCTGGAAGGGCTCCTTGTTTAAGTTGGTGAATGCTGCCCTAATCTCAACATCTAATTCATTTTTGCTGTTATAAAGTGTTTTATTGGTCTTTCGCTTATCTGTGTTCAAAACAAATAATCACGGCGGTTGCATAGAGTTAGGACGCCAGATTAAGGGACGATTTGGTCGCAGGAAGAGTTTGACAGGTTTCGCCTGTTTGAGTGACATAGCACAGAGTCCTACTGTCAGACACTAGATATAGGGTCTTCAAGAAGCCACCCTCTTGACCCAGAATAGCACTACTTCCTTACTGCACTTGATGTAGGCCTCCGTGTTGAGTTTGTGTACCTGTGGGAAGATGAATGGAGGAATAATGTCGCCATCACTAGTTATCACTTCAAACACCATTATGTTGACTAGGTATATCAACCAATTTTTTCCGAATCCTCTGCACTGTCTACAGAGTGACACCCAAACATTCTGAAATGTTTGTATGCGAGCTTCTGCCACAAATGCCAAGCATAATATGCCTTTTCATGATTTCTGGCTGAGTTAATTGCATTATTGTGCTCTTTTTTCTTTTATACGGTGCCCAGCTGAGACTTCTATATTCTGCAGTCGACAAATTCAAAAACAATGCACATGTGCGAAATTAACAATATAAAAAAGCGAAAATTTACACATCGCACCCTGTTTGTTTTAATAGAAATGTTGCTCTCTTACTTTTTTTAAATTATTTCACCCCAAGCAATGCGGTTTTACTGCCACTGTTGCGCAAGAGGTTACATAGAGGAAAAGTGATGGTAATTTATAGGGGGTGTCAGGGTAATAGAAGGATGAAAATACTGGTGTGATATGGGGTGGAGTGGATGGAGGAAAGAACTTGAGACAAAGGTTACGAGTTATGTGATGACTATTGACCTTACATTTAAATTCTTGGAGATTGTATCTGTCGGGGAAGCAAGTATACGGAATGGAATTTCACAGGCGGGAAGTGCGAGAAAAGAAGCTGTTAGTGTAGAAATTGCGGTTGCATTTTATCGGTTTCACTCTAAAAGGGTGGGACCTAGTTGCTAGTCTAGTAGCTCGTCTAAATTCATACATAGGGGGCTAAGGCTGGTGCTGGTAATGTGTAAAACTGTACTTTTCTACTTTCAGTTATATTTGTTTGGTGTTCAATGAGGTTCTGTAATCTCCCTAAAAGGTTCTTCATATCACGTAGTCTACTTGTCATAGTCTAGATATGTTACTGACAATAATCCCTATTTTAAAACAAAAAAAGTAAGGGAAAAAAATCAAATAGGCCTCCTTCAGACGGATGAACTAGTTTTGTAAGTCTGACATTTTACGGACATTTGGATTTAGCCGATATAAAAATCAAGATTCCGACTACTGATTCAGGGACAGTTTCAACTTGGAACGTCATAATTTTTTTATACTTTTTCTTTATTTGCTCTTATGTTGCACCAAATTCATCTTCGCAAATATCGACAAAAAAAAAAAAAAGGAATAAATATCACGCAAGTCTAAAAAAGGAAAAGACAACATAAAAAGGACAAAAATGAAATGAGAAAAGAAACAGACGATTCAAGAATAAAATGGCGTGTATAGAAAAAGACGGTGAACGAGAGAGAAAAAATGGGTAGTTTTATGGCATCCATATTTCATATCCTCACGGGTAACAGTAAAGCATTAACGAGAATCGCCTTCTTTTGATCTGTCTTACCGACAGTCCAGACATTGAAGAGGAAGAATTTATCACTTGTATTTGAGGCTTTACCTCCTACCAGGTCAGATTCGGCCAGAAGTCTTCCGTTTAGAATGAGCGAAGTTGCCCCGGATGTTTTGTCATATGGACAGAGCCAAGTCAGAGAAATAAATGGAAATATCTACAAATAAAGAAACATATAAATATGAAATAAATAAATAAAAAAACTTTTTTCTAGTTTTGTCCAATATTTCATGTATGATTTAATTTTCTCTTTTTTTGTCTTTTTGCTGTTTTTCCTTCGTTATTTTCTTTCTTCATTTATTTGTATTTTTTCTTTATTTTATCCTGTACTCTTTTGGCTTTCATTTATTTCCCTTTTTTACGCCGTGTTTTTCGTTGCGCGTCTTATTTGTTCTTCAAATTGTTATAAGACAAATCAAAGAAAGCATCTGACGAGACCCAAATTCACGTCTCATGTGGCTTGAACTTAGATTTGTCATGTAGCAATTCGCAAAATATCTTGCCTATGGAAACTGCTGAGAGTCAAACAATTGTCTTAGACAAAATATAAGTTCCTCCGAAGATTCGTTAAGTAAAGAAATACATGCAACGAAAAACATGATGAAAAAATGCTCTAAACTTATAAAAACGATCGAGATTATGTTATTATTAAAGGCAAGTCCAATGGAATTTTTAATTACATTATATATTGGATCCATTTTAGAACGTATACCGTTTTGGGTGAACTTTTTGGTTTTCTTGCGTCAGCGGGGATCCAAAAAAGAAATTTTAGTGTCCTTTTTTGTGGTTAAAATACATTAACTCGGAAATACTTGCAAACATATATAATTGTCGAGTTTAATTAAACTTTCAGAACTTATTCACAAATGAATCACGCAGTCAAGTTTTTAAATTGTCAGCACTTTCACTAAACAACTATTTCTGTGTTAAAACTGAAAAGCAAAAAGTAAATAATATTTGTTTCAAATCAGATTAATTAAGCATTAAATCTGTTGTGGGACCTCCCCTTTTTCTATGATAATGGACTGGACTTGAGTATACATATATTCCTGCCATAGAGATCCGTTAGAGACATCGGGACAGATCCGTAAATTACCGAACGATACCCAGGTTACACAGAGAATACCGCGTCAGTTGGCATAGAAGCTCTGAGCTCTCCTCAGCCAAAATAATATTACACGGATATACAATTTCAACACGGTTTCACTTCAAAACTTGTATATATATATATAGTCTTTACTAATCGTATTCCTGGATTACTAACCCGCGTTCCAGTTTGTAAATTTATGTCCAATATAACCTATTTTTCTATCTCAAATATCGTTTTTGTTCATTATTTTGTGTGGTTCCTCACAATTACGTAAGATTACATTATATTTTTGTAAGACTTGTTAATAGAGAGAATTGTATTGTGCTGACGTAACCTTTTAAATGAGTTATTTGTAGAGATTTTTAAAAAAATGAAAGTTTACTAAATTTTGAATTAGTTTTAAAATACAGCAAAGTATTTTGCTTATTGAAAATATTAAATTTTATTCTATTAGCTTGAAATTAATATTAAATAAAACCTTAAATTAAAATTTCTAATTTTAAGAGATTGCGTTTTTTTTTGGTGGGGGTGTACCCACATCGCTTAGTAGATGGATCATAATTAGCCTCTGTGACTAAAATCTCATGACCAACAAATTATGTATCATATACTTGAATCATTTCTGAAGATGAGTAAATATGGATGATTTTTCTTACAGTTTATACATTCCGAAAAGATCTAGTGATCAGGTCTTGCTTGAACTGTTTTATGGTGCCCTTCTACAAAGAATGGACTCTTCCTCTTACTATAAATAATTACCTGCCTGATTTTTGAGGCAGTTGACAGCAGTTAGAAACGACAGCTAGTACGCAGTTAAAGCCAGCTACTAGTCAGGCAATATGCGGCTAACTGTACAGTTCGAGCTTACTTATTTCTAGTTACTTGTTCTTGTTATTCTAATACACTGTTTTGAACCTACCTTCAGTGTTTCATGTCTTACTTCTGAGCAAACCCTTTGAGACGAAACTTCGCCTCAACAAATCCGCAACAAATTGGCGACGAAGATTTGCGACAACAAATTGGCGACGAAGATCCATAACAAACAGCGAACGTCCTATTTTCGTATTCTGAAAAAAAAGAAAAAAGAATATTAACATTTTGTTTGGTACTATTTGACGCAGCACCAATCTCAAACAACACCGAAATAGAATTTATACAGTGTTAAATAAAAGAGTGTTATTACATAACATTTCAACATACTTTTCAATTTTTCTAACAAAAAATTCTTATAACTTAAAACTTTGTTTAGTTTTCAAAAGGCATAATTTGCTTTTCCAATACATATTCTGATTCCGGTATCACATATTCCTCCTCTGTTAGAACGCTTCCCAAATATTTAAGCTTAGGCAGCTTCTCTTGCTGTTAACTGTATTTTGTTTTGTTTTACTATTGGTGGTTAGTTCTTTCTTCTCGTTTTCCTTTACAATGTGTCATTAAAATGCATATAATAAAGGTGCATCAAAACCTAAATGGGAACTATCCAAGGCCCCTCTCTACAGCTAGAGTGTCCCAATTGCTCTAAGTTGCTTCAAATTTGTTCAAAGTTGCCTTATTAAATAGGAAAATAAACAAATCGTCTCTGTTCATGTAACTTTATTTTTCTTTTAGTTTTATCAGTGGCCCAATACTAAAGCGCCTCTCTACTCTTGGGTCTACTGGGCGACAGTCTATACTATTCCATATGTAAAACTGGCACTGGTTATAATGCTGTTTTGTTGATTCAGTGTGTAATCGGTGATCATATGAATTTCTGTCTACTTGATCGAGCTAAAGCGGTTTTTATTATAGGAGACACTATATTTTTTTGTGAAAACAACAAAATATTAAGTTGCTTGTTATACTTTCCCTCGTCTTGGAGATATTCTCACGTTGCTTGGTCTTACTGTCAGCACAAAACAGTCAGTTAAATGCCATAGGTGCTACACGCTTGGGCGATCATTACTCGAAAGATTTTCCAGCACTAGGTTGCTGTTAGTTTCTGCGGTAGACTGGTTGCCAATCAAGCCTATATAAACCGGTCTGTTCTGCTATTCAATCTATAGCTGAAGGGAGATGAGATACATTAATACCTTTCTCAAAGGTATTTGCACGTAAGTGAATGCAACTAAGCAGTCACCCATCTAAAATACAACAAATAAAAAAATAAAAAAAAAACATTTGCTTAGCTTCGATGGAAAGAACAGAATTGATGCTTTCAGCATAAACTATCTGACTGCTAGTAAAATCGTCAGTCGACATGAAATTTTAGTCGAAACAGAAGTATTGTTACTGACGGCAAATACCCAACTATTCCAACCACCAAGTAGTACATTATCTTTCTGTTTATAACACTTCAACAACAGTAGAAAGACCTTCTTTATTTATACGGTTTAGTGAATATATCTGAAACTGGGCAAAGTAAAAAGAAAATATTATGCAGATAATCAGACATACACAGGCACATCGTAAAATATAATAAATCTAAGTTCAAAATTAAATAACGTCTAAATAAATAAAATATACAAAAACAATTGTACTAGTTCACGATTTATAAAGAAGAGTTTCTGTAAGTTTACGACCAAATCTGTCTGAATAGGGAAAAAATTATAAGCGTGTTTATTGAAGCGGATTCCGAACCTAAGTTTTATTGTCGCCTCAGCAATAAGTGAGATTAGTTTCTTTCCGAATGGAAACAGAGAAAACAAAGACCCGAAACAAGTTGATTATAAGAAAATTAATTGACTTTGACAAGTACATAGAATCGAAGAAACCTTTACAAAATTGAAAGAAAATAACCAGGCATCCGTAAGTATTTATTTGCCGCCCACTTTGCATAGAATGTGAAACAAGGTCGAGCTTTAATATGGATCTACTTTTTGGTGATGCCTCAGACATCGGCTAATGACATCTCCCTCTCTTACTCTCTCACTCTCTCTCTCTTTCTCTCTCTCTCTCATCGATACACGAAAGTGAGGTACTAGGGCTCGAACTAATATTCATTTCGATAATACCCAGTCAAGAGATGGAGCCCTTACTATAACAATTTATGAATATGAAAACACATGTAACGTAAGGTTTATACAAATTGCTATGGATATCTAAATTTATACACAAACGGACGCACACACACACACTATATATATATATATATATATATATATATATATATATATATATATATATATATATACCTATAATTATATCTATCAACACTCTATCTACACCCTGACATCGGGTACTTTACGATAACAGCCAACTTGCCAAAATAGATATTATCAATAATAAACCCTGACAAATAACAACTTTGAATCTAAATAAAAACACAATTAAACTCTCTCTCTCTCTCTCTCTATATATATATATATATATATATATAGTGTGACAAGCTGTGAACGTTTTCTTTAAAGCGTATATTTATTGTTTTTGTTATTATACATGTTATGATAAATTAAGTGTCCATAATGGTATTTGTGACATATATATATATATATATATATATATATATATATATACCTATGAATATACCTATTAACACTCTATCTACACCCTGACATGGGGTACTTTACGATAACAACCTACTTGCCAAAATAGATTTTATCAATAATAAACCCTCACAAATAACAACTTTGGCTCTAAATAAAAACACAATTAAACTCTCTCTCTCTCTCTCTCTCTCTCTCTCTCTCTATATATATATATATATATATATATATATATATATATATATATATATTAATGTAATTAAGTTAAATATGAGTGCAATTAAAATTTTAAAATAATGCTGAAAATACCATAGGGAAACCATATGAAACCAGGGAAAGCTTTAAGTATAATGGATACTAACAGAATCAGAAAGCGACAAATGAAACTTTTACGACAAATAATGAGGAAAGAGTGATTATACAATTTGACATTCACATTTACTTACTGAATACCAGAGAGAAACAGGTAGCAAGTTTTCTTAGATGCGTGTGTAACTGGATAGTAGAACAGAGACTGGGAATGTTAGTGAGATGAGAAATCTTACTAAACTCTAAAACAAACAGGAAGTGACACGATCGTGAAGAAATTCACCAACCCGTGAGAACAGTTATGCAGTGGGTAAGTTTTCGATTACTATTACGTAAGACTCTGACTTAGAAACCTCAGTTGATTCGAGAAAAGAAGGACTGGACATTGAACAGATAATATTCTCTAATCATCGAAACCTCATAAGCATCTTGTTCTTTCCTTATTTAGTTACTTAGTTCGTCCGTTCGTTACGCGACTTACTCTCTATACAAGCTTTTCCTTTCCCTCTATCTTTTTAAACGCTACTTTCCTCAGCCTTTCTCTCACCTTTGCCAAACGGAAGGATAGTAAAGAGTGAGAGAGTAGGAGGAGAAAGTATTTCCCGTAGCAGCAGCAGCTTAAGCTGTGTGTATATGTGTGTGTACTATACAATATAGTAAAAATAGGTAAGTTTGTTTTCGTATCCCGCAACCTAATAACGAAATTTCTGACCTCTTAAACACCTTTGGCCATAACTCAGTTGGTCTTTTCTGTTCAGAATGGAAACTGGAGCCTTTAAAGTAACTAATTATTCTTTAAAATTATTTAATCCCTTCTAACATTTTCAAAATTTTGTCAAAAAGTTTTGTTTGATTTGTTTGATGGAAACGCAATGATTGCAACAGTAACACCTACATTTTTTCGGTGACAAACACATTAATTTTGAAATTCTCGCAAAAATGAAATAATTGTCAGATTTTAATGAAACTATTAGTACTCATTCAGAAATGAATGAAATTATTTGTGAAATTATTATTTTTTAAAAATCTTGAAAATATTTTTTTTTCCTCTGTTACCTACTCTCCACGTAAATCCATGAAATTTTAATAAAGTTTATATTGATGGTTAACTTTCGTTTTATTTGTTCAAAGCAAAACACATTTGGGAATATAAATCATCTATTTTTTAATTTTAAGTTTGCAATCATTATCCGAAAATCTTCTCCGAAGAGTAAAATAAAAAATACAATAAAACTGATATAATTTAATTTGATAAGCTTTTAATTGCTGGAATAAAAAATAACTATTAATACTATCATTTGTAGTATGACAAAGTAAAGTTTTTCCTGGATATCATAATTATCCTTCCTTTCCTTTATTAGAATATCTGGCATTCAGGGGTTGGGGACCAAGTGAAAGATGAGTGTATACAGTCATCGATGAAACTTTGTGGTGGATCCCGCATGGTTTGGTACTGCTATGCGGGCACGAGTTCAGGTGACTTGGTTGAAGTAAAGGAGACTATGAAGAAAGAACAGTACCATTCAATCTAACAGGGATATGCAATTCCATCTGGATGGCGTACTGTGGATCAAAACTTCATCCTCCAGCAGGATAACCACATAAAACATACTTGTAAATTGTGCCATAATTATTTAAAATTAAAAGAAACTGCTGGAGTGTTAAACGTTATGTGTTGGCCACCTCAGTCACCAGACCGCTCACAAATTGAAATTGCATGGGATGAGTTGGACAGGAGAAGTGAGATGAGACAGTCTAGTAATGTTCGAGATTTAGTTAGATCGCTAAAAGATATCTGAAGTGAGTTTTCGGAGGATTATTTAAAAAAAAATCTTGTGGCAAGATTGGACAGAGTATGTGTAGCAGTTGTAAAGGCAAAAGAGGTTATTTTGATGAAACTGCAATATATGTAATTATTAAGTATTTATAAATTCAATTGATGCACATTTTATTGTGCAGTATGAATAAAAGAACCATTCTATTTTCATTTACAATTATTCACTTAGCAATAATCACTAAAAATAGTATGAAATACATCATTTTTTTAAAACTCTGGGCTGGCTTGATAATTATGGCCGTTAGTATATGTGTGTATATATATTAGAGAAAATTTTCAAATTTCAAAGGTGTCGTATGTACATTTCGACATAGGATCTCTAATAGAGATTCTACGTCACATCAGCGACATTGTTTTTTTTCAAATGGCGAAGGACCTGGGGTAGAGTGTTGATGGGTTTTAGGTTAACAACGGTCACAAAGTAGAAAAGGACAGAGCTGGTAGTCGCGGGGTTACAGGGTGTTGAAATGGTATATTTAGAAAGGGGAGGAATAGGAGTTCATATTTTATAAAGATAGACAACTAAATGAGTTAAATTACTTTTTAAAGTTGAGATTTTGGGCTGTTTGAAGAGGTGTATTTAGGCGAGAAGAAATGGGTTTCAATATAAGATTTTACAGATTTTTTTTTAAGTTTATTTGAGTAAACCTTTTAGGTAGAAGCGAGCTAAATGCCAATTACAGGAAGTTATCCGTTTAAAAATTATTAGAGAAAAAATTTTAGAGAAAAAAATATGTGTTAACCAAGGAAAAAGGGGTTTAGTAAAAGAATCCATATTTTCTAAAGATAGGCAATTAAAGAAGCTTGGGATAGGAAGATTAACGTTAGGGTAAAATTAAGATTAAAACTTAAATTGAATCCTTTTAATTCATATTCTAACATCTAGTCAACGGGGATTTAAATTCTAAATTTAAGTATTCGAAAAATTTGCCTTGTGGCGGCACTTACTGATGAATTCCCTCCTAAGATTCAGTAGCCGGTGTTGGTGGGGGCATTTTAATATTGAAAATTTTTCCAGTAAACATAGACAGCACCTATCACGAAAATTCCTCGGAATACGGGCTGAACCTATCAGTTACCAGCTAATTTCAGGATCCAACCCTTCCTCTTTCATTTTCCAGAATGCCCACGAAAGGGTTGTTTGGTACCTCTGACCGTGGTTCGAAAAGGAGTACCTGTGGTTATAGTCTTTGTTTGAAAGGACCGGTGTACATACTTATATAGGTCCGGAAGTCGTTTTTTTGTTAGATGGAGAAATGCGGGCTTCATAAATCACCTGGGTGGATTTGCATTTTCCCTCCACCGGGCAGGCGTCCACAGAATTACAGTTGCATTCGTTTAGAATTTCGGACCTAGAATCAGCATTGCGCAAGTTCACCAGAATACTCCTATTATGGGAACTAATAAGGCTGTCCATATTCGGGGTGCAAGAATAACTAATTTTAAGGGTGTACCTATTATAAATCTTCCGTAGAGTGTTACTGTTATTAACATTTTTGTCTATTAACTTGAGAAAATATTTACCAATATTGATGTTAGTTAGTTTACAATAAAGGGGGTTAAACCAAATTATCTTTCTTTTTCTACAGTTTCCTTTATTTTTATTTTTGGATGATTCGGAGTTTATTGTAGGTTTATTATGTTAACTTGTTCTTATATCCGCTTTTTTGAAGGGCCTTATTGTAAATATTTTTACTTGAGTTGAAAGTTTTAATGTTGGATGATAATTGGTTGATTCTATTATTCACTATATTGGGTATCTGTTTTATAATATTTTGGGGGTAGTTGGATGAAATATTAAAATAAGTGGGGGAACTATTTTCTTTGAGAAATGGTTGGGAGGATTCATCATTTAAGTTAAGGGTGATGTCTAGATAGCTTACAATTTTAAGATTAGAGGTGACTTCGACTTTAAAACTGAGGTACTTCAGGGCTCTAATTATTTTTTTGTGTATCCTATTTGTGTAGTGCCCATTGGAATTAGGGATAATTATTAATTCATCGTCCCGATATAAGCCTAATTGTTTTGGGTCTAAAAATCTGTTTAGAATATCTAAAATGTAAATTCCCACAAAATCTGCCACCTGGGCTGAATCATATGCTCCCATAGGGACGTCAAAAACCTCCACCCGGCCCTTTGTCCATGTGGAATCATCAAAGGTGAGAATGGATTTTCTGGCCGCAAAGATAATTTCGTAGTCCCTATCCGAAATGTTCACGTAATTTTTAGCAAATGTTAAACAACTCTCAAGAAGGTCCCGTGATATATATATATATATATATATATATATATATATATATATATATAGAGAGAGAGAGAGAGAGAGAGAGAGAGGTGCGGTTGTGTGTCTGTGTGTCTGTGTGTGAGTCTGTGTGTCTGTGTGTGTGTGTGTCGTAATGCTATTGCTTTTTGGAAAATCTGGTAATTAATGGTTTACTCATATTCTATTGGATGCACACTTAAACTTATGACAGTAGAATTTTTTTGTTGAATTCAGATTCAGAGGCAAAAGTTGACAGAATTCCTTTAAATAAATAATTGAAAAAACGTAACATTTTATCTCTTGTGCAGAAATACTTTCCCTGCGTTTGCATTAAAAAAGTTTATCATAGGACGAAACGCATCGGCTAAGATAAGTTGCCATTTTGACTTCATTCATATATATATATATATATATATATATATATAGATAGATAGAGAGAGAGAGAGAGAGAGAGAATCTAAGCACGAGCCAGTAAACCTACCTAGGTTTCACCCTTTGGTTATTCAGGGTAAACTGGCTCTGGCGAGTTTAACCTGAAGAACCGTAGGGTGATACCCAGGTAGGTTTATTGGCTCGTGCTTAGATTTTCTGTCTCTGTTGCTTTACTTTCGTATTGAGCGCTTTAGTGTTAGGGTTTTCGTCTTGTTTTTTTTTTTCTTTCTTACGAGTATTTGACTTTTTGAACATGTACTCCGTTTTTTGTTTTTTGTTTTTTTACGTCCCGTTCTTTTCCGATTTAAACTATAGCTTAATTAGTACTAGTTTTCTAGAGTAAGTTCTTTTACTATTAGTATTGTAATTACTATAGTTAACATTAGATAGATAGATAGATAGATAGATAGATAGATAGATAGATAGATAGATCCGTAAATATAGCTAAATCAAAAAGACCTATCTGATATAAAATATTAAGAGATAGATCTGTATATAGAGCTCAATGAATATTATCCAGAGCAATATGACATAGATAATGAAAAACTCAACTTATCTATAATCTAGTTATAAACAATATTTTTTTCGACGGGTAGATATCCATTTCTTCAGGTCACGATTTCATATATATATATATATATATATATATATATATATATATATATATATAGATAGATAGATAGATAGATAGATAGATATGTGGAAAAAGGAAGAATAGTGAAAAGAAAATATGGAATTTTTGTCTACGGAAAAATTCTTTTCAAAGAAATATATAGAGAAATATAAATCAAAACAACGGAGACAAATCTGTGGGCTCTTCTGTCAGACGAACGAGAAAAATCAATATTTCAAATTCAAAATGGAGTAATTATAGAAAGTGAGATGAAAAATGTCATAAAAATTTGGCATATAAAGAATTTCAGTTACTTTTTCGTCGAAACGAAGAAAATTGAAATATTTTCTGCTTTTACATTAGCTTTTTTTCAGCTCGCAATATTATTTTAAAAATTTATTTACAGGTCAATGCATTCGATCTAATTGAATCTTACTTAGATACAACCCTGTAGAACGAGATATTTCTTTTTCTATACAGAAAAATTCTTTGGTATATTTTCTTATTGATTGAAGCAATAATTTTTCTTCCTTAAATTCTCGGATTATTGCACAAATTTGATTGATATTGGCTTTCAATAATATGATCATACAACATTTTGAACCCACACACGGAAACACATATACATCGTGAAAGGCTCATTAATGAAGAATAACTGAACAAAAAGCATATATATATATATATATATATATATATATATATATATATATAAAGGAGTATCCTTGTTACTTTGTAAGGGGATATTTATCCGATGAGAACTCAATGTTAGAATTTAACATAGTATTATAATGAAAAGAAGTTGGATATTTTTATAAATACATTGGTAATAGCTTACTTCGCGGATTTCTTACGGACCGCTCTTCAGACCAAATTTCTCACAACAATGAATGGGTCAGATTTATCCAGACAAAAAGAGAGGAGAGGCAAATAAAAACAGGATGAGGGGATTAGATTTATAATATTAGCTATTACTAGTATGAGTTAATGTTATTTTGAATATTCCTGGTGCATAAACTGCATTTAATAACTAACCTGTAAGAGCTCCGGTAAATAAGCTATTACCAATGGACGTATAAAAACATCAAACTTATTTACATTATATATATATATATATATATATATATATATATATATATATATATATATATATATGAATACTACATAAATTAAACAGAAATTTGAAAAAGAAACCTTTTTCACAATAGTCTTTCGGCCATCATTTCAACGGAACGTGCCATTGGCAAAAGAAATCGACACAGGAATAAGATTTTAAATTATGAAGGCAAACCGGTAAATAGGGGTACAATTGAAAACAGGATTAAAAAATAATTTATTTGTAAAAAGTAATGTTTCTTGTATATTTGTTTTATATAAAAAAACAAACAAAACTTACTCAGGGTCTATTTAGCTGCAGAGGTAAATTTTTGATTTGTTCCCCGAAGGCCTTTGTCCCTTCAAATCTTTCCAAAACATCCCTATTTCCGTGCAAATATATATGCTGAACTCTAATCGATAATTGTTTATTGAAGAAACCTATCTCTATTGATGTTAAGGGCCAGAAAAAAATCAAACTTTTTCTATCTGCTTATCTCACCCCTAACCACCATTGAAATCTCTCATTTATTGCTGAATGACTTCATGCGGACCAAGTTAATTTTTGCCTATTTACTTCCTTTTGTGAAATTACTACGCGATTTGTTTTGAACTCAATTTCCGCTGAAAGTTGCATGGGCTGCAGAATTTATTTTAAGATAGTTAACTTTCAAATAGATATTTCTTTAAGAAAGTTAACTTTATAATTTATGAAAATAAATGTTGTTTAATTAACCTTCAAATGCATTGAGTGTATTTGCGTGCTTTTTTTTTCCTTTTTTTAGAAGAAAGTTAACTTTCAAATATATGAAAATAAATGATAATTGTATTTTTAATTAACCTTCAAATATATGAAAATATATTTGCGTGTTTTTCTCCCTTTTTTTATGAAAATAAGTGATAATTGTAGTTTTACTTATTTTTTACGACGAAAGTTAACTTTCAGTTATTTGAAAATATAGAATTTTTTAAGAAATTAAACTTTCAAATATATGAAAATAAGTGACGAGTGTAGTTTAATTAACCTTCAAATATATAAGTAACACAAAAATGGAAAAAATACACGCAATATACCCTAAACCTAACCGTAGCATACTTCTGTAGAACCACATTTCTGCCGCTTCCAGTTTTGCCCTCATTTTCGATGATATTGTCCAGCATTCACTGCCGTATTGAAGAACTGACATCACGTAGCAGTCTAGCACGCTTTTCTTCGTTTCTATTGAGATTTTCCTGTGTGTTAGTATTTTGCTCATCTTCTGGAACGCGTCCTTTGCTATGCCAATTCACCTTCGGATCTCCGTGTCGCACTTTCCATCTTCTGTTTGAACACTTCCTAGGTACTTAAATTCTTGTACTTGCTGATTCTGTTATCCCCCACCTGTATTTGGCATTTTGGGTTGTATCTTTTGCTGATGACCATGCACTCAGTTTTCTTAAAGTTTATTTGTAGTCCCTTCTTGTCACTCTCCACTGCTACTTTCTGTATGAGGTCTTGTAGTTTCCTTTCTGTGTCCGCAGTCAGCACTGTATCGTCCGCATACCTTATGTTGTTCAGGTTGTGGCCTCCAATAACAAATCCTGGCGTGTCATCTAGGATCCTCAAAATATTCTCGCTGTATAGGTTGAACAAATCCGGTGAAAAGACACATCCTTGTCTTTCGCCTCTTTCTATCTTTGTGTATCTACTGAGGTCGTTACCTGTCCGTATGCATGCCGTTTGCTGCCAGTAGAGATTCTTGATTATTCTTATGTCTTTCCCGAAAATGTCGAGGCTGCCTAGCATCTCCATCAATTCTTTGTGTCGTATTTTGTCGAATGCTTTCGCGTAGTCACAGAAGCATAGGTACAAGTCTTTCTTCATTTTTAATGCCCTTTCAGAGAGCATCCTAATCATGAATATGGCGTTCCTTGTTCCAGTGTCTTTGACGAACCCGCACTGTTCCTGCTCTATCTCTGGCCTGATTCTGCTTCTTCGCTCTATTCATCAGGATTCTGACAATCAGTTTTGTAATGTGACTCATTAAGCTGATAGTTCTGTGTAGTTCGCACTCGTTTGCACCAGGTTTCTTCGGCAGCCCTATAAATATCGACTTGCATAGGTCGTCTGGTAGTATTCCGCTGCTATAAATTTCGTTTATTATGTCGGTAATCTTTTCTGTGCCATATTCTTCTAAGGCTGTCAGCAGCTCTATCACTATGCCATCTGGACCAGGTGCTTTGTTTCTGTTCATTTTGGCCATTGCAGCTTCCACTTCGGATTTTAGTATTTCTGGTCCATCCATCTCCTTGTGTATTCTCGGTTGTTCCCTCTTGTCGCAAAAGAGATCCTTTATATATTCTTTCCATCGCTGGAGTATTTCCTCTTTCTCTAATATGATTGTTCCTTCCTTGGATTTTATGCATCCTGTTGAGGAGCAGGTTTTTTGTCCTGTCAGTTCTCTTATCTCTTTATGCATCTCTGCTTTGTTGTTCCTGCTCAGTCTCTCTACTTCTGCACATTTGTTGTTGAACCATTCCGCTTTGGCTTGTGTGCATTTGTTCCTTATCTCCCTGTGAAGATTTTGTACTCTGCTCCGTGTCTTGGTGTTATTTTTTGTCTCCTTTGCATCATGTGGAGGATCTCTTCGGTCATCCACTCGTTTTTTCTTCTGTGTCTGATTTCCTTTGGGGCTATGTTGTTCGCTGAGGTCACCATCGCTTCTATTAGTGAATCCCATTTTGAGTATCCTTTTCCAATTTTTTTCTTCATATTTCTTTCTCACGCTGTTATTGTATTCTTTATGCAGGGTGAGATCGTCCTCTAGCGTGTCGTAACTTGCTTAAATTCATTACCAAGAAAAAAAAGAAAAGAAAAAAAGACACGCAATAGACCTAACCCTAAATTTCTATTTGAAAGTTTAACAAAAACAACAACAACAAAAAAACGCAATAACCCTAACTTTCTTAAAAAAATAAAATTAACTTTCTTAAAAAAATATTCTACAGCCCAAGGGAAAAAAAACACACGCAATAACCCTAACCTAACCCCGAACCCTAACCCATTATCACTTATTTTCATATATTTGAAAGTTAACTTTCTTCTCAAATTAAGTACACGCAACTTTCTTAAAGTCATTACCAAAAAATCAAAACAAAAAAACAAAAACAAAAAACACCCAATAACCCTAAGCATAACCCTAAATTTTTAATTGAAAGTTAACCCCCCCCCAAAAAAAAACCAAACCAAAAACGCAATAATCCTAAACCTAAGCCTATATTTGTATTTGAAAGTTAACTTTCTGACAAAAATATTCTACAGCCCAAAACAAACAGGAGAAAAAAAAAACGCAAATACAGGCAAATTTCAGCTGAAATTGAGTTCCGAAACAAAATAAATTGCGTAGTAATTGCACAAAAGGAAGTAAATAGGCCGAAATAAGGATCCTATACCTGAAGTCATTCTGCATTAAATCAGATATGAGAACGGTAGTAAGGGGTGAGATATAGTTCGATTTTTATCTGGTCATTAAAATAAAAACAGGTAGGTTTTTTCAATAAACAATTATCAATTTGATTTCAGCATATACATTTGCACGGAAATAAGGATATTTTGGAAAGATTTGAAGGGTTAAAGGCCTTCAGAGAACAAATCAAAAATTTACCGCTGCAGACAGAAGCGTAAAAAATCTTTTTTGTCTGAACAGGTTCAGTCTGTTTACTTTAATGGAGATGAATTCTCGATTTTCGTTAGCTGCCATGATTACCAGTTGTTTAAGAAATATCGCAAACACTTAACATATCTACGTTTTGTAGATAATACATTTTCAGTCTTTAAATCTATCGACAGTGCTATAGCGTTTCATTCTCATCTCAAAACCCTTCGTCCTTTTTTATAATTTCCAGTGGAAATAGAGAATAATTGCACTTCATCTTTCTTAGAGGATTGTGTTGAACGTAAAAATGGTTTGTTTATAAAAACTGTTTATCTCAAATCTAGGTTCACCGTTTTGTACACAAATTGGAATTCTTTTGTTCCAAATTCCGGAAAAATTAACTTTGTAACAAAAATACATTTAATTCTTATATGTGCATATGTGCATACGTTTTTGCGTACAAATTCCTTGTTTGTTGTTTTGTTGAAAGCTTTGGCATATGATGGTTTGAATATACAATTCAACCCGTATTCCTTTTGCATTCTGACATGCTTAAATTATCATGCACTCCTCGTTTATAGATATTAAAAAGATTAATGATGCAGAGATTATTTAATCAGCAACACAGAGAAGGTATGATATAAAGAATGATATTGGTTTTGAATTTTATTTTTATTGAAGTCCCCAGTGAAAAGATAATGACATTTATTTTGCTTAGATTTTGCTTTTTTGGATATCAATGGCTGACGATTAGTAACATTTTTATAGAGCCTTTTGAATACTAAGCTTCAAAATATCAGGTGTTTTTCCATACTCTCAATATATACCGTTCTGATGATTTCGTAAAGTCTTATATATATATATATATATATATATATATATATATATATATATATAGTTATCCGCAGACAGATCTGTTTCCCTGTATCACAGCTCATCAGTACGATTAGACTTCGATTGCTTTTAACCCAGGATTGAAACCCGGCCGAAGTGGCGTCAGTCGGCGTTTCTATAATAATAATAATAATAATAATAATTACTTTATATCCGTCTCGAAAAACCCACCGAGTATAAACTCGGAGGGGAAAAAAATGGAAATAAAAAAGAAACAAACTAAGCACCTGAACATATGTCAAAGTACTCGTTTGAAAAAAAAAGACCTGAGACGAGAACACTAACACAACCTTGCACTGACGATCCGTTAGGTGAAATCTAGGTAGGTCCGTTGGCTCTAGGTTAGATTTATTCTATATATATATATATATATATATATATATATATATATATATATATATATATAAAATTTGGCTAAGCAGTCACTTTCCCACTACCTACCACTAATAACTCAAGGATCAAGCTACATACCACCCACTACCAAGGAAGAAATTACTACTAAAATTCCGCTAGCTTAACCCTATAAAAACCATTATCTCCTAACCCCTTCTTTTACTAGGCAAACATCTGGGCTTAGAATTTTCCTCGTTCCTTGTGTATATGGGGCTGAGAATGCATGTCTTAAAATAACATGTTGAAAATGGCTATTTCCCCTCTAAGTTTTATCTGAAGTTACACCCCCATATATATATATATATATATATATATATATATATATATATATATATATATATATTGAGTAGGTCCATGCCGACTTTGAAGTTTCGTCAGGACACCGTTATGATGTCTTCACTCATCTGGGGTGTTTTTTGTTTTTTTTGTCCTTGTGTCCCTATTTTATTTTCCTTATTTATGTGGTGCTTAGTGTGATTTGATATTTTGTGAGAGTAATCAATTTGCGAAGGGTTGGTTTTCTTTTTCTTTTCATGTCTTTTTTGTTTTATTTTTATTTTGCAGGGGTTTGCTTTCTTAATAATGTCTTTTTTTATTGCTTTTAATGTAAGCCTGTGTGGGTGTCAGTTTAATTGCTTTATATTGAATAGGTGTTCTCTTACTTTCTTTTTTGGTTGATTTGTTCTTGTCATTTAGGTGGACTTTTTTTTGTATCGACCTCTATTATTAGATTGACTTCTTTCTGGCCATGTTAGTATGGTTGATCATTTAAAGGTATATTTTTTAGGTCATGTTACGGTGTTTGTAATCTTGTGTGTATTTATGTTTGTGGGCGTTAAACGTGTTTTTTTTTCTGTTTGGTGATTGTTATATTATTTTCTGCTTTTTCTCGTGGTTGAGTGTTTTTATATTTATAATTTTATTTGTATGATTTTTTTCTTATTGATTTTGTTGCTGTTATTGTTATTTGTTTAGCAAAGTTCGCATTTTAAAAACCGAAGTAAAATATGAAACCATATTCATTCAATTAAACGAACAGCCTTACTTTTATTTACAATATTTAAAATTTTTGCTTAAGAAAAATCTACTATCTGTTACCACCCTTTTTTTTTTCCTTACTAACTGCTGGTTAATTTAGTGCTAAAATCTAACTCTTAATAATATCATTATTTCCCATATATATATATATATATGTATATAATCTAGGTGGTTTAATCACAGGTCTACATTCAAATAGACAAATTTAAAAACTGTACAAAATTGGATAGCCACGTGTGGAAATTAAAATCAAAAAATGGAAAAGACCCAGACATAACGTGAAGTATTGTAAAAACAATGTAGACTTTGCCAAGAATAAAAATCAGAGAATATGCTATTTCCAAACAAAAATGAACTGTTGAATGAAAGAACGGAAATTGTGATAAGTGTAACCGTACTAAAAAATACCTATTAGGTTCATACAACCATGGATGAAAACACCATAATTCGTCTGAATTTCAAAAATTCCCTGCCACATAAGCGTTCAAAAAAAACAAAACAAAAAAAACAAAAAAAAAAAACAACAAAGTTACGTGAGCGTTTTTAAAAACAAAAACGGTAAACCAAAAAATAAGTTTTAAAAATCGCCTGAAGACACCACTCATGGTAGAAAACTAGGTCGCGAAATAACTCGGTTACAAATGGAAAATATTCAAAGGTTCTACAACATATTTGTATTGAACACATTTTAAGGCAAATGTGCAATGGTCTAACGTATTGTGACCCAAAAATAAATTAAACAATCTATATATAAACATATATATATATATATATATATATATATATATATATATATATATTAGCAGTATAGCCCGGCGTTGCTCGGGTGTAATGAAAGCTTTAAAACTAATCCATGGTCCTGGATCTCAGACTCTTTAGACGTTGGCACGAAAGACTAAAAAGCAATAATTGTTTCCAGTTAAAGCAAAACCGTAGACTGAAAGAAAAATGAGTGGATGTAAGTCAAATTTTGATTTCCTGGTATCGATATCAAATAAGTTTTTTCGTCGTAAACTGAATTTTGAAGGCTAAATATGTCCTCTGAGTAAATGGTATCATGGCTGAGACTAAGAACTACAATTATACCTACTTAGAGCCAAACCCGAAGCAAAAACTAAAATAAAAGGGCTGAAAAAAATACAGACATACAGACAGATAAACACACACACACACACACACACACACACACACACACACACACACACACACATCTTGCCTTTTATATATATATATTATCGATTTTCTGCACTATTGTAAGAACTGCAATCTTGAAACTTCTGAATATCGTTTCTTATGTCTTTGACTATGAGTGTATCAAATTTGATTAAAATCGGACCACTCATTCTATAACCTGATGTTTTCGATTTTCGATATTTATCGGGGGTAACTCGACACAAAATCTAGCTAAAAACACTCGCATACGCTTATAGTACAACTGTATATTTTCAAGAAAATCGCTTCAGCCGTTTCGGGGTCTATAGTTAACGGACACACACACACAGAGACAAAGTTCCATTTATAAATAAGTTTATATATATATATATATATATATATATATATATATATATGGGAAATATTTGCCGAGCGTTTATGTGCCGTATAAAATCCACAGTCGTTCTACATGCAAACCACTGAGCGTATTTTGTCCCGTTCTAGATTACACTATGACTAATCAGCATTTGTGAGTTGATCAGATTACTAGTACCGCATATATCTAAATGCGCGCGCACACACACACACACACACACACACGCACACACGCACACACAAAATATATGTATATATATATATATATATATAGTCATCAGCAGACAGATCTGTTTCGCTGTATCACAGCTCATCTGTACGGTTAGACTCCAATTGCTTTTAACCCAGGATTGAAACCCGACCGAATTGGCGTCAGTCGGTGATTCTACCTCTGAGCTATGGGCGTTCGGTAGAAGAAGACAGACATTTTAGCGCGTATAATATTATACACGCACAATAGCCAGAGTGCTCTTATCCGTTACTGAATGAGCGATGCGTACATGTCAGAGTAGCTACTGTTTTTCAAAATCTACCATTCTTCCAGAATGCTCAATCTGGGTGTGAGAGCGTATATATATATATATATATATATATATATATATATATATATATATATATGAGTGGACATTAATTCAACATCCAGAGACGACAGTCCGTTTCAATCTTAAACGCAATTAAAACATATGCACTGTCTTTGCTTCAATATCTATATATACGGGTGAGTGATACATTGTGCGTAGCCTATCATTTTGTTCTCACGTTTGTTGAGTGAAAACGGCTATGTTTTGAATTATTTTTAGGGCTATCGTGTGGAAATGGTTTTGGATACAGAGGATGATTTTTGGTTATTTTTAGTTACATTTGCTATCTTTTTATTTATTTATTAATTCTTTTGGAACACTTTTCAGGTATTCGTGTTGCTTGATCTCGATATCTTTAATCCGTAATCTGCATCTTGGGCTTTTCCTCATGCTGACAACCATACATTCGGTTTTCTTACAAGTGATTGTTAGTTCTTTCTTCTTGTTTTCATTTACAACTTCCAATTCGTAGCTTGAATCTTGGGCTCTTTCAATTGCTGACAACGATATATTCGGTCTTCTTACGTATTCTGTTTTCTTGCAACTGATGATCAGATTTTTTTTCGATTTGTTCATTAAATTTGGTATTAGTTCTTTCTATCAACATTGTCTCTTCTACATCTCTTGTGTCTTCAAGATTGTATCTACCAATAATAAATCCTAGTATGACATTGAATTTTCTCAGTATTGTATTGCAGTGAAGGATTTCTTGTGTACTGCAGTTACATATTTTGTCTTTAGAGAGCAAAACTTGTAGATTAAATACCAATTTTAAAATGCGCTGGCTAAATTTATTTTATCAGTATAATCCTCAATTTCTATGTTAAGTATTGCTTAGAAAAAGAACTGCAATTGGTAAGGATTGTTGTAGATTTTTTTGAGAGAAGATGTCTATTAAATATATTGAAGCCTGTCCATTGAGTGGACAGAGATCTTTAAATCGGAGGAGGTAGCAAGTAAGCATTTGTAGATTTAAATAAGTTCTCTTGATTTTCATGGGGGTGTGAGGATTTATAGGAATTCAACTCACCCAGGTAACACATCGGTGACGGGACATTCCATGGACATGTTTTCAAAATTATTATGTAGTTAGAAATATCTTTATGCCAGCCTCTTCAAAAAGTCATTGTGACCTCTAGTGTTTCTTAAACAAAATTCTTGCCTTAAAGTCTCCCTGTTCAAATGTCTTTATTGCTTATTTTCTGCTTTTCTTATTTTCATGTTTAGTCAGTGGTTTTATTTATTTGTGAGGCATTGATTTTCAATTAGAAGTTAAGAGTTTATTCATTGAGAAATGTCAACAGGCGTGGAAATAAAGAAAAACATCCAAAGTAAACAATCGTTAAAATAAATGGCCACAAAGGATTAAAATTGAGCCAATTGGCAAAGAGATAAGAAACGATAAGGAAAGGCAACCAATCAGAAAGTAGCTAATAAATATTCTTAAGAGGCACGCGTAAAACGTTGACAGCATTTATGTCTGACTGACAGCTGAATCGGGTATGAAATACGGAGAAAAAAATCTCAGAAAATAAAGAGTAAACGAAAGAGCAAGGGTGGAAGGATACAGAGAGAGATATAATATATAAAATGAGAGAGAAAACGAAAGGAAGAAGACAAAAGTGCAGTTCGAGAGGAAGGAAATGATAAAGAAAATTAAGAGAGAAGACAAAGAAAAATTAGAGAAAAAGAAAGAAAGTAAATAACAGCTTAAGATACAGATAAAACATATATGTTGTTAAGAAAAACGTAAATAAGATAAATGATATTATATATGAGAAATAAAAAAAACAATAAAAACTGACTTAATATATTTACTAAAAGCAAATTCAAATAAAACAGTTTTATAAATAGATTTTCTTTTTAATAATTGATGTCCACTGTCCAATTTTGGGGAGGTGGATATCAATCTAAACTTATTTATAAATGGAATTTTGTCTGTGTGTGTGGGTCTGTGTGTGTGTGTATGTGTGTGTGTGTGTGTGTGTGTGTGTGTGTGTGTGTGTCCATTACCTACAGACTCCGAATCGGCTGAACCGATTTTCTTGAAAATTTACACAGTTGTACTATAAGCGTCTGCGAATGTTCTTAGCTGGTTTTTTGTGCAGAGGTACCCCGGATAAATATCCAAAATCGATAATCGAAAAAATCGTGTTATAGAAGGAGTGGTCCGATTTTAATCAAATTTGATACACTCATAGACAAAGACATAATAAACGATATTCAGAAGATTCATGGTTGCAGTTCTTACAATAGTGCAAAAAATCGATAATATATATATATATATATATATATATATATATATATATATAAAAGGCAAGATGTTTGTGTGTGTGTCTGTTTATCTGCCTGTATGTCTGTATTTTTTTCAGTCCTTTTATTTTAGTTTTTGCTTCGGGTTTGGTTCTAAGTAGGTATAATTGTAGTTCTTAGTCTCAGCCAGGATACCATTTACTCATAGGTCTTATTTAGCCTTCAAAATTCAGTTTACGGCGAAAAAACTTATTTGATATCGATACCAGGAAATCAAAATTTGACTTACATTCATTCAATTTTCTTTCAGTCTACGGTTTTGCTTTAACTGGAAACAGCTATTGCTTTTTAGTCTTTCTACCAACGTCCAAAGAATCTGAGCTCTAAGACCATTGATATATACTGCTAGTAGGTTATAAGTAGAAACCTATAATTAATACTGGATATTTTCGGAAATCTTTAATTGATACCAAAATTCATGCGGATACTTATAATTAATTTGTTACGTTGGCTGTTGATGCAATTGTAAAACAAACCCAAAACTGCATTGGAATAACAAACTGTATTTTCCAGAAACTGTTAACAATGTTTTTATAAAATAACGAGATTCATTACAATGAAAACATGGCTGAATTACTACACCATATCTCGTTTCCAATATGACATTAAATGCTCGATATTTTCTTTACAGTTAATCAAGAAATTCAAATGAAGAGATAAATGCTTATAGAAATAGATTCTGAGAATATATCGGATAGAATATGTGTGTTAGCTTTAAGGAAAAAATTAACTCAACGACGCATAGAGTTCCAAACTAAAGTAGCCAGTTGAAACCTCTGGACATATAACAGAGATTTACTAAACTTAGATGTGACACAAGGCTGAAAGTATGGAACATTCAGGGAGGATCGAACACACAATTCAGTCGTAGTTAGATCTATCGAGACAAGCTGACAACGATATATTCGGTTTTCTTACAATTGTTGGCAGGTCTGTTTTTCTTGCTTTCTTTTATTACCACCAATTCGTATATTGCATCTTCGACTCTTCCTCTTGCTGACAATCATGTATTCATAAATTTTTGTACGTCTGTTGGAACATTTAGTAAGGAAAGTGAGCGTGGAAAATTTGAAATTCACATGAAGCACTGAAGGCAAGAAGGAGAAAAAGAGTAAGTTTTTGGATGCACCATTTCAAACCTTCACAGCTGCTACTCGCTACATACGCGACGTACAGTGAGTGGATTAATGCTTAGTTACTTCATATACAATTAGTTAGGAGGAATCTGATTCTTCAAAATTGCTACATTGTGAAAGAGATTTCCCAGAGGATGGTACCCCGATCACTATAATATTATTCTGTTAACCCTCTAGGGCCATTCGTATCATATTTGATACAGTATGAAAACAAGCCTTAAAAGAAATATTTTCCTGAAAAAATTTTTAAGAGAAATATTTTATAAATTTCAAATGAAAGCAGTACTGACTGCTCAGTCAATGAATACCAAATGTTTCCTTATAGGGAAATACCAAATGTTTCCTTATAGGGAAATACTGTATCAAATATGATACGAATGGCCCTAGAGGGTTAATGTTTACTGTCAACAGTTATCCGTCTTTCATATACTCATTATAAATACTTCTTTTTCCCTCCATCTACACGACTAGAAAAACCCCATTTAGTAACCCCCCTACCTTGAGTGACTCTTGGGCCATTCATTGGGTGAACAGTATTCGAAAAACGTCAATTTGATGAGTCAGTCAGTTAAGTGTCAGTTAGGTGATCATGTTGCTTTCGATTCATGAATAACTAAGCAGAAGATTTTACCGCAGTAGGTTGCCATTTCTTTTGGTGGTAGACCGGTTTCCATCCAAGGCTATAGAACCCAATCTGTTCTGTCTGTTAAATCATATGTGCGTTGTGGTGCAGTGGATATCGGCTCGGAACGAGAAATCGGGAAGCCGAGTTCGAATTCCAGTTGAATTCATTGCATTCACTTACGCGCAAATTCTCTTAGGAAAGATATTAATTCGTCTCTTCCCTCCAGTTATGAGTTCAATAACAGAACAGATTGGGTTCCATATTCTTTGATGGCAACTAGTCTACCGCAGAAAGCCATGACAACCTACTGCTGGTTAATTCAGGTTATTATTACGATTCTACAAACACTGTAGCTGGAGGGAGAAATATGGATTAATACCCTTCCCAGGGGTATTTGTGCAAAAATGAATGAAAAGAATTCAACTGGAATTCGAAATCGGCTCTCCAATTCTTCATTCCGAGCCGATATCCATTACACCACAACGCACATGGAACTGAAGAAAAGGATGTGCTTAAATCATTTACATTTTGAAGGGACACAGCACATAAAAGAAGTTCTTTATATCCTCAAGGGCTGAGGTGCGGGTCTTTCTACCGTGATATAGCTACAGATTTTATTAAATAATTAATGACAATTTCTTTGTGTTTGTGAAACTAGCATCTTTTATAAACAATTCATTAGATTACTGACATTGATTCTCACTGTGTTCCCGACTACTGTTGTCATGGCTAGAAGATATTCATACTAAATGATAGACAAGACAAAGAATCAACGAAAATATTTACAACTGAATCAGATTTAATTGGCAAGAAAAGTGATGTGTGTAAACAAGAGATTTGTTTCGGTCGCTCGGGCTTAGAATACACCATCCGTATCGACTTCAGGTTAGTAAAACACACATACACACCGCCCCACCAGTCAACTCAATCAACTCCCGAGTGTTTATTTGCTGACTCAAGACCATGGTTACATTTAAAGTAATGGATTATCAGAGTTCATCGTTTGACATAAGTAGAACCTATTTTGGTATTCTATATCCCAATAGTGGTTCCTATCCCGTTAAATTAATCAGCCCAACCAAACAAAATGAAATTTGATTAAATGGAAACAAAAGAAAAAGAAATGCGTGCATGCATATTTCTGTGGAATAATAATAAAAAAAGTATCTTAATCGCTAAATCACACAGGCTATTTCAGATCAAAATTCAGGTTATTATTACGATTCTACAAACACTGTCGAAAGTTCCAGAAAAAAATGTCTTACCAATTTTGTTAACAATGAAAGAAAAAAAAGTAATAACCGAAAAAAGAAAGCAAATATTAATAAATGTATTGAAAGAGTTTGAAACGAACATTGGAGAGGGTTTCAGTTAAGTGCCATAGGTGATAGACGCTTAGACGGTCATGTCTCTTTCGAGACATGACTGACTGGGCAGAAGATTATCCCGCAGTAAGTTGCCATGGCTTTCTGCGGTAGACTAATTGCCAGCAAAGACTGTAGACCCCAATCTGTCCTGTTATTAAACCCGTAACCAGAGGGAAGAGACGAATTAATAAGTGAATTTGCTGGTAAGTGAATGGAATAAATTAAACTGGAATTCGAACTCGGCTCCCGATTTCTCCTTCCGAGCCGATATCCACTGCATTACAACGCACATATAGTTTAACAGACAGAAATAAAAAAATAACTGTAAAACAGATTTAGAAATAAATAATGAGGAAACAAATATACAGTGTTTAAATAAGAATGAAAATATATGAAAATGAACATTTTCGTCAAAGATATAAGAGAAAAAGTATAAAATTAGAGATAAGCAAATCAAGTAAAAAAAAGACAAAACATCGATCAGAAAATAAGAGAAAATGTAAAAAATAATGAAACGTCAAAATAAAAGAAAGCGTAAGACCAAAAATAAATAAAAAGGGAATTAGATAATAAAGAGAAAAAAAGAAAGAAAGAAATAGAGTTTTGTATTCGTGGAAAAGATTAGAATATATTGGACGAAAGAATAGGAAAAAAGAAAAAAAAATGCGTAAAATTATCTTCGTAATGAGAGAAGAGTTGGACTCAGTTGATTGACTGAGATTTAAATAAGCGAAAGAGAATGCTTGAAAGTAGAAAAGATTAAATCCCAGAACAGAAAAGAAAGGAAAAAAGAAAATCAAAAACCAAGTTGAATATTTATTTAGTTCTCTGATTGCTATTTTTTTTTATCTTTTTTCCCCAGTTCTTTCCGTATTTCTATTTTCGTTGTTCTACTTCGTCAATTTCCAACATTGTCGTTGTCGACATCGAATGATTTACAATTATTGCTTTTTACTAAAAGTGGTCGGTGAAGAAAGCAGCTGGGCTTGTGTAAACCAAGTGGTAGCAATTAACATTCCGGTGGGCTTGCACGACCCGAAAAGACGAGGCTAGAGGAATGGAGACAAGAATAGTGGGGTTTGGGGGGGGGGGGGCGTAATTTTGTATGCAATGGGAGGTAGAGAAATATAGAGAAAGTAAGAAAACAGCTTTAAAAAAAGAAAGAAAGAATCTCTTTATTTACTTAACTATTACAGTAATTTGGTGTAGTACAGACTTTCATCCAATATTGTTTTTTTTTTGTTAGGTGCCATACGTGATACACGCTTTGGGCGATCATGTCTCGAAAGAGACATGACTGACTAGGCAGAAGATTATCCCGCAGTAGTTTGCCTCTGCTTTCTGCAGTAGACCGGTTGCCTGCCAAAGCTATAGAACCCAATCTGTCCTATTATTTGACTCATAGCTAAAGGGGGAAGAGATGTATTATATGGTTAAGTAGTAATTAGTTGGGGATAAATTTATTACTTCATAACAGTATAAAGCTGATTCCCCACTTTATACCCAGTAGAAGCCTTAATCATGTTTTCAACTATTATATTCAGTCACTCAGTTAAGTGCCATACGTGATACACGCTTTGGGCGATCATGTCTCTTTCGAGACATGAGTGACTAGACAGAAGATTATTCCGCAGTAATTTGCCTTTTCTTTCTGCGGTTGACTAGATGCCAAGCAAGGCTATAGAACCCAATCTGTCCAGTTATTTAACCATAACTGGAGGGAAGACACAGATTAATACCTTTCCCAAGGGTATTTGTGCGTAAGTGAATGCGAGGAATTCAACTAGAGAGCTGCCTTTTTTCTCTCTTACAGAAAACAGTGCTCTTGTTTTCTCTCTAGAGATCTGTGTACCGATCATGATTGTAATTGGACAGGGCTCTGCTGATGACATAGTTGTTAACGGCTGATAGAAAAGTGATCTGGAAGAAAAGACGAACATTCTTAAACAAGTGTTCCAAAAATTAGGTCTTCAGAAAAAATATTTTCAAAACAAAAAATAAGGTCTGAAATTAAGTGATGACACTTTTATTTTAAACATTTCACCCCAAGCAAGCAGATAAAGTCACTAAGACACAAGCGTTTACCGAGGTTGAGAGACTATGAGAAAAGGAAAACATTATTAAGAAGAGAGAATAATTAAAAAGAGGAATTAAGAAGACGAATGATAATGATTGACATTTCATTAAGATTTGTGAAGAACGAACTTGACTGGAATGCAAGAAACCGGAAGCGAGAAATGCAAGCGAGAAATGTAAGTGACGAAACTGATAGCAAGTGACTTACGGTTACATCTAGCCATTTCAACACTGAAACGATGAGAACTTGCCGACAATCTTCTTATTCCATATGTCGGATTCTTTCAGAACCTACGTGATCATATCCTTCCACATCTCTTTATCTCTAGTGGCTCTTAACACGCTTTCTACTCTTCAGTCAGTCAAGTCCCATACGTGATACACGCTTGGGCGATCATGTCTCGAAAGAGACATTACTGACTGGACAGAAGATTATCCCGCATTAGTTTGCCATGGCTTTCTGCGCTAAACTGGTTGCCAACCAAGGCTATAAAACCCAATCTGTCCTGTTATTTAACCCATAACTGGAAGGAAGTGACGGATTAATATCTTTCCCAAGGGTATTTGCGCGTAAGTGAATGCAAGGAATTTAACTGATATTCGAACACGGCTCCCCGAGTTGTTGTTCCGAATCGATATCCACTCCGAGTTGATATCCACTGCATCACAATGCACATACGTTTTACTGTTACCACACCCAAACTTTGCTCTGACATCCATTTACTCAAGCCCATTAAGTAATTTACTCGTTGCTTTCACTTGTCTCTCTTTCCCTCTATCAGACCTGCGAGTATCAGATTCTCCATGCTCTCCTTCCTCATTATATGTCCCAGAAACTTCAGCTTTCTTTTCCTGATGTTAAGTATTAGTTTTATTTTCCTTTTCATTCTTTCTTAAAATTAATCGTTGTTTACATGTTCGGTCTATGACATCCTCAAGAACGCTTAAATTAACAAAAAATAGAGGTACTAACAAGGAAAATTCATCAGAACAATTAGTATGAAAATATTTGCAGAATAGGCACAGGAATGTTACGGTACGACGGTGGGAAAGTGAGTGAAGCCGAGATTCCATGTTATGACCCATAACATTGCAAATTTTTTTTCGTATTTTAACAAGAATGAATTATAGAAGCAGCATACCAGATATGAAATCTGTAAGAAAAGCTGTCAAATACGACACGGAGAACTAAATTTCCTAGCAGCAGATCTAGCAATTGATTCAATATAATCTTTCCAATTCCTGTCAGTGGAGACAATGAAACCAGGAAGAAAGCTTAAATATAGGATACGTTGTGTCAGGTGGAATTACTCCATTGTTGATGCTACCAATCAATAATGTTGTTATGAAAACCAGAATCATGATCTAAAATAACTTCCTCATATCGACGCTTTCACATGGCTGTCATGCATGGCGTTCAGTCTATTTAGAAATGTCGAAACTATCATTTGGATACAACCCTTACAGTTAGCGTCAAAACAGTTAATCTTATAAATGTTAAAGACGATAACCCTTCATCAGATCCTATAAAATGACAAACGAATACATTTTCCAAACAAAACCTCCTACAGAAGGTAGCTGAAGAGAGTGACAAGAACGGACTACAAACAAAATTGCAAGAAAACCGAATGCATGGTCATCAGTAAAAAGGGCAGCCCAATATGCCAAATACAGGTTGGGGATACTAAAATCAAGCAGGTACAAAAATTTAAATACCTGGGAAGTGTTATAACAGAAGACAGAAAGTGCGACACAGAGAGTGGAAGGCGAATTAGCATGGCGAAGGAAGCATTCCTGAAGTTGAGTAAAGTTTTAAAAAAACGGACAATTTCGCTAGAAACAAAGAAGAGATTATTGGATTGATATGTGATGTCAGTTATTAATATGGCAGTGAATGTTGGACAATATTATCAAAGATGAAGGAAAAACTTGAAGCAACTGAAATGTGGTTTTACAGAAGGATGCTACGAATATCATGAATCGAGCATGTGAGCAATGATGAGGTTTTGGAAAGGATGGGAACGAAAAAAGAAATTAATACTGAGCATCAGGAAGAGACAGCTGAAGTTCCTGGGACATGCAATGAGGAAGGAGGGCTTGGAGAACCTGATACTAACAGGCCAGATAGAGGGAAAAAGAGATAGGGGAAAGCAACGGATAACATATTTGAAGCACCTAATCAGGTGTATGATGGAACGAGGGTTGCTTGGTGTAATAGAAAAAGGCGTGATAAGAGCCACCAGGGGTATGGAGACGTGGAAAGCCATGATCGCCTACGTCCTGAAAGGACAGAGCACATAGAAGAAGAAGAAGAATATTCTTTGAACAATTTAAACGGTATCAACAACAAAATTGGATAGTACATGTAAAGAGAAGAGAAAACATTGATATTATCGAAGGCGTTAGCTTTCAGTCAGTTATCATAGATTATACACGCTTGGGCGATCATGTCTCGAAAGAGACATGACTGACTGGGCAGAAGATTATCCCGCAGTAGGTTGCCATTGCTTTCTGCGGGAGACTGGTTGCCAGCCAAGGCTATAGAACCCAATCTGTCCTGTTATTTAATCCTTAATCCATAACTGGAAGGAAGAGACGGATTAATACCTTTTCCCAAGGGTATTTGCGCGTAAGTGAATACAATGGATTCAACTGGAATTCGAACTTGGCTCCCCGTTCCGAGCCGATATCCACTGTACCACAACGCACATCCTTTAGCTTTACACACCGCAAAACAGAAAAGTATAGAAAGAAAACATACTTCAGTAGTAGAAAGAGTTATAACATTTCCTTCAATCGAGAAGTCTAATTTTATGCAAATTTTTTTTTTTCAAAAAAGATTTTTAAAATTTAAATTGAGAATAAGAATTTTATTATTATCATCATCGCCAAACTATTCTAGCAATCTAAAATATTTTCTGGATAAAAGAAAAAAAAATACAGGAAAAGATTGATAAACTGTTAAAAAATCAATTAAACTTTTTCTTCATTGATGAAGAAATTATTCGGCATTTAGTGCCGCAGAAATTCTGCGCTCTTTCTTTGGTTTTTGGTGATAGTTTCCTGTCTCTTAATTAGTTGAGTGCCATACGTGATACACGATTTGGCGATCATGTCTCGAAGTAGACATGACTGACTGGGCAGAAGATGGTCTCGCGGTAGACTGGTTGCTAGCCAAGCCTATAGAACCCAACCTGTCTTATTGTTTAACCCATAACTGGAGGAATGAAACGGATTAATACCTTTCCCAAGAATATGCGTAAGTGAATGCAAGGAATTCAACTGGAATTCGAACTCGGCTCCCCAATTTATCGTTCAGAGTCGATATCCACTGCACAACAAAGTACATCCCCTTTTATTTCTTATTATTTTGCCTAATTTCTGAAAAAAAAGTCATTCGCTGTTTTTATATAAGTTCTGTATAGTCACTATCTATAATTATACTATGCAGATAGTTTAAATCTTTGTACCTATTTGAATTTATCGCCCACTCCCAATATGGCAAACTTCGGATTATGCCTTATTCCGATGAATCCTAAGTTCAAACTTTCCATTAAGAATTTTGTTCGGTTATTATCAGTTCTGAGTTTGTCTTGAACACATTTTCAATAGCGAAACTTTTGTCGTTTAAATTATATCTACCTATGAGTTTATTTTCTAGTTCGGTATTTGCGTGTGTATATTTCTCTCTCTGTTTACTAATCTAAATCTAAACTTATTTATAAATAGAACGTTGTTTTTGTGTGTGTATGTGTGTCCGTTCCCTATAGACTCCGAAACGGCTTAACGGATTTTCTTGAAAAATTACACAGTTGTACTATAAGCGTCTGCGAGTGTTCTTAGCTAGGTTTTGTGTCGAGGTACCCCCGATAA
Organism: Ascarosepion bandense; assembly: GCA_037127315.1. NCBI lineage: Eukaryota > Metazoa > Mollusca > Cephalopoda > Sepiida > Sepiidae > Ascarosepion > Ascarosepion bandense. The sequence goes on from JBBBDQ010000337.1 coordinate 3,648,954, forward strand.
ATATCGAAAATCGATAATCGAAAACATCGGGTTATAGAAGGAATGGTCCGATTTTAATCAAATTTCATAGACAAAGACATAAGAAACGATATTCAGAAGTTTCAAGGTTACAGTTATTACAATAGTGCAGAAAATATATATATATATATATATATATATATATATATATATATATATATATATAAAAGGCAAGACGTTTTTGTGTGTGTCTGTTTTTCTGCCTATATGTTTGTATTTTTGCTTCGGGTAGGTATAATTGTAGTTCTTAGTCACAGCCATGATACCATTTACTCAGAGGATTTATTTAGCCTTCAAAATTCAGTTTACGACGAAAAAAACTTATTTGATATCGATACCAGGAAATCAAAATTGGACTTACATCCATTCATTTTTCTTTCAGTCTATGGTTTCGCTTTAACTGGAAACAACTATTGCTTTTTAGTCTTTCGTGCCAACGTCCAAAGGGTCTAAGCTCCAGGACCATGGATTAGTTTTAAAGCTTTCCTTACACCCGAGCAACGCCGGGCTATACTGCTAGTAGTGAAATAAATACAAACACATTGAAAATTTATTCTTGTGACGACAATACAATTATCGAAAAATATAGACGAAATTTCTTTCGTTAAATGAAACGAGTGTAACAAATATATTCTTGTGTATTTTGGAAGAGAAGTTTTTAGTTTCTAGAATTATGCATTGATATTCATGTCAATGGTATACGATAAGTCAATATACAGGATGCGAGGGATAAAGCTTCGTCTGAATGTGCCAAATTAAAATTATAAAATGGCAATAATTTATCTGTTGCACTATGTAGTATTTTCTTATATGCAAATCTATCTATGTTTTTGTCGATGCTAAATTACCAGAAATTGGAACGGAAAATGTGGCAGCAGATATAAAGCAGTATGCAATCTTACATACACATGTATGCATTGAACGAAGTTTCACTGAGTTGTTGAATGGTGGAGAGTGATATCTTTACACGAATATTTAGATATATATATATCGTGTTGTATCAAGCTTCATTCTGGTAATAACATTTGTAGGAAAGGAGGAAAGGTTTTAAAAGAGAACGAGAAAAATACAAAAGAATATAAGAATGAGAAATAAACTAAAGTAAATATGTTAATAAGGAAACATATGTAAATTAGAAGGCCAAAAAAGAACAAGAAAGAGTAAACAATAAATAAAAGAAATAGCGAGTCGGAAAAAAAGCAGGAAAAAGTAAAGAAAGAAAAAATAGAAATTCATCAGTAAACTAAAGTGAATAAGATAAGAGTCAGTGAAAGGTGTGTTCGATAATGAGGAAAAATATGAAAATATGAAGTAAAAAAGAAAGAAAAATCAGTGAAAAAGATTAGCAAAGAGAGAATGAAAAAATACTAAGAAGAATAAATAAACCTGAAAGTGAAGAAAAGGAAAAGGAAAGAAACGAAAAAACGAAACAAAAAAAAATAATGTTGCATAGGAAATGAAAAAATGAAAAGAATAGTGTGCTGTCTTGTTGGTAGGTTTTACCATATATCAACATTTGTTGGGTTATTTAATGCCAATATTAGTTCTTTTATTAGCATATTTGTGTCTGTAAGCATTTACTTACTCGAGGAATAAGTAAATATTAGTCGTTTACATCTGAGTCTCAAAGAATTTACTTGGTAGGTGGCCCCTTCTGGAGGGTCTTAAAATTTGCAGAGAATGCAGTCAAAAGGACTAAAGAACTTTAACAGGGAAGAAAAACAAGGAAAATGAACATAAAAATGATATGACACAATATGCATGAAAAGAAATGAATGAAAATAAACAAACGATAAAATGCGAGAAGAAAAGCTGATATAGAAAAAGAAAAGAATAAAAAAATATCTGCAAAAGAAGCGAATGAGAAAATCAAAGAAAATAAAATAAAAAGAGAAACGTTGTGAAGAGGAGAATGGAAAGAAGAAAATATGAAAAAAAATATCCATGAAAAAGAAAAAAAGAGGACCATAAGGAAAGGACAAAAATAGAAGAAGAAAAAAGAATGATTCTAAAATTAAAACATACAAAAAATAAGGAAGAAGATTCGAACTGCATGAAGCTGAAAATGAAGAAGGGAATAAAAATAAATGAATTCGTATTAAAAGAAATATATTGATCAGTGGGCTAATTAGTTAAAAACTTCAAAAAATGTACATCCGTTAAACTAGTAAATATATCTATCTAAATTTATTTATAAATGGAACTTTGTGTGTGTGTGTCTGTGTCTCTGTGTATCCGTTACCTATAGACTCCGAAATGGCTGAACCAATTTTCTTGAAAATTTACACAGTTGTACTATAAGCGTCTGCCAGTGTTCTTAGCTAAGTTTTGTGTCGAGGTACCCCCGATAAATATCGAAAATCGATAATCGAAAAAATCGGGTTACAGAAGGAGTGGTCCGATTTTAATCAAATTTGATACACTCACAGACAAAGACATAAAAAACGATATTCAAAAGTTTCAAGGTTGCAGTTCTTACAATAGCGCAGAAAATCGATAATATATATATTTTTAAAAGCTTTCATTACACCCGAGCAACGCCGGGTTATACTACTAGTTTAAAATATTTATTAACAAGAGAAGTAATAAACCTGATATTCCTATAAAAACTGGTAACATTAAGCGTTTGATTAGTTTTTCAATATAATAATATGTAAAACAGTAATATATATAAGGTGGCAACAAGCGCTATGAGACAATTCTTCACATGACGCCATATAAAAAATTAGATATATTTGATTTGTATCGTTTTAATTATGCCAGGTTCTAGTTAAATTAAATTGAAAGTAATACAAACAACGTTTATTTACTGGTAATAACGAAGACAGACCAAATATTATTGCAATATCAAACATAAAACATGAGATATCGGTAATTTTTACACGCATTTGCCCCGTATGTACGGCAAAGTCGAAAATTTTAAAGAATTATGAAATAAAAACTAGAAATAAAATACATTGTAGATTTAGATATTTTTAAGAATAAAAATTGTTTGCTTGAACGCTTGCAGCTAAGTGACAGACAAACCTTATATTTACATTATATATATATATATATATATATATATATATATATATATGAATTTAAACGAGCTACTAGACTAACATCTAGGTCCCACGATTTCACAGTGAAACCGATAAAATGTAACCCAGACAGTTACGTTATTAAGCAATCTGGGTTTCAATTCATGGTAGTGGATGCGCACTACTGATTCATAGGATGAAACGGCCGTCCAGTGCTGTCTGCATTCTGTTGAGGTCTAATAAAACTCGATGAATTACTTAATTCATATATATATATATATATATATATATATATATATATATATATATTTCGAACACAAGTGACAAGCTACTACGATTAAGTTTGTGTTCAGTTTTTTGTTTTTTTGTTTTTTTGTTGTTGTTTTTTGCTTTCGTTCATGGTTTCTGCTCCGATGTACGATTGAGGTCATTTGAGAGAATAAGTCCAAGCAAGGGAAGTGTGTTGCTCTCTCGGAGATTAACGTCAACCATTCTTATGTTCTTTTATGGTTGTTAAAAGAAGAGCAGTTTCGCTTTGGAGCTATTAAAATTTACAGGCCATTTCCTATACGATTAAATCTTAAATTTTGAAGGGTAAAACTCAGATTTACTTTGTCAGCCTTAGCACATTTCTTCTCGAGACGAGAATAAATAGTGGTTTCATTTGCATAAATACTTACTTGGAAACCGATTACATCAGGAAGATCATTGATGAAGATGATGCACGCCTGATCAGGTGGATGATGGAGGTGTAACAGGAGAAAACATACTAAAAGCCACCACAGGATAGGGAAACGTGGGGAACCTTGATCGCCTACGTCCTGAAGGGACAGGGCACATAGAAGAAGAATCATTTTTTTCAACCGAGACTTTAATGTAAAGTGATTTTTATATCTTGACTGGCCATGATTTTATCAGTAATGTTTCCCTTAGGTTTTCAATCAGGTTGCTTGAAGAATTTTTATATGTGATAGATTGATTGTTTCAAAAGAGGAGTTAAATTTTTTGTTTTGACTTTTGCCAGTTTGTAGTGGGGATAGAGGGCACTGTTTATTCCTGAAATCATGAGGTGCATTGGCATGCCTGTTTTGTTGGTTTAAGGAAACTGTAACATTTGGGTATTCTAGAGTGAAATTCTGCTAGTCTACACCATGATTGGTCTTCATTTTGAATTAATTTTTTAATCGCTTTATAAAGTCTTTGTGTTTTACCAATTATTTTTAGTTCGTTTATTTTTTCACATGTGTCGATATCGGTTATTAGTAAATTGATTTTTTTATCGTACGCGTTCTTATTCATTATAACAATATTCATTATAACAATCCCACCTCACAATGCAATTTATCGTTATTTACATCGGAACTATACTGATGCATGACATTCCTTGATTCCGCCTTCTCTGAAGATTTCAGTTGGGACTTTCCGTGCCATGTACTAGGATGGATCATCATTATTTCGTATACCATCAACATGAATTAAGATCCACTTGGACAACTTCGTAGGAAAATTTGTTTTGTTTACTAAACATATCTTAGAGATTAAAAACTAAAAATAAATCATACCAGAAATATCATGGAAAATATGGAAAAGAGCATCAGCCTACAAAAATCAATTAAAACACTGTTTACTAAAACACTGTTTGCTATTTTATCCATGCGTTTTTTAAAACGCATGGATAAAATAGCACTAATTACTTCCCCAGACCCAAACAATTTACTAAATAAACAATCAAAACTCATCTCAAAATGCAGGCACAAAACGCTACTTAAAATAGAAAACGAACAAAAATTAACGAAAATAAATAAATAAGTAAATAAATAAAATATAATAAACAAAAACAAGGAAAATAAATGAATCCGAAAAAATAAGTAAACAATCTAATTAAAAAATAAACAAATTGATAAACAATGTCCATCAAAATAAACGTTAGAATAATACCGTAGACTAGACAATGCAATTGAGTACAAACAATGAATCATTGACCTATCTATAATGTATGTAAAATCATAAATAGGTTATTATTTTTTAATTTTTTTAATTGCCTATACCATTCTTATTTAGTGTCTGCAATTAACATCTATAATTTGAACGATCATGCTCATCATGCCAAAAGGCTGAAAAACTCAATCACCAAGTTATATTTCTCTCTCACAAGCAGTATGGTGTCCGCTTCGCCAGGTCTACCGCTGATATCCTAACGATCATCACTGAAGATATATATATGTATATGTACCAGACTCTTGATAAGAACTGCAAAGTTCGATTTGTGGCTCTTGATATCTCGAAAGCATTTAATAGTTTTTGGCATGCTAGCCTTTTGTGCCAGCTACAGAGCTATGGTATTTCTGAACGATTGTTTGATTTAATCAAATCATTTTTTCTTATCGAATCGTAAAATAAAGGTTGTAAATTTTAATAGCTCCAAAACGAAACTGCTTTTCTTTTAACAACCATAAAAGAACATAAGAATGGTTGACGTTAATCTCCGAGAGAGCAACACACTTCGCTTGCTTGGACTTACTCTCTCAAATGACCTCAAACGTACATCGGAGCAGAAACCATGAACGAAAGCAAAAAAAAAAAAAAACTGAACACAAACTTAATCGTAGTAGCTTGTCAGTTGTGTTTTTTTTTTTTTTTTTTATAAGCGTTTCACCCCGAGCAAGGCATGTCACTGCCACTACTGTGCAGGGGGCTACGTAGAGTGGAGAAAGGCTGATTAAATATAGGAAATAACAGAGGGTGGGTGATAGGCGGGTGAGGATACCGAGAATGAGGGTTGGGTAGATGAGAGTGTTGTGAGAATAGTTGGGAGTTAGTGTGATAGGAGGTGTCTATTGACCCTACATTTAAACACCTGGAGATTGTAACTGTCGGGAAAGCAGACTTGTGGAAGGGAGTTCCACAGGCGGGAAGCGCGAGAAAATAAGCTGTTGGAGTAGAATTTACGGTTACATCTTATTTGTTTAACTGTAAAAGGGTGGGACCTAGTTGCTAATCTAGTATCTCGTGTAAATTCGTGCTTAGGCGGCACCAGTGATCTAAGCTCATCGGAGCAGAAGCCATGAAAGTACTTGTAGAAGAGGTAGATGCGATTGTCTATGGTGGTTAGTTGATAACAGCTTTGTTTTGGAGGCATTGAAATTTACCAACCATTTCCTACCCCAGGTCACTACGGATTGGAGGTCCCTTTCAAGTGCGGCAGCGAGGTTCACTTTGTCGTCCAGACCAGGTTTCTGATCGATGCGGGAGTAGATTGTTGTGTCGTCGGCATACATGCCAACTTGGGATCTAATGGTGTCGGGGAGATCATTAATGTAGATCAGAAATAGCGTGGGACCTAGGATAGAACCTTGAGGGACGCCCGCGTTCGTCTGGTAGTTTTGGGAGGCATGCCCATTTAATACCACCTTTAATGTGCGGTTAGAGAGGAAGGACTGGATGAGGTCAAACAGATGTCCAGTTATCCCATAGCTCCGCAGTTTGCACAAGAGGCCAGCATGCCAGACCCTGTCGAATGCTTTGGAGATATCCAAGGCAACGGTTCGGGCTTCACCATTCTTGTCAAGTGCCTGGTATATGTACTCGGTAATGGTCGTTAGCATATCAGCAGTAGACCTGGTGAAGCGAAACCCATACTGTTTGTCAGAGAGAAGCCCGTTGGTCATAAGGTGCTGAATCACCTCGGCGTTGATAATGGCTTCGAAAACTTTGCCAAAGATTGGAAGGAGACTAATAGGACGGTAATTGGCGGGGTCTGAGGGTTCGCCAGAATTCTTAAATATAGGTACTACGCAGGAGGACTTCCAACAGGCAGGAAAGCAGGAAGCAGATAGGCAGAGGTTATAGAGTTTAGAGAGGACAGAGGAGAGTTCTGGGGCACATTTCTTCAGTACTATGACTGGGATTCCGTCACCACCGCTCGCTTTGTGTGGGTCAAGTTGCGCAATTATCTTGGCGACCAGCGAGGGTGAAATGTGGACGTTATTTAGTTGAGCCTTAGTTCTGGGTGGGAAGTCTGGTGTCGGTATTCCTAACGAGTCCAGTGTCGAATTGGTTGAGAATTTACGGGCAAAGCATTCAGCCTTGTCGGCTGGGGAGGTGAGAACTTCAAATTCATTGATTAGTGGGGGTATTGAAGTCTTGTTCCTGCTGAGCACGCTTTTGCAGAGACGCCAGTAATCTTTGGAGCCAAACTTAGAGGATGCTATGCGTTGCCTAATTCTGGTAGCAAACGCCCTCTTGGCTTCGTTCAGTACTTTTTTACACTTGTTCCGTGCTGAGGTGAAAAGGCGCCTGTTTTGGTTCGACGAGCAGCTTCGATAGAGCCGGAAGAAATGGTTCCGGTGGGCAATAGCGGCCGAGCAAGCGGGTGAGAACCAGGGGGACGAATTAGGTTTTAGTTGGAATTTTCTGGCAGGGATAAAAGCATCGATGCCAGCCTTAACCCAAGAGGAGACTTCGGAGGCACAGTCTTCGACAGGAAGATCAAAGACGTTGTTCCAGGGGACGTCGCAGAGGAAGTCCCTGAACGAGTCCCAGTCGGCTCTTTGGTAGCAGTATGATATTCTGCTGGTCTGGTTTTCTTGGGTAGAGTTAGTGCGGATTGATATGTTTACGGAGACTACGGCGTGGTCAGAGTTTCCAAGGGGGCAGAGTTGCCTGGTAGTGCAGGAGTCTGGGATGGAGGTAAAACAAAGGTCGAGTAAAGAGTCCCTTCCGTTAGGGTTTTTAGAGAAACGCGTGGGGAAGTCCACCACTTGCGTTAGAGCTTGGGCTATTGAAAAGTGCATGGTGCGGATCCCAGCAAGGTCGGTGGCTGAGTTTTCAAGCCACTTGGTGTGGTGGGCGTTAAAATCGCCAAACACAAATATATGGGCAGATGGGTGAGAAGAAATGGCCATGTCGATGTTAGTCGAGATGCAATCAAGTAACGTACAGTCAGAGGAGGAGGGGGAGCGGTAGAGGAAGAAGAGATAGCTAACCGAGCTTAGAAGTGAGAGACGGAAGCACATGAAGGAATGATCAAGGGATTCAAGAGATGTGACCCTGGCTAAGGGGAGTTGTTCGCTGACATATACACCAAGCCCATGCATATGGACATTGGAGTCCTTCCTGAAGAGAGGAAGGTAACCAGGAACGAACAGCTCTGAAGAGGGGATAGAAGGGTCAAGGTTAGTCTCACATATAGCTAAGATATCGGGTGAGTTAGAAGGAAAGACTCTACACTATTAAAGTTACTGCGAATACCTCGTATATTTGTGAAGGTAACGCAGATAGGTATATATATATATATATATATATATATATATGTATATATATATATATATATATATATATATATATATGTATGTATTAAGTATTTCATCGTGTTTTACTAGACCTCAACAGAATGCAGAAAGCACTGGACGGCCGTTTTATCCTATGTTTGGGACTCATCAGTCTCTTTTTTCTTCTATCTGGCCTGTTAATATTAAGTTCTCCAAGCCCTCCTTCCTCATTGCATGTCCCAGGGACATCAGTTGTCTCTTGCTGATGCTCAGTATTAATTACCTTTTTGTTGCAATTCTTTCCAACACCTCATCGTTGCTTGCGTACTCAGTCCACGATATCCGCAGCATCCTTCAGTAGAACCACATTTCCGCTGCTTCCAGTTTTGTCCTCATTTTCGATGATATTGTCCAGCATTCATTGCGGTATTGATGAACTGACATCACATAGCAATCCAGCCCCCTTTTCTTTGTTTCGAGTGAAATTGTCGCATGTGTTAGTAGTAATAATATAAAACGTATATAAGCCACTCCGACGGAGGGAATTTTTCCTCTGCAGAACTAGTGAATTGTCAGTCAGTCAGTTAAAGTGCCATACGTGATACACGCTTGGGCGATCATGTCTCGAAAGAGACATGACTGACTGGGCAGAACATTATCCCGCAGTAGGTTGCCATTGCTTTCTGCGGTAGACTGGTTGCCGACCAATGCTATAGAACCCAATCTGTCCTGTTATTTAACCCATAACTTGAAGGAAAAGACGGATTAATACCTTTCTTAAGGGTATTTGTGCGTAAGTGAATACAATGGATTCAACTGGAATTCGAACTCGGCTCCCCGTTCCGAGCCGATATCCACTGTACCACAACGCACATTTATACTAAATACATAATAATAGTTTTTTTACCAGGACGTTAGCAACCCTGTAGGTGAAAAAATATCGAACCTACAAAGGTCGGAAGAACTCTTAAGGAGTCAACGGCCAGCTAACTAGAGGTGGTGCCTCAATAAATCACCGCGGAGAAAGCAACGAGATACCACTCCACTATCTAACCCCCCTGTTCAGTCATGGTTATTCACGACAAATATATGAAAAAATGCTTACATCTCTTAAAAAAGCATCTAACATAAAGATAAACTTATTCCTACCAGTAGCTAAATTAATTAAAATTAGCCGGATCATCTCTAATCAATACTATTTCTCATTTAATAATAATTTTTATAAACATAAATTTGGATTAACAACGTGATCATCTCTTAATAGAGTGATGCAATTTATTTTATTTATTTATTTCTAAAATCTGAACCTTTCCAAAATATTTCGACGAAACAATCAATATACTTCCGATATATTGATGATGCTCTATTAATATATCCGTCTGATACAGATTTACTTGATTGTGTAAATAAAGAAGGAGGATTTTAGAATATAATTTACATACGAAATGGAAAAAAGCAATTTCTTTCTTTTCCTAGATATCACGCTACACAGCGTTGAGAGCAACTTAAAACTTGTCCACTGAAAATAACTAATAAAAATGACCTCATAAATTTCTATTCCCATCCATCGGATTCTACTCAGAATTTTCAGCTGTTTGTATTTACACGAAGAGGAAAAATATATTGAAAATAATTCAACGCCATTAAATACTCTATTTCATATTCAATGCAAAACTGAAAGCTTATAAAATATACCGAAATAGAAAAGCGGCCCATTCTGACAAAACGCAATAAGAAAAACATAAAAAAATAATTCTACCTACTAATTCTATCACAGTGGTTCCCAAACTTTTTTCTGTTATTTCCCTCTACACACATTTTACTCCCCCAGATTTCCCCTTTCAAGTGTACGATAAAATGAGTTGTCAAAAGAGATGAATTTTTCCTGATAAAAACTTTGGAATAAAATGAACCAACTCAAGGGTATAAAACAAATATATTTATATTTATTTTCTTTAGCATGCTGAGTGAGTACTTTAGTATTCGGCGTAACAAAAAGTCAGTTCATGAGGTGGATATTGATCGCAGACTGGAGAAATGTCCTTTTCAGCAGTTTGAATTCAAACCATGACACAGATAGCAGTAATGTGAGAAATAGGTCAAAGCCTATAAATTTTGTTTTTCTGAGAAGAGCAGAAACATCATCAGTAGATGACCACTTAACTGTTTCTTTTCTCATGTCTCCGCATGGCTGGTGTCTCCGTTCGTCCTATCGCCGTCATTAGTTTCTAACCAAGAGATGTCAGCATATAGCTTTTGACCAGGCTTCGGGACTCTGGCGCGAACACCGGTTCCGGCTGATATTAAAAATCTCTACGTGTCAATTTTTTTCATTGGATAAATTTATTATATTTCCCGGCGTTTCTTGTTATGCGAGTAGTCTCCTTGCGTTTTGATATTTTTCAGTCTGAAATAAGTACATTCTGCTGATGAAAACATCCGGGGTTTTTTTTTCGGTCTTTTTTTGCTTTTTTTTAGGGTTGTCTTCTCGTTAGTCGAGAGAAAATATAGAAATAGAAGTTTAGAGACAAAGAGAAAAGTCTAAAAAAAAACGCAAATGGATTATTTTTTTTGGGGGGGGTGGTATATATTTTATTTCTAACGGGACTTACTAAAACCTCAATGCTTATAACTGACTTGCATTATTTAATAACAGAATTGGAGTACTGAAAAATGTTTAACGTAAAAAACGCTCAAAGGATTTCTAACTTTGAATAAACGCTCCTTTCTCAACAATAACACAAAATAAGTTACGACATTACAATGAAAACAGGGGAAAAAATCACACCAGAGACATAAACACCCTTTAAATTGTCTATAAAGGCGACCTAAAGTGCTTGGTAAGATAAAAATTATGGATAATTTTTCTTTCCTTATCTCTAACAAAAAGGAAACATTTTCTTATTTTTATTTTAATACATAAACATTTTAAACTTTTAAATATTTGTTAATTATTGTAACTAATTATATTCCGCTAAATAAGCTCACATCACTTTCCTTTTTACAAATTTATTTGTAATTGGATGTGTGTTGTGGTGCAGTGGATATCGACTCGAAAAGACAAATCAGGTTGCTGAGTTCAAATCCCGGCTGAATTTTTTGCATTCACTTACGCACAAATAATCTTGTGAAAGGTATTTATCCGTCTCTTCCCTCCAGTTATGGGTTAAATAATAGGACAGATTGTGTTCTATAGCCTTGTCTGGTAACCAGTCTACCGCAGAAAGCAATGACAACCTACTGCGGAATAATCTTCTGCCCAGTCAGTGATGTCTATTTCGAGACATGATCGCCCAATGCGTGTATCAGGTATGGCACTTAGCTGACTGATTTTTAATTACATATTTTTATTTTAGTTATTTTTATATTTGTCTATATTGAGTGTATATTATTGTGTAGATATATTAGATTGTATGTTTATGTCCGTTTGTTTTGTGTGTGTGTTATTCACTTGTGCTCTTTTTATGCATTATATTGTTTTCTATTTATAATTTACAGTATATGTGTGGGTGGGGATATTTGTGCTTTAATATTTGTACCATTTCCGGTACGATCGATGCTTCAATTCTAGCTACATACTCCTCTGGATTTCAGTTAATCTGAATTAAATTAAACTATTTGTGATTTACACAACTGCCGAAATAAATTCTGTATTTATCGCCGTTTAATTATTTTTTGAATTTTGTTTTATATATAAGCTCGGTGCAAAATTATTTGCTGATTTAAAATTTCATCTTGAAAATTAAAAACTGTGTGTTTTTGAAAACCTTTATTCATAACAATAACGACCTTTGTTCTCTATAACTTGATTCCATCTGTTACCGACCTTATAAATGCCTCGCTCTTAAAATTCTTTAGGTTTTGATGTGAAATATGAATCTAACTCATGTTCAATCTCCTCTCGTGATGTTAACCTAAGTCCATTCAAACTGTTTTGTAATCCTCGAAATAAGTGATAAACCGAGGGAGCTAGGCCAGGAGAATATGCAGAACTGGGCAAGATTTCACAACCAAATTCTCCTAGGATATCTTTGGTCAGTAGTGCTGTGTGAGGACGAGCATTATCATGATGGAAGATGATTCCCTTTCTGTTGATTAAAGAAGGTCGTTTTCGGGTCAAATTAGTTTTCAAACGACGAAGTTGATCACAATAGAGACTAGCAGTAATAGTTTGACCGTTGTCTAAAAGTTCTTAATGGATGATCCATTTAATACCCCGCCATACGCTGAACATGATATTTTCGGGATGGAGCCTTGGTCTCGGTTGCTGAACTGGTCTTTCTCTTTGATTTATCCACGATCGCCGACGTTTAACCTTATGGTTTGAATCCACTTCTCATCAACTGTGACAAGCCTATCCAAAACTGGTGTCTGAAGGTGTTGTGAAAGCAAACATTCGCAACAAGAAACACGTTGCTTTTGCATTGAAACCTCTGTGAAACTCATAGAGTAGAGCTTGCCTAATGTGTTCGTTAGATGGAAAAAACATGGGTAAAAATATTGCAGAAAATATGAACGATGCTTTAATAATCTGAAAGAAAAAGTTATAAATTAATCATGGTGATATCCTTAAGTAATGACAACATGCATAAAATAAGTTACAATGATTTAAATTGCCTCTTTTACAAACAGGCAAAAACATTTGCACCGACCTGATATATATATATATATATATATATATATATATATATATATATATATATATATATATATAAGTCATCCACATAAGATAAAAATTGAGTTTGAAGTTAAGCTATATTTATGAGTAAAAATGATAAATAATGGACCTAGACGATATTTAAATATAACAGTAAACCTAGTGGCCAACACCAAGCGACGACAATCTGTTTCATGTTTGAACGTAATCTTCAGTTCTTAGTGTTAACTTTATATATATATATATATATATATATATATATATATGATTAAAAAGTCAAAAGATGAAAAATTATTCTTAGTCAACACGAGTTTTGTCCTCTTAGTGACTTCATCACATTTCATCAGAGTAGGATGAAACGCGTTGACTGAGATAGATTTTCTTATTGTCTATTTTTATTAATTTTGTTTCTATACTATATATATATATATATATATATATATATATATATATATATATATATATGCGCTAAAAGTCTGCTTCCTTCTACCGAGCGCCCGTAACCTAGAGATATATTCGTATACATAAATATATATATGAGCATATTTTGTGGGTTTAAGTTTGATAAGCATCACGTCGCTGACAGTAGCCCAGTTTTCTTTTAGGTAATAAAGAAAATAACATATTCCTTCTTATATACCCTGATACATCTCATGGGGTGTCTCATTAATGTAGACAAAAATGGAACTCAGTCTTCGTAAATATCTAGTAGAAAGCCAAAGAAGAAAAACCTATACGACCAGCCATATTCTCTGCCTCGTATTTTTCATCCCACGTCCAAATCGAGTCGTTCAACACCTTCCCTCATTCTTTAATACTGTAGTCTCTGAGTCTCAACACTGTTCGAATCTTCAATGAACCAGCATTTAAAAACGCTGTCCCCGTCGACAAGTTTCAACACCAACTCCTGTGCTGACGAGGTCGGCCCGTTTTATACCAAATGTCTAAAGCCGTTAATAAAAACGTGTGGTGACTTCCATAAAACATCTCGGATCGATTACAGAATACAGCCACTTCTGCATTGTCAACATCATCTCTTACAATGCAATCAACGTCTTCTCCCTCATCGCCTTCTTCATTTGACATTTAATAGTTTGCCTCAGTGGCTAGGATAACAGACGAACGGTCCAGATACTTCGGGCTACTTTAAGTTTTACTAGGAACATTTTTTCTCTGTTAAAATGCATCCTTTCACATCTAACCGCAAAATAATAATAATAGTAATAATAATAATAATAAAAATTGAAAACAAGAGTTGTTTTTAATAATAAACAAGAAAACAAGAGTTGTTTTTAATAATAAAAATTGAAAATAAGAGTTGTGCCAGTGATAGTAGGTGCACTTGGAATGATAAAAAATGGAACAAAACAACACATTGAAAGAATCCCTGGAAACCCCAGCTTAAGAGATATACAAAAAATTGTCTTATTAAGTACAGCCCACACACTAAGGAAAACTTTATCTATGTAATGCTGGGGATGATAGGGAAGATAGAAAAACATGAAATGGAGTCATGACAACACGCCACTACCTGCCTTAGGTCTCCCCGCAGACTTGGTTGGTAGTGAGACCAAAGCAGAAATCGAAATATGATGAAAAATGACATAATAATAATAATAATAATAATAGTAATAATAATAATGATAAAAAATGGAACAAAACAACACATTGAAAGAATCCCTAGGAACCTCAACTTAAGAGATATACAAAAAATTGTCTTATTAAGTACAGCCCATACACTAAGGAAAACTTTATCTATGTAACGCTAGGGATGATAGGGAAGATAGAAAAACATGAAATGGAGTCATAACAACACGCCACGACCTGCCTTAGGTCTCCCCGCAGACTTGGTTGGTAGTGAGACCAAAGCAGAAATCGAAATATGATGAAAAATGACATAATAATAATAATAATAATAATAATAATAATAATAATAGCAATAATAATAGTAATAATAATTCGTACATCTTGTATGTAATGTACGTAAATATACGGGTAAAAAAAAATTAAAAAGTTGAACAAACAAAAATATTTAAAAAAGTAAACTTCTGTCATCGATAAAATTAGAAACGTAAGAAATTAACAATACTTAAGATGCTATTTTTTTTACAGATTAAAAATTTTAACTGTCAGTGTCAGTAAGCCAGTTAAGTGCCATACGTGTTTCACGCTTGGGCGATCATGTCTCGAAAGAGACATGACTGACTATCCCGCAGTATGTTGCCATTGCTTTCTGCGTATACTGGTTGCATGCCAAGGCTATAGAAGCCAATCTGTCCTGTTATTTAACCCATAACTGGAAGGAAGAGATGAATTTATACTTTCCCAATGGCATTTGTGCATAAGTGGATGCAAGGAATTCAACTGGTATTTGAACTAGGCTCACCCGATTTCTCGTTCAGAGCCGATAACTACTGCGCCACTACGCTGTCAGTATAAATATCTAAAACCCTCATTACATTTATTTAACACATTTGAACAGTAATTTTAAAAATATATGTCCTTTTATTAAAACATTGACATTCTTTTCAAATTTATGAGCAGAGATTCTGTCGAAAATCACGTATCTATCTCTTCATTGCCCCTCCAAGTTCGAAGTAAAAGTTTTGTGTACACTCAGCAATACAGACTTGATAGAGAATAGTAATAGCTCGTAACGAATTCCCTCGGTTAATATACTCACTTTTGCGACTACGTGCAATTTATCTTGAAACAATATTCTTTACAGCACATTAACCTTACACTTTCCTAAGGGTATTTGGGCGTAAGTGAATCCAGTTGAGTGTCTTGCATTCACTTTCGCACAAACACCCTTGGGAATTTTTTTTAATCCGTCTCTTCTCTCCAGTTATGGGTTAAATAATAGGACAGATTGGGTTCTAAACATTATCTGGCAACCAGTCTACCGCAGAAAACAATGGCAACCTACTGCGGGATAATCTTCTGCCCAGTCAGTCATGTCCCTTTCGAGACATAATCGCCCAAAGCGTATATCACATATGGCACTTAACTGACTGACTAAATGATACAGTCGTCCAAGATTCACAAAACATACTTTACCATACGAATATTTTGATGGAAGTAACAGAGTTGAGTCTTTCAAGTCGACAATCAATATAATTGAAACAACTACTTTAGTTTCCTTTTTTTTTCAACATACGGCCAATTTTAGACCTACAAGAGTGACAGGGTGCAATTGATTTCTTTTTTTTTTTTTTCGCAGATTACGTCATTTACAGCGAGGCACAGGAATATGAGTCACTTTTCGTGGTGTATGATGAAATTTGTTTGACCTTGAAAATATTGCGTCATCGTTGATTGCATTAGATTTTTACTTGGCCCAGACTCGACTGTCAGTTATTTTTCTGACGCCTACTGTCTGCGATGGATGTCACCACAAGAAAGCGTACAAATTTGTAATGCTGCATGAACACACTGGCAAGCCTTAGAGAGAGATCCAGGATATTGTTTTTTTTTTTTTTTAATCATATCACCCCGAGCAAGGCGGTAACGCCACTGATGTGCAGGGGGCTACATAAGAGTGAAAAGACTGGAAAAGAGAAAAACCGGAAACCACATCCTAAACAGGGAATAAGGGAGGAGCCTCTACACCTGTACAATAGATGTGGGTGGAGTGTGAACCGGGTGATAGTTTAGTCCTATTTTGTATTTTACCAATAGAGAAAATTAGTGGACCATCTACCAAATAAGCTTGTGTGAATGGGTGGCAAAATGAAGTAAGAGGCTTGACAAACGTTGCTACAAGAGATGGGTGGTTAAGGAGAACCATGATTTGCTACATCCTTAAGTGACAATTGTCAGCCTTTCAACTGTCAGTCGTGTCATTAAGGCGAAGAAACAAACTGGATCTATCAATTTAAAATATAAAAGAAAGCGTGATCAGAAAAGACAAACAATCCCAAGAGACGACGTATATGTGATCAGGGAAAGTGTGAATGATTTTAGTAATACATTATTAGATTTGTTTCAAATAAACTGCACAAAGTTTTAGATGATAAAAAAGAAATAATGTGGGCATAACTTCTGTGATGAAAACTTATGCTTAAAGGTTTGGTTTTGAACAAATGTGTATAGACAATAGATAAGCCATGTGTTTTCAAATTAGCAAGAACTTTGTCTAAAAATATAACGTACAGTGCTGAGGGCGGTACGTTCTCCTCGGATTCCCCAAATCGGGAGGGACGATAGCCTTATTAGGGATTTCAGACGGTGCTTTTTGACCCTCGCTATCTTATCAACATTTACTTTATTCCACTTGTATTTATATTCGTTACAAATTAAAATAAGCAAAACTGAAGTCGGACCTGAAGCAGACTACCACCACGTTTAATTTCGTTGTTTTTCATTTTTGTTTTTACTTTTTTCAGCGCAGTCCTAGCGAATGTTACTTAAACTTTCCGATTTAAAAAAAAATTGAAAAATTACAATATTAAACAAATTTGGTGGGTGGGGGTCAATTTCTCATACAACGTTAAAGTAAATCGATCTTTCATTTTCAACCACTCGCGTTGGGGTCGTTTTGTTTATGTTAATTTCGTTGTTTTTCATTTTTTTTTTCACTTTTTTCAGCGCAGTTCTATCGATTGTTACTTTTCGATTATCAAAAGAAACTTTGAAAAATTACAATATTTAAACAAATTTGGGAGGGGTTTGTTTCTCATACAACGTTAAAGTAAATCGATCCTCCATTTTCAGTCCACTATAAGGTTGTATGAGAAACTAGTCACCCCTCCTATAATTGTTTAAATATTGAAATTTTTGCAAATTTTTTTTTTCATTCGTAAAGTTTAATATGTAAAAGGTAATACTGCACTACAAAAAGTCCAAAAAATTTGATAATTAACAAATTTAAAGGTGGCGGTAATGTCGTACCGGCGATTGGTTTCAAAATGAAGGCTCGATTTACTATAACGTTGTAGAAGAAACTGATCCCCACCCCCGTAAATATTTAAATATTGAAATTTTTCAAAATTTTTTGTCAGTCGTAAAGCTAAGGGGGTAATCGATAGGACTGCGCTGAAAAAATTAAAACAAATTGAAAAACAACGAAATAAAACGTGGTTGGTCTACTTCCTGTCCGCCAAAATGACTACTGAAGGATGAAAAACTGTCGTGTTTTTGACGTCATTTTGGGGATCTTTTTATCGTTCAGACCCGTAAGTTTGTTTTAATCATGCTAATTTCTTAACATTTTAACAAGAAAAATCAGCATTTGATTTTAAAAGTTGACGCAAAATATTGTTAATTTATTTACGATGGAATGATCTATTACGACTCTAGTTTGTATTTCAATACATTGTATTTATTTTCAATTTTTCTGGTTGAATTGTTCAACTATATTACATATGATGTAATAGTGTACATAATTAGGTTATAATAAATTGTGATTCAGTAGAGTTGCGGCAGCGTATCATAGGGACCAAGGGTACTGTATCATAGGTTTTGTGTCTGTATCAAAGATTCGGTGTGCTTTGAGAGGGGACAGATGGCCCTTGCACAGGCCCTGATAACGTATATACTTCTTTGTAGAAGTTAGAAGGCAAATTCTAAAGCAATGATATGTGTAATATGAACATCATTACATCGATGTTGTATCCTTTTATGCCATTATCTAAGGCCACAAGTTTCAAAACTGACGTAAACAAAATCAAGCTGGAAGGCTATCGTTATAATTACGTTTAAATTCTGGCTAACAGATAACCTATCATTGACAGAAGTACAAGGATTCCTTGAAAAATAAATTAGTCCTCTGGCGATCATAGCACTGTCAATGGGAAACAGAATTAACACGGGTGGATGTTCAAGTTCTCTCATTCATATAATTAAATTGAAAAAAAAAGTAGATAAATGTATATAAAAAGAAGCTGCTTTGTAAGATTAAGACTTTTGTTGGCTACCAGAACTTTGTCTACAATCGATTTTATAAATCATATAACTCCAGTGGTGGTCTTGCTAGCTAGCTACCTAAATATTACTTCGCTAAGAATAATTTGGGATGGTCTTCTACTTTTTTGCAGGTTCAAAACTGTAAATAAAAAAGACCATCACGAAATTTTGTTCGCGAAGCGAAGACATATTTTAAGTGTTCAGTTTTATTTGTTTACGACTATTCTTCGAATCACATGTTAATTTTTAGAGTTTTGTTTTATTCTCAACAATCTAAGGCGAAGATTCCTTATTCTATTGAATGGAGAAGAAAGTCTTTTAAATTAGACTTCTTGTTTATTAACAAAATATACTTGTGAAGATGAATCCAATAAAACTCCATTCAAAGAATTGAGATGATGCATATTTATGTAATTCAAGGCGAGAGATATAAAAAGCAATACGCAACATGAATAATACAACCAGTAGTTTTTTTTAATTATTTCTTTCTTGTTTCCCCGTATGCCAACTTATTCTTTAAACTTTTATTGATTAGTTCTTCATTCATATGGTTAAGTATATGAAGGAGAAAATAAATTATTCTTGATAATCCTTTAGAACAATGATATATGAATATTGATGACATATCGAGGACAAATACATTTCTTAATTTAATACATCGATCAAGAATTAATAGGTCTTTCTTGTTACTCATTGCCTAGCGTTAATCCTCATCTTCGTCAACATCATCATCATTCAGTCAGTTAAGTGCCATACGTGATACACGCTTGGGCGATCATGTCTCGAAAGAGACATGACTGACTGGGCAGAAGATTATCCCGCAGTAGGTTGCCATTGCTTTCTGCGGTAGACAGGTTGCCGACCAAGGCTATAGAACCCAATCTGTCCTGCTATTTAACCCATAACTGGAAGGAAGAGACAGATTAATACCTTTCCCAAGGGTATTTGCGCGTAAGTGAATACAATGGATTCAACTGGAATTCGAACTCGGCTCCCCGATTTCTCGTTCCGAGCCGATATCCAATGCACCACAAACTATTATTATTATTATACTTAATCAAATCAGAGATTTCATGGTTATTGATGAGCACGAAGTGAGAGCAAATTTCAATTCAATAGCACCTTGCGCAGTATCTTCGCAGATACGTCTCATGCCGTTGTCTGTAAAGTCTCAAGCATTTCTTGCTCATACAATGTCTTGCATTGTTTTAGTGCACTGGCTATTATCAGTACAATAGCAAGATGTAACCGTAAGTTCTATGCTGATACTTTCTTTTCTCGCACTTTACACTTGTAGAACTCTCTTCCAGTTTCTTGCTTTCTAGTCAAGTTTATCTTTAAAATGCGTATGGAATATTCTATATTCTTAGTTTCTGTTCTTTTATTGTTGTCACCCTTTAACAATGTCTATCTTTTTCAAATTCTTTCACACTCAGTAAATCGTCATCTTAGTGCCTTTGTTGTCATGATTAGCTTGAAATGATTAATAAATAATCCCTATATTCGTTTGCCATATACCTCCAAACTCCCAGACAAGGTGCTGGTATTTTCCAGTTTATCACTTTCCTCCATGTTCGCTCTGTGGTTCGATGGTACATTAACGTCTGCGATTCTTTTTTATCCAAAATAATCAAAACCGGTTTTGGATGGGGTATTCAGCCAGGATATTGTATCACAATGTAGTGTGTGATTTTATATCACCAGATATTTTCTCTGTTTTTGTTGCTGAAATTTGTCTATACGTTCAAACACTTGCATCACCTTGTATTCATTTTGAAACAGTTTGCAATATTTGCAGATATTGTGAGTTTTCATCTCATCTTTTCCTTTCATGAGTAGCCTTTCTTTTTGTCAGGAGCGGGGAGATTGTAACCTTGATTTAGCATTTGTTCATTTTATCAAGTACTTATACTAATTACGGTTTCGTTTCTTTCTGAAGATGTCCTTTGGGTAGCCATATCGAGTATATTTTTTTCTATTATCTATTTATCGTTTACACTCTTTGCCCAGTGAGGACAATTTCCTTATTTCTTTCCTTATGGCATTTTTTATTTCTCCAACATTTTTATTTCTTGTATGCACATTTTCGAACGCATTTATTCTATTTCTATTTTACTTTAGTTCACGCAATACAAGACACAAGAGCCACTCAAAGCAGGGAGTTACATTTTTTTGTAACAAAGGTGACAGGAGATGGTATGATAACTCGCAGTTGTAGGTTTTAACTTTGTTTATAAATTTTGAAATTGCTATTGTGTAGCGAGATATCCGTAGCGCCAATTAGGTTCAGGTAATATTCGTAGATTATTATTATTATTATTATTATTATTATTATTATTAGTGTTAGCAGTAGTAGTAGTATTGAGAGAGAGAAAGGGAGAGAGAGAGAGGGGGACGCCAATAAATTGACTCAGAGTACAAGTATACAAAGCCCAATATACTTTTCCTAATTCTGCACTTGTTATATTGTATTTATTTTGTTTTTTTGTTAGGTTCTTTGCCGCCGCAGTTTATTTGCAATCTTTACCCGCTTGAAATTATCTTTTAACTTTTTTGGCTTCCATTATTAGTGAATAAAGTTCCCTATTTCTTTCATGTTTTTTGACACAGATCATTATCCAGCCTTCTGTAGGTTCAGCTATCTTTGTGGACCGATTGTTGTGGTTTTGTAAGACAGTTCTGGTTGAACTAATTCTCTAACTCTTTCAGATCTGAACGCATGCAGACGATCACCGTCAGTCTTGGAATAATGCATGCGTTGGCAACTGAGAAGCTTTCTCATTTTGACTTCCATTCACTTAATGTCAGTTATGGTCCAGTTCATCATGTTGAAACTTTACTGCATTACAGGGTTAGACAATGTATTTATGTATGATATTCTCAGAATTTACATTATTCGGACTATTGTCCTCATCTTTGTTGCCATTTGTACGACATTTCGGCCGCTGTACGCTTCAGCCTTCTTCAGGTGCCAGGAACTTCGAACCGAACCCTTTAATACAATCACTAGAGTATATCATCCTCATTCCTTGCATAAAACCTCGATTGGAAGTCACGAGTTATCTCCCTCTTACGCCGCAAATTACTTGTTCACCAATACTGTAACTTCGTTTTGAACTCACAACTCTTTGGGCGAAGTGACAAGAACTAAACAACGTCTATGTTCACTGAAGAAGGCCGGAGCGTACAACTGTCGAAACGTCGTACAACCGCCAACAAAAGTGAGGACAATAGTTCGAATAATGTAAATGGCTGATATTCTGTTTTGTGAATTCAACTCGGTATTTAACACCAAACCCACTCGCCTGTAATATTCTTTCCTTACCTATCTCTTCATTTGTGTATTATTATTATTATTATTATTATTATTATTATTATTATTATTATTATCAGATGTGTCTCCTTACATCATCATGTTCCCACAGGTTTCCTAGACCTAGTTTAGGATTTTTTCATGTCAAACTTTGTGTTTGACAAGAGAGTCAGCTCCAAATATTCGTCAATATTAAGTTCTATTTTTAAGGTACAATGTGCGTCCGTCAAAAGATGTTGTTAACTTTCATATGCTACAATTTCTGTTCCACGTTTAATTTCCTTGTCCCATGTGCGTTGTGGTGTAATGAATATTGGCTAAGAATAAGAAAATGGAGAACTGAGTCCGAATTCCAGTCGAATTCATTTATACATTTACGCACAAATAAACTGGGTACATGTATTAATCCATGTCTTCTCCTCAGAGCTATGGGTTAAATAGAAGAACAAGTTGGATTCTACATCCTTGTTTGACAACCAGACTATTGCAGAAAGTAATGGAAACCAACTGCTTGATCTTCTGCCTAGTCAGTCATGTCTCTTTCGAAACATGATCCCCCAAGAGTGTATGGCAATTAAGTGACTGACTGACCCGAATTGTAGTATCTCGATATTAATCCATCCTCATTGCAAGGTTTTGTTTTGACTGTTTTCCAGTTGTGAACGGAATGCTTACAAAAGTCCTGTATCTTCAGACCGACAATTAGGGTTAGTATGGAAGAGTCACAACGAAAATCCCAGTATCGTCTCAAAGTCTCACATCATAAAACAAAAAGGATGTCCTAAGTTTGAGTAAAACTTAGTACATAGAAAAATTGCAAGAAGAACTAATTGAGTAAAACACTACGCCTGCTTGGCCTGACACTCTCAGTGGAATGACTACGTCGAATCCATTGCTAAATCTGATGCTATGAAAGTGGGCTCTCTGTGCAGGGCCCGGAAATTCTTTCCGTCTGAATCTATCCTGCACTTATACAAATCCGCCCGTGTTTTGAATACTGTTGCCACATCTGGTTGGGTGCCCCTGCTATTCTCCTCAGGCTTCTTGACAAAATACAGCGAAGAATCTGTAATGAGAATGATACCGACTTAGCTGACCGCCTGCAGTCACTCTCACCGGCGTGACGTGGCTTCCCTGTGCCTCTTCTATAAATAATTTCATGGCTTCTGCTCTGATGAACTTAAATCACTGGTGTCCCCTAGGTGTGAGTTTACACGAGATACTATATTGGCAACTAGGTCCCACCCCTTTACAGTGAAACCGATGAAATATACCCGCAATTTCCACTCCAACAGCTTCTTTTCTCTTTCACTTACCGCCTGTGGAGTTCCCTTCCGCATGCTTGCTTCCCCGACGGCTATAATCTCCAGGAGTTCAAATGTAAGGTCAATAGACACCTCCTAACACACTAACCCACATCCATTCTCCCCAATTGCTCACAGGCTCGATCCATGATATTCAGAACATCCTTCTGTTGAACCACATTTCAGTTGCTTCAAATCTTCGATGATATTGTCCAACATTCACAGCCATATTGAAGAACTGACATCACATAGCAATCCAATACTCTCTTTTTTTGTTTCTAGTGAAAGTTTTCTATGTCTTAATACTTTACTCAGGTTCTGGAACGCGTCCTCTGCCATGCCAATTCGCCTTCGGATCACTGTGTCGCACTTTCCGTCTTCTGTTCGAACACTTCCCATGTATTTAAACTTCTGTACCGGCTTGATTTTAATATCCCCCACCTGTATTTGGCATTTTGGGCTGCTCTTTAGGCTGATGACTATGCATTCGTTTCTTTTGCAGTTTATTTGTTGTCCTTTTCTGTCACTCTCTTCAGCTACCTTCTGTAGGAGTTCTTGGAGTTTCATTTCTGTGTTTGCTATCATCATTATATAATCCACGTACCTTATCTTTTTCAAATTGTGACCTCCGATAACGAATCCTAGCATAACATCTATGTTTCTCAGAATAGTCTCGCTGAAAAGACACATCATTTTCTTACGCTCCTATTTCTGATCATTAACGTTTGCACCACAGAATATAGTAGTCCTATTTTTTTAACTTCAGACTTAGCAATTAATTCAATGTATTATTTCCATTTTACGTTAACGGAAATCGTTAGTCCGGGAACGTACAATGTGTAACTCTCCAGCTAGCTAGCATTAGCCATGTTGATAGAAGTTAAAACGATTTCTCTCAGAAGATGAAAATAAAAAACATTTTCGTTTTGAAGGCGTTAAAACTTTGCTAAAGACTTAAGAATATCCTTACGCAGATCGTTAATATATAGCAGAGACGGTGGGATCGATGAGAAAGCACTGAAGACGTCAACATTAATCTTATGCCCGGATTTGCCATTAAAAACGAAATGCGTACGCTTAGCTGATAAGAAAGATTAGATAACTGTGAAAAATATTTCAGGGACCCATAGCAGGTGAGTCTGTATAGCAATCCCTATTTCTTCATACTGTCAAACATTATCACTTTTGAGAAAAGTTTCTTTCGAAGCGGATTTTCAAATTATTGGCAAAATAATAAAACATACTCCATTAAAGTTGTGGATCGTATATGTGATTCCAAATTAAAGAATTTTGTTAATATACATTTTTCAAAATGTAAAACAGTTTAAAAGTAGGCTTTTAATAATTTACCTTGTGGCATACTTCGTAGGGTCTAATGGGTGTATATCACATTCTGGCTCAGTTGACAATATTACCGACACTTACTTTTTTAAATCGGTATCTCCACACGCAAGGTAGTAAAGCCAATATGACACAAAGGGCTACAGAACTTGAAAGAATTATGAAGAGAAACAATAATAAGGGGGAAGAAGAAAGAGTGACCAGGAGGGTTGTAGATAACAACTGTCATTGCGTTTAAATTTTTACAGATTAAAATTGGCCGGAAAGCATGGAACCGGAAGCGAGTTCCACAAATGCGATGTGCGAGAAAAGAAACTGTTAGTATATTATTTACAGTTACAACTAGTCAACTCAACTGTAAATTGATGAGATCCTGACGACAGTTTACTATTGAGCTTAAATTTTTAAAAATCTCCGTACCATATCGAAGAACACATTCGAACAATTACCATGAAAGTATCAATAGAAAAGAAACAGAGGCAAACTTTCGGCGATAGAAAGTGAGTGAATCCGAGATCCCAGATCAGTACCAATAATATTGCTCCTAAGCTACGATTAGAATATATGTTTTTCATTGGATCCTTTAAATTATCAATAAAACTGATAACATATATCAAGAATCGTAGATATATATATATACAAAGCGGTTTTCATTAAATACAACCGACATATTCAGTCTGCTTATTTTTATGTTATTCTTTTAAGAATAATATGTATTTTGGGATCGAAACTGTGAATAAATAATCCGAAGTTTCGTTACTTTTTCTTGATCGTTTCACCCGAAACAAGGCGACAATGCCAGAAGTACGCAGGCGGTTAAAGTGAGTGAAAATGAGAGTATAAGGATGGTTGAGAAAAGTACAAAAGATGAACGGGATTCACGAAAATAAATGGCGATTGATGCTGCATTTAGTTTCGAAGATTTTAGTTATCAAGGAAGCACGTAAACAGAAAGGAATTCCACAGTCGGGAAATGCGAGAAAAGAAATAGTTGGGGTAGATATGGCGGTGGAATTTGGCTATTTCAAGATTAAACGGGTGAGACCTAGATGCCGATCTGCTAGCATATTTGAATTCATTTAGTCGAAGCACCACGAAAAAAAAGGTTCGTCTGACCAGTTGCCACGTCACGTTGATGAGTCAAGTGACTAAATTTGTGATAGCAGGCTTTGTTCAAGAACTATCGACTGTCTCTGCGTTATCATGAACAATCATGCTGTATATATCTTGTTATTCTTTAAAAATTTTAAAGTAGTCGATGGTGAAGTCATCTCTAGTGGTTAAGGTAAGCGAAACTGAACAAAAAAGAATACATAGGCATTACGCTTTTATTTTTTTCTCTCGTCACTCGACAATTTGTTTAATCAGAATAAATGCTAATGTTTCAAATACTAGTTTTCAAATACTAGTTTTCAAAAAAGGCAGGGTGTTCTATGAAAGATGATGCAGTATAATTTCCAAGCTTTGACTAACAACATTTAAATCAGAGGGGAAGAAAATTAGAGGCTTTCTTTTAGGAAATAAATGAAGGATTTATGTCACTAATAAAATAAGAAGTTTTTCAACGATCGAACTTCTATCTATGTCGAAAATACGTCGAAATATATCGAAAATACGTCGAAATATGTCGAAATATATCTGTGTCGAAAATACGTAAGGAATCCGAAAGGCAATTCATGGGCTTATAAAATATCAGGGTTTGCTGCAAAATAGATAGATTGGAATTTTCAGGGAAATAGCATAACCTACGATGAAAAAAACTTATCTTAATTAAACGTTTGATAGATAGATAGATAATGAAAAAATATATATATATATATATTTAGAGAGAGACAGACAGACAGACAGACAAATAGATAGTAAATTTTCTACACACTGATTAGACGATGCATAAGGCCAAAAGTACGGGGCACCCTGTGAGGATCGAACTCACTTATAACAGGTTCTAACGAGATAAAGTTGCTAGCCAGTACACCACGCCAAGGTGCCTAGATAGATAGATAGATAGATAGATAGAAAGAAAGAAATAAAGAAAGAAAGAAAGAAAGAAAGAGAGCGAAGCATGAAATAAAAGAAAAAGAAAAGCGTTTTGAGGAAAGAGCTTTAAAACTGAGAACCCGAAAAGTGAAACCCAATTGAGAATGAAGAAGCAAATAAAATGGTTATTAAAAGATAAGGAAAATGACGTTAAAAAGTAGTAAGAACAGAATAAAAAGTCGAGACTGATAAAGACACAGAAATCCAGAGGAAACAATAAAGGAAAATTTGAGAGCGAAAAGACATAATAAACTGATGAAAAAAAAAAAAAGAAAAGCACAGAAAGAAAGATTGAGAGAAAAAGGAAAACAAAAACAAAAACAAAAAAAGGAGAAAAAATACCGGAACGGGTCGGGGTTTTAAGTGTGGTTTGGTATCAGCCATATTAAAATGGCGACCAATGAGTGAAGTGGGGAATAAAATGGCCACAAAAAGACAATAACATATTGCTGAATATTTGAGAAATATCATTTGGCGAGACATCGTTAGTGGCCAAACGTCGTAAATCTGTGTATGTATTACGACTTAGTGGCCATGCCGGGGATTATAAAAGACAGAGGCAGAATAACACTTCGCCATTTAGCACGAGATTGAGTAGCAATCGTAAAATTCCCCAGCTTATACATTATCCGAACAGCACAGTATTTTCCTGATCCTCTGCCTCGAAATTTCTTAGAACTTTTGGATATTTCCCACTCAGTTGTCTTACTCTATCGCCCTATCATTTGCTCTGTTTATTTTCTCACGTCAACATTTATATGAGTAC
The DNA here is from genome assembly GCA_037127315.1 of Ascarosepion bandense. NCBI lineage: Eukaryota > Metazoa > Mollusca > Cephalopoda > Sepiida > Sepiidae > Ascarosepion > Ascarosepion bandense. Next base: position 3,676,590 of record JBBBDQ010000337.1, read on the forward strand.
GTTTTATCTTGGTTTTTCTAGCGTCTCATTATTCAGCGTGTACTGTCATATGTTAATCGTTCTTTTGAATTCTAAGAATGTCTATTAATTGTTTAGTGTTAACTGAATTCGATTTCTATGTGCGGCATACATAAAGCTTATCTGTATGGTGTGCATTATGGTGTAGTGGTTATCGGCTCAGAACGAAAAATCGCAGAGCCGAGTTCGATATTCCAGGTGAATTCGTTCCATTCACTTACGTGCAAATACTATTGGGAAAAGTATTAATCCGTCTCTTCTCTCTAGTTTTGAATTAAATAACAGCCATGGTTTGCAACTAGTCTACCACAAAAAGTAATGGCAATCTACTGCGAGAAACCTTCTGCCCGGTCAGTCATGTCTGTTTCGAGACATGATCGCCCAAGCGTGTATCACGTATGACACTTAACTGACTGAATTGAAATCAGAGAGGAGGTTCGATTCTTTTTCGGTCATATCGCACTATCTCCCTTGTTTAAAAAATCATCACCCGTTACACCCAAGGGTGTGTAGGGGCAGCATTTTTTTTCTGTTTCCGTAAAAAACTGTTTTTTTTTTTCATGAGGCAGGGTTGATAGCTCTGATCTAAACCCCCAAACCTGGAGGGAGGTGATTTTCTAAGCGTAGCTTAGACGTGACACACGGCCGAAAGTAAGGGATACCCAGTTAGGATCGAACTCACTACTCAATTGTAATGATTCAAGCGAGACAAGCTTGCTAACTATTACACCACCGCTAGGTGCCTTCCTTTGTGAAAGACATGGATCAATCTACCTCCAGGAATGACTTAAATATCAGCGGAGACACGTTTTTTCTTTTCTTTTTTTTTTTTTTTTTACTTGTTTGGTAACCTATGTAGAAGGAACACTTTCAAAACTTTCAAAACCACCCTGAAGATAAACGATCGCCGTCAGCCAATCTGGACTTAAACCCACACGCTGCTACAGTACACAATATACTACTACGAACCTAGTCGCTTTAGGAGTTTGTGGAGTGATAATTAACATTTGAATATTTTAATATATACACTAAACTATATTAAGACACGACGGTAAAAGAGAGCGCGTCTTAGAAGATTGCACTTCGCATAACAACTACGTAAGGAGAAATAGGTCATCTTAGAAAATCCAATTTGATATAGATTACTATCTAGGCATCGAAATTATATTTGGCTTCATCTAAGCTAACCACTAATAGTTTAAAGTTCTTAACTTTTTCAGTCTCAAAGTAGGTAGCATGGTTATTACTGATTAAGTTAATTTACGTATTAGTAGCACGATTTTACAAGTCATTATGACCGAGATTTTGAGAGTACTGAATTTGTTCAAGCTGCCGATCATGGTGGATTGTGCACTCTCACCCAGTGGTTGTAACTACGGTCTGCTTAGTAGCGCTTAATCCACAAGTTGACTCTTTGAATGTTAAAGAAAGAAAAGAGAAGCATGTGCTGCCATCTACAAAAAAATATGAGCAAACCACTCTAGTGGATAAAATGATACGTTAAAATTAATGGATAACTACAAAGTTTTTTGCTTTGTTTATATATGTGTGGGACACCCAGCGTGGTTTGGAGTCACTGCAATATTACTTGCCTGTAAGATTATACTTTTAATAAATGTTGAATAACTAATGCTATTTTTTAAAATTTTCTGAATCGTATGTGCGTTGTGGTGATCTGAATATCGACTTGGAATGAGAGATCGTGGTCCCGAATTCGAATACCAGTTGAATTCCTTTTATTCACTTATGCACAAATAGACATGAGAAAGGTATTAATCCGTTTCTCCCCCAGTTATGGGTTAAATAATAGAACAGATTGGGTTCAATAGCCTTGGCTGTCAACCAGTCTACCGTAGAAGCAATGGCAACCTACTGCGAGAGAATTTTCTGCCCAGTCAGTCATGTCTATTTCGAGACATGATCGCCCAAAGCGTGTATCCCCTATGGCACTTAGCTGACTGACTACAAGATTCTGTTGTTTAACAATCCACAAGTGGTAAGAGAGACAAGATACTGCGTTCGTAACTACATTTAAGTGTCCACATGTAACATTTAGTCAAAGAAATCGGTAACATATGGCATTTTAAGTTGGTTTTGTACATATATGCGTTGTGGTGCAGTGGATATAGTCTTGGAACGAGAAATCGGGGAGCCGAGTTCAAATTACAGTTGAATTCATTGCATTCACTTACGCGCAAATACCATTAGGATAGGTATTAATCCGTCTCTTCCTTCCAGTTATGGGATAAATAACATGACAGATTGGGTTCTATAGCCTTGGCTGGTAACCAATCTACCGCAGAAAGCAATGGCAACCTACTGCGGGATTATCTACTACCCAGTCAATCATGTCTCTTTCGAGACATGATCTCCCAAGCGTGTTTCACGTATGACACTTAACTGACTGACTGTATATATATATATATATATATATATAGAGAGAGAGAGAGAGAGAGATAGAGAGAGTTAATGATAGAGATGGAGAATGAGAGACAGCGGCAGACGTATGATAATATATGTATCTTACGTCTATAGCACGACTTGGAACTTCATGCATTATGTAATCATCAAGGTCTCTGATGATTACATAATGCACATAATCCCGATTCGTGTTATAGACGTAAGATAACATGTATATTTATTAATATATACTTCATAAGTCTATTATATAAATTGATGTGCGTTATGTTGCAATGAATATCGGTTCGGAATTAGAAATCACTGAGCAGAGTTTGAATTCGAGTTGAGTTCGTTGCATTCACTTAAAAGCAAATAGTCTTGGGAAAGGTAAGAATACTTCTCTTCTCCCTGTAACTATGGGTTAAATGGCAATACAAATTTTGTTCTATATCTTTGGCTGGCAACTATTATTCGACAGAAAGTAATGGCAACCTACTTCGAGAAAATCATCTGCCAAGTCAGTTATGTCTTTTGCAAGACATGATTGCACTGTCGTATGGCACTGACAGATATTAGATTGAGCACAGTTTTATTAACACCAAGAAAATATTCATATTTGTGCGTGTTTATTTGCTATATATATATATATATATATATATATATATATATATAATGTTTGTGTATATATATATATATATATTCAGAAATTATAACATGAACATTTTATAATATAAATACAAAAGTAACTATTTTGTTTTGACACTTCTTGTGTCTTATCAAGTGATGAGGTTGATTTTAAGTTGAAGGGGTTTAAAAGGCTAAAAACAAACTAAACTCCTTTAATCGCGGAGGAATTTTGTATGTGCATTGTGGACCAATCAGAATAAAGCAACTTCTAATTTAGAGAATATGTGAGCAGACATGAAAATCATTTTGGGAAGAATTAATAATAATATTTGATTAATTTGAGATCATCATTATTAATTGACTATTAGATCCACTTTTTTATTATTGCGAAATTTTAGCATTTTTCTAAGTTTAACAGTGTATTAGATTTAGAAAGTTATTCATATATTAAACGAGGAAGAGAAAGAACGCACACATAAATAAACCTACAAACACAAACACATGGAAAAATAAACGGGTATATACACATACACTGGCAAACAGACACATATACAGATTAATATCCGCACGCATATATACACGCACAAATTTCAAAATTTTGTTTTTATCGACTGGTCAATTTATCTGTTAAATTTTAAAACTCTATTTGGACACAGACTGAATTGGCACAATATTGGATACAGTCAGAGCGAATTCGTAACATGAGTAGCCTTGAATGATTGAGGTCACGGCAGACACAATCATATTTCAATGCATGAACATATAAACATAATTAGATATATACTTATGCAAATACACAAGCTAAACACTAAAATGTACGCGACAAAAAACTCCATAGATCGTAAAAAATATATAACCACATAGAAGAAAATAAAAAAAAACAACTCTGGCATCAAACTCGGTAGATACACCATACACCACTCAAATGTGTATGCATGTACAAAACTTCACACATATACATATATATTGTTCACATGCAGTTATGCCTGTGTGATCCCCAGTGGTTGAGTGTGCCTGTGTGTGTGTCTCTGTGAACGTCAATGGTTATACAATGTATCTATGTCTGCGTTTGTATAAAAGTGTCACGACGACAAATATTCCTCCCAATTTTCATCTCACTTTCACAGAAGTATATATATATATATATATATATATATATAGATAAATACACACACACACGTATATATATATACACATAAATTCACATATATATATACACATACACAGATACATATACACACAAACATACATATATATAGATATAGACATGAACTTCTGAACATCCACACATACAGATATGAATATATACACATATACACACATATATACATATATATATATACATACACATATACATATATATATATAAATATAACCATACAAAAGCATATATACATACATGTAAGACATACACACATACAAGTAAATGCATACATATATACACATCTGCAAGTAAAGGAAATATCAATATGTCTACTAGTACAAAAGAACAGATGTACATATATATATATATATATATATATATATATATATATATATATATACATACACTAATACTTAGACATTATTTTGCCTATATTTGGCGCTCCAACGAATTCTCCCCAGGTACACAATCCGGCACATGTCAGCACAATAACACCCAAGCACCCAACCCAACTCAACACCGACCGCCAAACTATACAGCCATGAGGCATCTAATCTGATATCGATTATCGTGCCAATACTCGCAGAGCCCAAACCAGTACATACTATCCGGCCAAAGCGCAACACGTTTCCCCATAGCACCGACTGTTAAACCAGCACCTAATAACCATGATTCTCAAGGCCAAGTTTCACACTGTTTCCAAACTATGTATAATTCCCCGACCCCGCGAAAACCGATGTCGGGTAGAACACCCCACAACTATACAACCTGCCGACCAATGTCGGGTTGAACGCCTGGCAAATATCAGTATGATAACACATGGCGAACGACACACCTATTAAGGATCAACTAGAACACCCAACCCGAACAAAACATCGATCAGAAAGACAGTTAAAGAGATTTTCCTTAATATTTCAATATTACAACCCGGATTTTAATGTAAATGCTGAACTATGTTTACAATGAACAGTGAGCTCATTCCTCTGGTTTAACAGTTTAACCTTGTCCCTAAATTTGATAGTTTTTAATTTTTCGTTAAGACAGATGTAGCAGAGTGCACGGAGGGAGTTACAATTTCGGTCCTTTGTAAGGATTTTCCATTTAACAGTGTGTGTTTTGTCTTGTTCCTTAAAGACCAATAGTATTTGGATAATGTAGTGCTGTATTTATAAGAGGTATTGTTGAAAGACAATGTGTGCTGATACCAGTGAGTTTTGAACAGTTTTGTAGTAGAACCGATATAAACCTTTATAGAATTAGGATTTTCAATTGTGGAGACGGTACAAAATTAAATTATTGAGCTAACTACACAATTATTATGCAAAGAGCAATATTTAGGATTTCTACAATTGCATCCGCTGGTATTAGTTCCTTTGTCCTTGGTGACATCAAACAGAGAGATTGCTTCAAAAATATACAATTATATATATATAACCCTCCAACTTGAAATAGAATTCATCATCACTCAATAAGATACGGATAGTGTCAAAACAAAATGGCTACTTTTGTAGCTATATTATAACATATGTATTTTATAATTTCTAAATGAATAAATAGTACTTCATCAAATTAAATTTGTTTTGTTGGTGTGAGCAAGCATGCACTTAAACGGAGGATGCTGGGAGTTTTAATTTATTTTCATTTTGTCTTCTAGCTGAATTAATTTAGAATTTCGATTATCACAGTGTGAGATAATTATTAATAAAATTAAATTAATTAAAATAATTATTAATAAAATTGAGAAAAAGAAAAAGAACCTAAATTCAATCTGCTAGAAATAAAATCAAAAACATTCCTCATTCCGTGTGCATGTGAAAAATTTTTCTCGTTTGTGTGCATATACGGCCACATCAATATAACAAATTAATTAATTTTTAAAGGACGAAACTTTTTCCACTTTGTCATATACTTTCTTCCAATATTGTTCTTGATTTATAAAATATATATTTAGCTATTTTAACCATTCATCTTCACATTAATATCACGAAAAATTAATTAATTTTAATTTTTATTTTTTCCCTGATATTCACTGGAACCATTTACACATTATCATCACTGGACATTCATTTATTTGTGGTCGACCTTATTCTAGATATTTGTCCTCTTCATCTGTGCAACCAAAAGCATCATGCATTCCAATAACGTAGCAAACAGAGATTAGGACACAGGCCGGGGCCTGATCAACCTTGGCTGGGTCAACCTGGGGAGAAGGTATGATGTTTTTAAAGGATCGAACCCGTCAATGAACCAGGGTAACATCACTGATGATGTGTCCTAACCGCCTCTAAATGATGTATTTTTCAAATTCAAATTCAATATATATATATATATATATATATATATATATATATATATATATATATTAAATTGTCGGTTGTTTATAAACAGTTTCGTTAATCTTCGTTAATTTCTGTAATTTATAGCTATGTCATATATATGTGTACCAAAATGGACATAAATGTATTTTCATATATGCAAAAATAAACATTTGCAACTGCATAACTATATGCCTATGTAAATGTATAACTGCACTCTTAAATAGTAAAATTATTAATGTTCAAACATACAAACAAATCCGCAAACAATGTGCATATTCATTATCACAAGAAAGTGTAAACGGAGAGGTAGAGAGACAGAAAGACAGAGACAGACAGAATGGCAGTGACTGTTCAAATACACATTCACTACCACAAACGTATATGGTTAAATACGCAATCACTACATATGCTTAGATCCACAAACACATGTCGTTAACGAGACATTGAATATAGCTATGTAAATTTATATAGTAACCGTCATAGTATATTATACTGTATTTTAAAATATTTGCAGGCCACACAACAGTGATTAGCTAAATTCTTACCAACCCGCTCGTAATTTGATATTGTTTTAACTGATGGCGACAGTATCACGTTGCCACCCTAACAACAAATCACGAAGTTTTTCTGTCATTAATGCCTCGGATTATTTCATTCTCTTTCATCTTTGCTTTAACTTCAACTCACACTTGTCGTTTTAATTCAACTATGATTTCAGATATTCTCGCTTTCATTCCATATCGAATGCCGCATCGTCCCTATTAGACGATAAGAGAAATGACTTGAAATTTCTTCATAATCTTTTTCAGTGTGATTTTGTTTTTTGTTTTTTATTACCGGGGTTAAAACAGAGAATTGGTGCCGACACACAGAGTATCCTTTCATCAATATGGAAATCTCTAGCAGTTTTCCTTTAATATGGAAAAATCAGGTTTCTGTCATACGGAAACGGTTAATAAAATAAAGTTTAATTTAAATCGCCTAAAATTATTTTACTACAACTGTATTGAAGGTGCATTTCGTGAAATTTGAAGTAAGCACGCCTTTAAATGAGAAGAAAACGAAGATGCGTAGAAATTAAGGAAAATAACTTAATACTATGTTAATGATTTCATCTAGACTTTCTGGAGGTTGATATATGCTGTTAATAAACATTATTAATATTAATAATTTAACTATATTGACTTTTACTACAGCTTTGAAAACACTTAAGAAAATAGATATTCGTTTACCATGTGCCCCAGAAATTCTTCTTAAATACAAACTAAGCTTAGCTTAACAACAACAACAACAAAAGCACAACCACCAACAACAAAACAACATAATGATAATAATGTTAATATATGCACATGCATATATATTTGGAGATAATAAGACAGCAAAAACGGTATTTAACCACGCATTTCGCCACTTTGGTAGGCGTCCTCGGGCAATGGATGTGAGACAAAAACGCGTGAAACTTGTAATAAAGGTCTTTACTAGATGTTGTGGCGAGAGAATTGGTATTATTATTATTATTATTATTATTTTGTATTGACGCAATTAACGTCCGTTGGATATGAAATCCTGCTGAGTAGTTCTCTATTTTTTCATAAGTTGGTATATCACATTGTGCTACGAATGTTTTTCTGTGATGGACCATATTGTATATGAACTCTACCTGAGATTGACAGCAGAATATTATACGTAATGAGCTCTTTATATATATATATATATATATATATATATACTCTTGTGTTCAAATAGCATATAGGGACATAGATTTTACTCAGTAGATTAGGCTACAATGGACTGCAGAGCAAGGACTTTTTCCCGAGTAAGCAGTCTTTCTCCTACATAGGTAGCCAACCAAAGCAGGATAGCCCACTCTACTCTGCTATTTAATCCGTAGCTAGGCAAGTGAATAGATATAATACCCTTTTCAAGTGCTTTTATGCAAAAAATGCAAGAACCACAACCAGTATTTGACCCCTCAAGGCCAATCTTAAATTTTCACACAGATAATCGCTAAAACATATATATATATATATATATGTGTGTGTGTGTGTGTGTGTGTGTGTGTGTGTGTGTGTGTGTGTGTGTGTCTCAGTTTCATATATTTGTTTCTTCCAACATTCAACATTTGTGTACATTTGAATATATCATATGTATCATAACCATCGTTTTACTGCCGGCGAACTAAATATTTATTATAAAAAGGTCAGACAAAATTTGTAGTTGTCTATTGGACCAGTTTAAAATAGAGTTTGACATTATTTATTACATTTCGCTTCATTGCACATCCTTTAAAATCGAATTAAAAAAACTGGAGTCGCATGCTTGACGAGATTGACAACATCTGCTTCATAATATCTAGTATACTTAGCTTAGCCATGCGCAAGACCTTAATAATCGACTATTTAATAAGAATCAAACATACGATTGATAATGAGTCGACTATATTAAACTTTGCTCCCGAACAATTTGGAATGCACGTATAACCTGATAAAATTATGCGGTCAGCAACTAAATTATGTAATGAATTTATTTTATACTGATACGTTGGCTACCCTTTTACTCTCAGACTCACAACGTCAGAGCTATCTTTCAAGAATAGCTTGCTCATCAACGCTCTATAACGTATGTTATTCTAGACGTGGTGGTTTCATTGTTGCCAAAGCAACATATTGAGTTATTTAATTTTAATGAGGAACTAGGTTTTCAAAGTTTCAAACTTTCGAAAGTAATGTTCCAGACAAACTAATATATTAAAGAATCCGAATACCTTAGCTAGAAAATGTAATGATTGATTCTTTGAAGCAAAAACCCTTAAATCAAAAGATAGAAAACAATGAAATTAAAATATTCAAGTAATTGCGATTCGTTAGTTATTTTCCTCATTTCTTTGATTTTGTTGTTTGGGATGATTATCGACATGGTTCCTAAAATCCTATCTTTTATTACATTGTGATATTTCAAGAATTTTTTTATAAATTAACAGTCAATCTACGTTTTTTTTTGTAAATTATTACATACATAAAAAAAAACACGTTATTTTAATTTTTTAAGAGAAAATAATTTTAATATGTATATCTGATAAGAAAACCATGCAAATTAAATTTTTAAAATTGAAAATACACTTCGGTGAAAAAAGATGGAAACTCTGGTGCATGTGTATTTTAAGGGACATTTTCCGTCCCAACGAAAACTTCAAGTACTTTTATCTGTTTTCTGTTTATTAATTTTGCACTTTCCTGTCTATTTAAATGTTTTTCCAAAACAAAGTTATTAAAAATCCCGTTTATTGAATCCCCCCCCCAAAAAAAGAGTCTCCAATTATATAATCCCCTGTATTAGTCATCTTAGTTAATAAAATACACTCTTTCTGTTTCAAACGATCTTTTCACACACACACACACACACACACACACACACACACACACACACACACACACACATTAATTTTGTAATACATATATTTGTATTAATGTCTACGGCTATATCGTGTTGAATACACCGGTTCTCGTTAAGCTACATCGAGCCTGGTCAGTACTTAAATGAGTGACCGTTTGGGAATACCAGGTGCTGTAAACGTAAGGACCAAGAACGGTCCAACTGTCCTCCAGGTTTGGGAGTTGGGCGCATGGCTAACAACCCTGCCCCATAAAAACAGTTTCTTACGGAAACAGTAACAAAAAGTTACTGTCCTACACACCATTGGGTGTATAAAGGGTGAGATGATGATGATGATGATGATGATGATGATGATGATGATGATGATGATGATGATATTTGTATTTATCTATGTACAGGGTAGTCCAAAAAGTAGGTGGAATAGATTAGATTCGTGTATTTTATTATTACAGTGGTATTCATTTTTCAAAAAAGAGGAAGCCTCCTTATAATTCAAGAACAGTCTCAGTGTATCGTGATGAAGCGTTCCTGAAAAATGCATTGTCCGAAGAGGTCCTATTAATTGGCCTGCAAGTTTACCTGACTTAACCTCACTGGATTCCCTCTTTTGTTTTGTTATGAATATCGGCTCGGAACAAAAAATCAGGTAGCTCAGTTCGAATTCCAGTTGAATTCTTTGCATTCGCTTTCGCGCAAAGACACTTGGGAAAGATACTAATCTCCTCCAGTTATTATTTATAACAGGACAGGTTGGGTTCTATAGCCTTGGCAACCAGTCTACCACAGGCAACCAGTCTACCACAGAAAGCAATGCCAACCTACTGCAGGATAATCTTCTGCCCAGTCAGTCATGTCTCTTTTGAGACATGATCGCCCAAGCGTGTACCACGCATGGCACTTAACTGACTGACTCAAGGACAAAGTTTATACTCGAAAAGGAGTAATTTGAAAAAATTCATAAGAGATTCATTTCAAGAAATTAATACACAAAGGGGCTTGTTAAAAAATGTTGAAGCATGGCGGGTAGGTTACTTAGCTGTTTAAATTGTGATAGAAAACAGTGAGCAACTGCGTTGATAGAATTTAAACGCTTTTGTATAAAACACAATAAAATTTAATTGTCAATGTAATAATTGTATTTGCAAATATAATTGTATATAGTATTTACATTATTCAGACTATTGTCCTCCTCTTTGTTGCCATTTGTAAGACGTTTCGGCCGTTTTAGGCTCCGGCCTTCTTCAGGTGCTATGAATTTCGAACCGAACCCTTTATTACAATCACTGGGGTATATCATCCTCATTCCTTGCTTAAAGCTCGATTGGAAGTCTTGAGTTATCTCCCTCTAACCCGGCAAGTTCACTACTTCTGTAGCCTGGTATTGAACTCACAACTCTAAAAGTCAAGCCAGGAACTAACTAACGTTTATATCCATAATCGAATACTGTAAATACTGTAAATACTACCTGTAATGCCTAATACTGTAAATACTGTACCTATTGCTTTAAATACTGTAAATACTACCTTATCTCAGAAATATAGACAAATTATTGAATACTTAATGTAAAAATAAATGTTATTTACTGTTCACCTACTTTTGAACCAGTCTGTATAGGTGAATGCAATTGTATGTGGGAGGTGGCAGCATTGCTTTTTTTTGTTTTGTTTTGTTTTTTGTTTTTTTATTCATGGTAAGTTTGCAGGTGTTTCAGTGACAGCATAGTACGTATACTCATTAGTGACTGGGTATGGGGTTCACAGGTGAACTGTTGAGGGAAACAACGCTTACAGGTTTGTCCCTTCTCTGCACTCTGTCTCACTTTCATCAACATCTGTCGCCTTAAACACGTACCTAATATTTACTCGGCGTATTCTTAATGGGTTAAAGATCGCGTTGGTGACCATGAGGGGAAGAAGCAGACATTTTAATTCTATTCGATTTTCACCCGTAAATCGAATCAAACAAAGCGAAAATACAATTTATGACGCATTCATTTCATCATTTATTTAACATTTTTGCTGTTTAGAATGTAGATATTTATTATGCTTGAGGGATGCGGTGTTTGACCAAGTTTTAGAATCAGCAAATGCGAGGGACAGCTAAGGAACAGCATTTTGTTTTGTCGAATATGCAATTTTCTTGCTCAGCGTTCTTTGAACATTCTGCTCGCTTGCACAAATCAGACACTGATAATTAACGGGAGACTTGTTTCTGAGATAAAGTAATGTTATTCGTCCTTTATTTAATTTTAAATTTATACGATATAACTTATTTTAAAAATAGATTTTAAGTAAAATAACAGGCTATTAATTCCTTATATTTTTTAGGTATTTTCAAATACTTTTATTGTTTACGAGTCAAATCTCCGCCCGGTGAACATTTCTCTTATTACGAATTAGCAGTATTGCCCGACTTGCTCGGTTGTGATGAAAGCTTTAAAGCTAATCCATGGTCCTGGATCTCAGACACTTTGACGTTAGCATGAAAGACTAAAAAGCAATAGTTGCTTCCAGTTAATGCGAAACCGTTGACTAAAAGAAAAATGAATGGATGTAATTCAAACTTTGATTTCCTAGTATTGATAGTAAATAAGTTTTTTCGTCGTAAACTGAATTTTGAAGGCTAAATAATTCACTGAGTAAATGGCATCATGGCTGAGACTAAGAACTACAATTATACCTACTTAGAGCCAAACCCGAAGCAAAAATCTAAAATAAAAGGGCTGAAAGAATACAGACATATAGGCAAATGAACAGACACACACACAAACATCTTGCATTATATATATATATATATATATATATATATATATAATATCGATTTTCTGCACTATTGTAAGAACTGCAACCTTGAAACTTCTGAATATCGTTTCTTATGACTTGTCGATGAGCGTATCAAATCTGATTAAAGTCGAACCACTCCTTTTATAACCCGATTTTTTCGATTGTCGATTATCGATATTTATCGGGAGTACCCCGATACAAAACCTAGCTAAGAATACTCTCAGACGCTTAGAGTACAACTGTGTAAATTTTCAAGAAAATCGGTTCAGCCGTTTCGGAGTCTACAGCTAACGGGCACACACACACACACACACACACACACACACACACACACACACACACACACACAGACAAAGTTCCATTTATAAATAAGTTTAGATATGAAGAAACTAAATAGACAGCTGGAAAGAATTAGTATAAAAATATGTAAACACAATATGACTATATTATTCATTGAAACATGTTTAATTGATTATCAGTCAGTTAAGTCAGTTAAGTGCCATACGTGATACACGCTTTGGGCGATCATGTCTCGAAAGAGACATGACTGATTGGGCAGAAAGTTATCCTGCAGTAGGTTGCCAATACGTTCTGTGGTAGACTGGTTGCCAGCCGAGGCTACACAATACAATCTGTCCTATTATTTGACTCATAGCTAGATGAGTGAAGAAATGTATTATATTATAAAGAAGTTATTAGTCGGGGATCAGTTTAAAGCAAAACCCCACTTTATGCCCAGTGGAAGCCTTAATCATATCTCCAACTATTATATTCAGTCAGTCAGTTAAGTGTCATACGTGATACAGGCGATGGACGACCATGTCTCGAAGGAGACCTGACTGACTGAGCAGAAGATTATCCCGCAGTAGGACGCCATTGCTTTTTGCGGTAAACTGGTTGCCAGCCAAGGCTAAAGAACACAATATGTCCTATTATTTGACTCATAGCTAAAGGAGGAAGAGATGTATTATATTAAGTAGTAATTAATGAGGTATCAGTTTATTACTTCAGAGCAATAGAAAACCGATCCCCCATTTTATGCCCATTAGAAGCCTTAATAATGAATCCAGCTATTATATTCAGTCAGTCAGTTAAGTGCCATATGTGATACACGCTAGGACGATCATGTCTCGAAAGAAACTTGTCTGATTGGGCAGTTGATTATCCCGGGTTAGGTTGCCATTACTTTTTGTAGTAAACTATAGAACCCAATCTCTCCTGTTATTTAACCCATAACTAGATGGAAGCGAAGGATTAATACATTTCCCAAGGGTATTTGCGAGTAAGTGAATGCAAGAAATTCAACTGGAATTCGAACTCAGTTCCCTATTTTCTCGTTCCGAGTCGATATCCACTGCACTAAAACGCACATCCGATGCTGTCGAAATACGCACGCTCACGCACGGATGCGCACCCGCACACGCACACGCATACGCGCGCCCGTGTGTGTGTTCGCGCGCGTTCATGCGTCCTCGAACATTGAGGTGAATATTCAACGAAAACGGCTTTTTTACATGCTTAAACGCAATCTTCATGACGCTGGTTGTTGGGTGCAATATCCACTATCATTTTTAAGAACGCTTTATTCCTGATATTAATCACTCTAACTCATAAATATCTTGTTCTTCTTTCTGTGCCATGTCCTTTCGGGACGTAGGCAGTCATGGACATCCAATAAAGCAGCGTATATCAACGCGCAAGTTTGTCTCCAAAGACTACTGACGTATCTACAAAAGCATGCTAAACAGCATTAAACCTTTCGTTCCTGTTTTAATAAATATGAGGTCTTCACAGTTACACCGGACAAGGATTAGTGTTTTGCTTACAGATTCTCCTCTAATTTCTCACTTAATGCATCTGGAATATTCGCACCCTACTTCCAACCGAGTCTCAGCTGAGTGACGTTTACATTATCCCCTATAATAATATAATAACGATCCAAGTAAATATAATTTTAACATTCGTAATAAAATTTATATATTAAAAGTTGCAGCTTTTAAAAAGAATTAAAAAGATCTTATCACACGAACGCGGGAGTCCCTCAAATCACTGTTTTAGGTCCTACACTTTTTCTGATTTTTATCAGCAATTTCCTGGATGTAATCAGATCCCAAGTAGGCATCTACGCTGACGACACCACCATTTACTCCCGCCTCGCTAAGAAATCTGCCGATGCAGACAAAACAAATCTCGCTGCTGCTCTCGAAAAGGATATCCAGTCAGTGGTGGACTGGGGTAAAAAATGTCTCGTAAACTTTAATTAACGAAGCTGCTATCCTTTAATCATCATTGCCAATCTTTCTTACCCGTCATAAGCATGGATCACGCTAGTCTCCCTAAGAGCAGTACACTGCTCCTCCTTTGCCACACTCTCTCATCTGACCTTAAGTGGAAGGAACACATTGAATTAATAGCTAAATCTACTGCTAAGAATGTCGGGTCCCTGTGTCGGACCAGGAATTTCTTTTCTTCTGAATCCATCATGCACATTTATAAATCTACCATCCGCTTGTGCATTGAATACTGCTGCCGTATCTTGTCGGGCGCCTTAGGTTCATTTAGGGATTCTCGATAAAATCAAAAAAAAATCTGCAATGTAGTCGATCATGACCTGGCGGCCCGAATCTAGACAAGATGTGATTTCCCTCTGTCTCTTTTACTAACACTTTCACGGATTCTGCGCCGACGAGCTTAACACTTTGTTGCCCACACACGCGAATTTACTCGACTGACAACAAGGTCCCACCAATTTACTGTGAAAATAATCAATTGTAACCACAACTTCTACTCCAACAGCTTCTTTTCTGGCACTTCCCCCTGTGGAACTATCTCACGAATTCTTGTTTTCCTGATTGCTAAAATCTCAAAGAGTTTAAATGCAACATCAATTGTCAACTATAATCTCCTTGAGTTTCATCCTCCTTCTTCTTTAAACACTTTGCTCTCACGCAGCTCTCTTTACACCAATGTACCCGTCCTCCTTTTACCCATTCTCCGACCCCCACTATAACCTGTTCTCTTCTCTCTACATTTTTTTATTATGTAATCCCCTGAACACCAGTGGTAGTACTGCATTTCTTGGGGTGAGACAATTAGAAAAAAATACAAACATTTGGCTCTGTCTCTTGTCACTCTCAATATTTTTCCTCTTGGTTTAACTCTCAAATTCCGCTCCACCATCCATATGCTCAAGCCCATTAAATATGCCTTGCCCTGCTTTCCTGTGACTCTCTTTCCTTCTATCTGTACTGTGAGTATTAGTTTCTCTAAGCCCTCTTTCCTCATTACGCGTCCCAGTAACCTCAGCTGTCTCTTTCGAATGCATTTGCATTCTCGTTTGCATCCTCTCCAACACCTCAGTATCCTGAGTACATGAGCAACTCGGTATCCTCAGCGTCATTCTGTAGATGGGCCTATATTCAGTTTTCTTGAAGTTTATGATCAGTCCTTTCTTCTCGCTTTCTCTTGCTGTCTTCTATAGGAGGTTCTGTATTTTTTCTGTGTCTGTTATCAGCACCGTATCATCTGTCAGTCAGTTAAGTGCCATGCGCGATACACGCTTGGGCGATCATGTCTCGAAAGAGACATGACTGACAGGGCAGAAGGTTATCCCGCAGTAGGTTGCCATTGCTTTCTGCGGTAGACTGGTTGCCGACCAAGGCTACAGAACCCAATCTGTCCTGTTATTTAACCCATAACTGGAAGGAAGAGACGGATTAATACCTTTCCCAAGGGTATTTGCGCGTAAGAGAAGGCAATGAATTCAGCTGGAATTCGAACTCGGTTCCCCGATTTCTCTTTCCTAGCCGATATCCACTGCGCCACAAATTGTCGAGATTGTAGCCGCCAATGACGAATCCTGGCAAGGATTTCATAAAACTATTTTTACTTTTTATACATATATATATATATTTTATAGCCTTGGTTGCCTACAAATATACCACAGAAGGAGATGTCAGCCTACTACGAGAACAGCTAACTTTTCAGTCATGTCTCTTTCGAAACACGATCTCGTAGGCGTGTATCTCGTACGAGACTTAACTGACTGACTAAAATTTCTGAAATACTTTATTTTCGATTTGAGGTATCTCGTAATTAGTGAAAAACGATACATCCTGAGTTACCTGAAAACAATGAGACTGGAGTCACACGGGAGACTGTCGGGATATCTGACCTCATTATTATTATATTTTTTTTTTATCTTTACCCTGGTTACATTTATTGAACCACTCATGTTAAAAGTCAAAGATATGCAACTAACGAATGCGGTATAATGAATACAAAAACAGTGAATTAATATCAGTCAGTTATGTGCCATACTTGATAAACGTATAAGTGATCATGTCTCGAAAAAAAACATGACTGACTGGGGAGAAGACTATCACACAGTTGGTTGCCATTGCGTTCTGCGGTAGACTGGCTACCAACCAGCAAAGGCTATAGAACCCAATCTGTCCTGTTTTTTAACCCATAGCAAGAGGGAAGAGACAGATTAACTTTTTCCCCTAGGGTATTTGCGCGTAAGTGAATACAATGAATTCAATTGAATTCGAACTCGGCTCCCCGCTTTCTATTTCCGAGCCGAGCTCCACTGCACCACAACACATATCCGTGAACTAATATACCTAACATTAACACTACCATAACGATGTGGTGTGTAACTCTATTAGAACCATAACTAGGAATAGTAAAAAGCGATTTTATTTCTAGAAAATTAATATAATTATTTTTAAAAGCTGCAACATTTAATATATGAATTTTATTACGAATGTTAAAATTATATTTACTTGGATCGTTATTATATAATTATAGGTCACAATATGGTAGTAATGTCTGTCACACTGGGAAGACTTGTTACGCCAATGATAACTGGCCTTAGTCTGAATAAGAAATCTTGTCCTCAACTTTGGTACAGATAGTCTTAAAATTACCCTGAAATAGGCTATATATCTTGTAAAAAATTGGGTGTAGGTGGCGCAAGGCCACTCACTGCTGGATTGAAAAGTTTTCTTCACCGATCCTGGTGCACCAGATAAGATATTTTGAGAAGCTCAATATAATAATATGCATAATATATATTTATATTGATATTCACAAATACTTGACCTTATGTATCAATTATATATATTAAAATTGATCTTTTATCGCTCGGAAATGACAATTAAAGAAATAGTATCAACATAGTTTGTTTAATGTCTTTATCTCGAGGCCAATATAATTATCCTGAAAAAATCCATGAAAACAGTCCAGATGTCTTGACTATATATGCTACCGTGCTCATAGCTGACACAAAGAGTTCAGTGTAGAATTCCTATTTTGAATTATCCAGGGTATTTTAGAGACCTTATATGAGATCCATGTCTATATGACCGAGAAGTTTGGTGAGTCTAGATGAGCATACGATTTTAATGAGTCGGTTTTTATAGAGAACTGCTGTCGCTTATATATATATATATATATATATATATATATATATATATATAAAAGAACACGAGCAGACGAAAACAGAGGTGTGTATCTCTCTTCATGAAGTTGTCAAGCTTTTCTCTATATTTAACAATCGTTTGTAAATTACCAAGGCACGACTTTGAAAAGACTTCAGCGTCGATGCAAGGTAACTGATTAATGACTTCTGCTCGCAAGGGCATTTTGTCTAGAAACACAGGCGGTGGGTTTTATTGAGAACTTTGACAAGACAGAACATAAACAACCTTTGATTTCGCATTATGTCTAACAACTGAATGAGAAAAGGGTGCCTCGGCTTGAGATAATGGCTAGCGACATATTCTGGTTGATTCTATGCAGTGATCAGAGAGTTCGCTCCATACGTAGTGCTCCATAATTATTTTTTTTATCAATACACCATGCTTATTAAACAAACAGCAATGAAAAATGATTATTTATCTTGCAAATACACTTTAAAAAAGAACAAATACATACATACGCATACACATATATCTCTGACTCTCTTTTTCTCTCTCTCCCCCTCTCTCTCTCTCTCTATATATATATATATATTTATATATATATATATAAATATGTAAGTATATGAAGACTATATATATATATAGAGAGAGAGAGACATATACACACACACACACACACACATACATATATATATATATATATATATATATATATATATATATATATATATAAGATTTAAGTATTGGCTACTGTCGCAGTGATTACCAAGAACTGCTTGTTTAAACAATTTATTCATAACTTCAATTTCTGTGAAAGTTTCATCTGGAATTTGAAGAAAAAT
Source organism: Ascarosepion bandense (assembly GCA_037127315.1). Lineage (NCBI taxonomy): Eukaryota > Metazoa > Mollusca > Cephalopoda > Sepiida > Sepiidae > Ascarosepion > Ascarosepion bandense. The sequence continues at coordinate 3,695,542 of JBBBDQ010000337.1, forward strand.
ATCATGAAAAATTTTTACGGGAAATATTGCCGATAGAATTCAATATACCTACTCATTATACACATATATATATTTTTTTATTAAAGAACACACACACACACACACACACAGATATATATATATATATATATATATATATATATATATAAAGACATAGTTACACACATAGTGTTTGGAACCCGGTACCCTTTGATTTTGGAATTTAGTGTTGTCATTCTTCAAGACAGCCATTTCTATCCAATACTTTAAAACTGGAGCAGATATATATATACCTTTTTGAAGATTATTCTTGCATAAATTAATGCCATACATTTGACTTGTATTCGGATGTCTTCTCCGATTTATCATTCCAAACTCCTCTGTTTTACACCATCCTACACAGTTTGACTGACATTTCATCTAACCTGTAAATATTTATGAGAGTTCCTAAACTTCAAATATAAGAAAGATCTATGAGACTTTTGCTCTTCTATATAAATAATTTGGCTTGATAAATTTCCTCAAAGAGTGAAACGCGTCGGCTAAGATTAGTTTTTCTTTTGTTTTTATTCATATCTATATATCTATATCTATCTCTCTCTCTCTCTCTCTCTCTCTCTCTATATATATATATATATATATATATATATATATATATATATATATATATATAAATGGACAGCTATTTGTTTTCAGTGAATACCTGGGCGGTTAACAAATCCCCGGTGCAGATACTCGCACAGACTCATTTGTGTTTATTCAACATCCACAAACCCATAAAAAGTAAATGGCAAAATATCATCAGTACATATATTTAATTATCTAAGAAATCCTCTTTTCTTTTATGTATAAGTTAATCGAAATATTCTGCTATATAATTTAAATAATATTTTCATGGCTGAGTTAAGACGGAATTTTTTGCAATGTCTTCATATATACGCATCGTTCATTTAGTAATGAATTAGAACACTCTCGCCACTGGCGTATGAATACATTATATATCATACGCTAAAAGTCTACCTCCTTCTATCGAGCGCCCATGGCTCAGAGGTAGAATCGCCGACTGACTCCAATTCCGCCGGGTTTTAATCCTTGGTAAAAAAGCAATCGGATGTCTAACCGTTCTAATGAGCGGTGATACAACGAAATAGATCTGTCTGCGGATGATTGTGTGTGTGTGTGTGTGTGTGTGTGTGTGTGTGTGTGTGTGTGTGTGTGTGTGTTCGCAGTATTAACGATATATTCGTATTATTAAAAAGAAATTAAACTTGCAAAAATTAGATGTAAAATTAAAGAACATCATGTTTTTTTTTATTATTGTGTCTTCAACAACAACGGTAAACGGTTTCATCAAGGACACTGGAACAAGGAACGCGATAGTTATGTTTAGAATACTATCAAAAAGAGCAATAGAAATGAAACAGGACGTTCTATAGACTACGCAATGCCATTCGACAAAATATACCACAAAGACTTGAGAAAAATGTTCAGCAACCTAGAATTATTTAGGAAAGATATTAGAGTAAACAAGATCCTCTACTGGTAACAAACTGCCTGCATACGGGCAGGAAACGAGTTCAACAGATATAGAAAAGGGTGTAAGAAATGTGTCTTTTCACCGAATCTATTCAACTTATAGAGCGAGTTTTAAAAGTCATGACAGGATTCATCATTGGCGGCTACAATCTGAACAATCTAAGATGATGATACAGTACTGACAGCAGACACGGAAAGACCTCCTGCAGAAGTTAACTGAAGAAAGCGGCAAGAAAGAACTACCAATAAACCACAAGAAAACTAAATGCATAATCATCAGTAAAAAGAGGATCCCAAAATGCCTTTTACACGGTTGGGATACTAAATAGAACGCACAGTAGAATCAAGTCATAAATAGGACGAGAGCAGTGCGGTTTCATCAAGGACACTGGAACAAGGAACGCGATAGTTATGTTTAGAATACTATCAAAAAGAGCAATAGAAATGAAACAGGACGTTCTATAGACTACGCAATGCCATTCGACAAAATATACCACAAAGACTTGAGAAAAATGTTCAGCAACCTAGAATTATTTAGGAAAGATATTAGAGTAAACAAGATCCTCTACTGGTAACAAACTGCCTGCATACGGGCAGGAAACGAGTTCAACAGATATAGAAAAGGGTGTAAGAAATGTGTCTTTTCACCGAATCTATTCAACTTATAGAGCGAGTTTTAAAAGTCATGACAGGATTCATCATTGGCGGCTACAATCTGAACAATCTAAGATGATGATACAGTACTGACAGCAGACACGGAAAGACCTCCTGCAGAAGTTAACTGAAGAAAGCGGCAAGAAAGAACTACAAATAAACCACAAGAAAACTGAATGCATGATCATCAGTAAAACGAAAAAGAAGACCACAGTGCCAACTAGAGGCCGGGAATACTAAACTCAAGCAGATACGGAAATTTAAATATCTGGGAAGTGTTCTAACAGGGGACGAATGTGCGACACTGAGTTCCTAAGACGTATTGTGATGGCCAAGGATGCATTCCAAAAAACTGAGTAGAGTATTAAGAGACAGGAAGATTTCATTAGCAAAAAAGAAGGGTGTACTGGATTGCTTTGTGATGTCTGTTCTTAGATATGGCATTGAATGCTAAAAAATCTCCTCAAAAGTGAAGCATATACTGAAAGCAACCGAAATGTGGTACTACAGAAGGATGCTGAGGATACCATGGCCCGAACATGTCAGTAATGATAAGGATAGAAACGAAAAGGAAACCTATTCTTAACATCATAAAAAAAAACAGCTAAAGTTCCTGGGATATGCAATGAGGAAAAGGGCTTCGAGAATCTGATACTCACACGTCAGATAGAGGAAAATTGACAGGAGAAAGTAACGGGCATCATACTTGACGCGCTTGAGCAAGTAGATGACAGAGCAGAGTTTGTGTGAAATAACAAGTATAGTAAGTACCACAAGGAATAGGAAGATGTGGAAGGCGATGATCCCCTACGTCCTTAAAGAACGCGGCTCATAGATGAAGAACTAAATAGCTTTTAATATTTTTGTTGTCAATTCTTAAGAAAAAAAAAATGTATAAATTCATTTTATTAGATCTTATTACGATTCTAACCATCGCCTTTTAAAACAAACATTGCCGAAAAATGACGGCATTTAAAATAATAGCGGTATCAAGGTAAAATCCTTTCTTTTGTCAGTCAGTTTTTGTTTGTTTTTTGCGAGCACGAAGGTCCAAGTTTTGTTAAAAATATGATGAATTGTTAACAGTCTCTTCATAAATTAGATCTGAATGTGCGACAGTTTATACAGAATCTGTGAACTGTTAGTGATAAATATACCTGGTTAGATCTATCACATTTCCGTCTAGCATAATACGATTGGATAAGATATGTCACTGCTTTTCACAAATCTTCAAGTAAGAATTATCTGCATTGTGGAAAATATGTTATTCAAACTTATGTTTTTACATATCAACCAGCAAGCACTGACATCGCATGCAAATTAGCGCACATCTCAATCAGTCAATTTTATGTCTTCTTCAAAATATCTGAAAATATCAGAAAAATTGTATCCGAAAATATCTGGAGAATACACATATCTGAAAGAACATATCACGAAAAATTAACCGTTGAATTCACGGTGACATTTCCCCTTTTTTTTTCTTTCTTTCTGTAGAAATTAAAATCCTTTATTTATTTTTAAATAACCACATAAATTCACACCGACATATATAGATAATGTTCTGTCTCTCCAGTCAGCCCACGTAGTTAAATAGCTAACCCCCACTTTAGATTTTCTTGGGCATTAGCAAGCTCACCTGGCGTTACTGTTGTGCCAACACAGTGAATTAATGGCCATAAAAGATGTTTAAAAATACATTACCGCCCAAAGTATAAACTAGACACATCGGAGGTTTCGTTGTTTCAATGTACGACGGGTCTAGTCGCGTGTTTTCTTGTTGGTTAAACAATTGATTTTCATCTTTTGTTTGACTGTTTTGCATCTGAGTGCCAATTCGAGCTATAACATTATAAGACTTACTTTGCTTCATCTGTCGAGGACATGAGCGATTGGGCTCCTCGAATACTAGGAATCGTTCACGAGGAGGAAAACGCTGATTACATTTTAATTAAGATTTTCAACCTACTTTCATTTTCTAGACGTTTTCGGTTTTCCCAAAGCAATCTTTATAGTTTTTTATGTCCTCACCAATCTCGATGATCAAGAGGAGGTGAATTTTAGGGATTTTCGTGCTAGCTGGCAATTACGTGACTATATCTACGGGCATCACAATGAACACCCATACACATTTAAACAAATATACAGTTACTCAAACACTTATATATATATATATATATATATATATATATATATATATATATATATATATATATTTAAATTGTGTGTATTTTAGCAGCATTTTTTCATTAATGCAGGTTTCATTGAATAATATAGACAAGTTTTGTCTATTAATTTTGTGTAGGATCCGTTCATACCGTCTGATATACTTGATGGTGATGTCGTTAAAAGACAACAAAAAAATCACAGTATTTGTTGAATTTTTTATCGGGTCTAAGCTTTCGGCTCACATAAGCCATTATCAAAGAGTAAATATTAACACACAGTAATGTGTCAAGATTTTCTTTCGCTATTTCAATTTGCCTTTTCACAAGGCTCCATTTATATTTCAAGGTGGTGATGGTGTGTTGGGCTGCTGGATCATGTAATTTAAATTGTGTGTATTTTGGCAGCATTTTTTCATTAATGCAGGTTTCATTGAATAATATAGACAAGTTCTGTCTATTAATTTTGTGTAGGATCCGTTCATACCGTCTGATATACTTGATGGTGATGTCGTTAAAAGACAACAAAAAATCACAGTATTTGTTGAATTTTTTATCGGGTCTAAGCTTTCGGCTCACATAAGCCATTATCAAAGAGTAAATATTAACACACAGTAAACATAGAACATTTAAGCTATTAACAATAAAGATAATTGAATTGAAAATATAAATCCATCCCTAAGAAAATAAAGTATTTGTTCATCAACTATGTAGTTGGGAAAATTATTATTGATGAGTGTCTTTTTTATGTTTTTTAGTTCACTGTAGAAGATCTGATTTGTAGATGAATTGACTTTTGCACGATATAATAGATTTTTTATAATGGCTATTTTGTAATAGTGGGGGCATTCACTAATATAATTGAGTGTGGAGGGATTTTTATTAGTGGGTTTTTGATACGGTGAGATAGTAAATTTATTGTTGTCAGTGTTAATTAATATATCAAGAAAAGGAATTTTGTTATCTTTGCTAAGTTCATAAGTAAATTTTAAAACTGAGTTATTTTCTTAGGGATGGACTTATATTTTCAATTCAATTATCTTTATTGTTAATAGCTTAAATGTTCTATGTTTACTGTGTGTTAATATTTACTCTTTGATAATGGCTTATGTGAGCCGAAAGCTTAGACCCGATAAAAAATTCAACAAATACTGTGATTTTTTGTTGTCTTTTAACGACATCACCATCAAGTATATCAGACGGTATGAACGGATCCTACACAAAATTAATAGACAAAACTTGTCTATATTATTCAATGAAACCTGCATTAATATATATATATATATATATATATATATATATAAATCATAAATTTTATAAATTTTCTATATATATATAAATTGTTTTTTTAATTTATATCAAAATTTTTAAGATTAACTTTTTTTTTAATTTTTTAAAAATTTGTAATTTTCTTTAATTGTTATTTAGTTTGTCTATACCTAAAATATATTTAATTAGATTAACTTAATTTTTAAAAATCTTATTTTTATCTTTTCCCCTTGGAGTAGATAGATCTATCTAACGCCCGGTTCACACACCACCCTCGTCTATTGAACAGGTTAAGAGTCTCATCCCTTGTTCCCTGTTTAGGATGTGGTTTCCGGCTTTCTCTTTTCCAATTTTCTCACTTTGTTTTTGTTTTTGTTTTTTTCAATTGGAGTAGATAGATCTATCTATCGCCCGGTTCACACTCCACCCATGTCTATTGAACAGGTTAAGTTCCCTGTTTAGGATGTGGTTTCCGGTTTTCTCTTTTGCAATCTTTTCTCTATTACGTAGCCCCCTGAACATCAGTGGCGTTACCGCCTTGCTCGGGGTGATACGATTAAGTTAAATTTGTTTGACACGTATTGAGCGTTTTCTATTTGATAGTTTCTCTCTTTTCTTTCTTTTCTTTTTTCCCCTTCTTTATTTTTTTCTTTACACTTTTTTTATATTCCGCCCCTTCTCTTTCTGTTCTGTTTTGTTTAACCCAATTCTCGATTTAATGACCTCCCATTCCTTAACCTTTTTCGTCTATTAAGCTAGACATGCCAAATTTCCCATCTCTTCATTTACGACTCTATCAAAAAGTATAAACCAAAAATAGACTGATTTAAAAAAAAAAATTGCGACGTATATTTCTCAAATCTTAAACGTTATTTATTTTTTTCTCCTTTTAATCTTATTTTTCTTCAATTTGATATAGACTGTGTTGCTGAGGATACGTGAATTCTCTCTTAGGGATTTCATGTTGAAATGTTCATTCAACATTTTTGAATTTTGAAAATTTATTTTAATTTGTAATTTACATATATATATATATATATATATATATATATATATATATATATATATATATTTGTGTGTGTGTGTGTGTGCGTGTGTGTGTCTATAAGTTGAATATAATAAAAATATTCGATGTTTATTATGAACGTAAGTATACGTAAGCGAAAATAATGCATATAACGCTTTTATTACTCGTGGTATACACACTTAATCAGGCACAAGTTTTGTCTTCTACTTTTAATATTTATCCATTGCTTTATCACACGTCACACGTATTTGACCAATGAAACCATTCCTTAATCAACATATTAAGTCTTGCATTTTTAATAAGATTTTTAAATCATTCGTCTTTAAAGAATCTCTGAAGAAGCTTGTTAAAGTAAAACATGTTAGATTGAAGACACTTTTTCTAATTTTTTTCCCTTATTCTATTCATATATATATATATATATATATATATATATATATATATATATATATATAGTGTTAACTTGTAATGATGCTTAGTGCCAAGATTGTTGATGACAGATAAAATGAAATTTTAGCAAGTAGTTTTTTGTCGTCAAGTGTTTGAATGCCGTTCATAGTATAGGATTAATGTGAAAAAGATTGTCACTTAACTGAGCAGACTCATGCCGACTTCGAAGGTTCGTGAAGGCACCGTAATAACTTCTTCACTTTTCAGAGATTTTTTCCAATTTGCTTAGTGAGGACATCTTAATGATATGTTTACAAAGCTTCGAAGTCGACAGGACTCTGCTCAGTTAAATGACCAATTTCTTCTCATTAATTCAATATATATATATATACACATACTAGCAGTATAGCCTGGCGTTGCTCGGGTGTAATGAAAGCTTTAAAACTAATCCATGGTCCTGGAGCTCAGTCTCTTTGGACGTTGGCAAGAAAGTCTAAAAAGCAATAGTTGTTTCCAGTTAAAGCGAAACCGTAAACAAAGAAAAATGAATGGATGTAAGTCAAATTTTGATTTCCTGGTATCAATATCAAATTTTCTGCACTATTGTAAGAACTGCAACCTTGAAACTTCTGAGTATCGTTTCTTATGTCTTTGTCTATGAGTGTATCAAATTTGATTAAAATCGGACCACTCCTTCTATAACCCGATTTTTTCGATTATCGATTTTCGATATTGATTGGGGGTACCTCGACACAAAACCTAGCTAAGAATACTCGCAGACGCTTATAGTACAACTGTGTAAATTTTCAAGAAAGTCGGTTCACCCGTTTCGGAGTCTATAGGTAACGGACACACACACACACACACACACACACACACACACACACACACACACACACACACACACAGACAAAGTTCCATTTATAAATAAGTTCAGATATATATACTACCAGCTATAATTATTAGGCCACCCCAGATTATTAAAAGAAATGATGTATTTCATACTATTTTTAAGTGGATAATTCTAACAGAAAATAGAATGATTCTTTTGTTATTATTACTTGGCAAAACTTTACAAAGCATAGAAGCAAAGATGGACTCGTCCGAATCACCCCAAATTTTCTTCATTTTTTCATTGATAAAACTGAAATATAGGTAATTATGAAATATTTTTTGATTCATTTGATGCTCATGTTATTGTGCAGTATTAACAAAAGATCCATTCTATTTTTATTTATACACTTGGCAATAAATACTAAAATACAGTATGAAATACATCATATTTTTAACACACTGGGGTGGTCTAATAGTTATGGCTGGTTTGACTTTATGAAGTGAGAATTTTCATGCACCATGCAATATGGAATAATGTGCGTAGAGTATGGTATCGACGATTAACGTAGCTTGCCAAATTTCCGCCTTGAAAATTGACTTCAGTTTTGTAAAAATAGTTTTAAAAAATTCACTAAAAAAGCATACTAATTTGATAAAAAAATGTTGCATAATCAAACTTTTTACGCTATTAATACGAGGACTGTACCTAAAATTAAATAAAATATTAGATAATGGAGATTATTTTCCTAATTCTTCAAGATTACTGAGTAAGTAAAATTATAGAAAAATTGTGCCTACGTTATATTCCTTCAGCGAATTTTATATATATATATATATATATATATATATATCCACCGTAGGAAAAAATTAGATAAAATTCTTTCTGTCATTCAAGCTGTCATGATCAATGTATTAAATAAATAGCTGCCAATGCACATCCATGTTAACAGCACCTGGTTTTCCTAAGCGTATTCTTACTGACCAGGTTTAACGTAACTAACTTGAGATCTGCTGAGAAAAGTTTTTTCAAAGTTGAGGTGTTTAATGGTACTAATATGAAAAACAGCAATGCTCCAAATAGATTCATAATTAGATAATAAGACTGAAGTAAAAAAAATAAATGCAGTTCTACGATATTTTAAACTTAAAGTAAGTATTTTTTTTTAAAATCGTGTCGCCCCAAGCAAGGCATTTTACTGTCACTGTTAAGTAGAAGGTTACATAGGAAGTATGTTACGAGAAAGAGTGACAGGCTACAGGGAGTGTCAGGAAGAAAGTAGGAGAAAGATGAGAATACTAATGAGAGAGTGTGAGAGAGAGGATGCAAGTTAGTTAGATAGGAGAAGATTATTGACTTTACATTTGAATTTTTGAAAATTGTAGCCGCCGGGAAAGTAAACGGAAGTGAATTCCATTGGCGGGAAGTGCGAGAGAAGAAGCTGATGGAGTAGAATTTGCGTTCACAATTAATTGGCTTCAAAGTAAACGGGTGGGACCTAGTTGCTAATCTAGTGGCTCGAGCATTATTCATGTATGGGGCTCCGGTGAGCAGAAGCCATGAAAGTACTTGTAGAAGAGACACGAGGAAGTAAAATTGCTCCAGTGAGAAAGTGACTGTATCCGAACTGCCAAGTCGGGATCGATCACATTACAGATTCTCCGTTGGATTTTGTCAAGGACCAAATCAGCGATGTTTAGCTATTAAAAATTCAAAATGAAAAAACAAATGAAAAATAAAAAAACTAATAAATAGAAAAAAGAAGAAATTACAAAATACAAACGTAACAAGAAAATAAGCCAATATAGCATAATATAATTCAGGTCAGTCAGTTAAGTGCCATACGTGATACCCACTTTGGGTAGGCAGAAGATTATCCCGCAGTAGGTTGCCATTGCTTTCTGCGGTAGACTGGTTAACGACCAAGGCTAAAGAAACCAATTTGTCCTGTTATTTACCCCATAACTGGAGGGAAGAAGCAAACTAATACATTTCCCAAGGGTATTTGCGCGTAAGTCAATGCAACGAATTCAACTGGAATTCGAACTCGGCTGCTCGATTTCTAGTTCCGAGCAGATATCCACTGTACCACAACACACATCCGCACATAATTCATAACATCCGTACATAATATAATTACATTGACAAATAATTTTAAAAAAATAATAGGTAGTAAAGAAGAGAGAAGATTAACAAAAGTAAACGGCTGAATTTACTAGAAAATTATTACTAGGGAAAAAATCCAATTCTACAAACAGTTAATTTATGTAGTTTTTAAAAAAATTATTTCTATAATGTTTGTGAATCTTTTACTTTTTAAATTTTTTTTGAATTTTGGGTATCTTTTTTATTATGAATCTTCTTTCTTATTTTTATTTTTCGATATTATTATTTTCTAAATATTTGTGATTCTCGATTATCTGTGACTGTAATTGTATTCTGTTATTTTCTTTTCGTTTTTACGATTATATTTAAACTTCTTTATTTTGGTAATTCTAAGATTTGTGCATATATGGCCTATTAGAATAGTGTGTTTGTGTGCGATGGTTTTGCGCGTGGATATATCTATTCACTTGCGTTGTTTTTGTAAATTGTATTATTTTTCTTTTAAGGTCTTCTGCATATGTCTGGGTTGGTGTATGCGTTATATAATTTTTGTGACATTTCCGGTGCTATCGCTTAGGTAGGGATTTGAGAGATTATAGTTCGTAATTCTTACCTATATACCAATTGTCTAAATTAATGAATGATATTATCAACTCATACCCAACTACCAATTACAGCATCAATTCAATCCACGAATTTCTTCAAATTCTTAAATCCACAACCCTAAACCAAGGTACCTTTGCGTTCTTTAATGTTGAAAACTTATTCACAAACGTCCCTGTTGCTGAAATCATCGTTATAATCATTAGCTCCGTATATAATTATACTTTAGTATCAATCGTCATATTCTAAAAAAATCTCTTGCTTGCATACACCAAGCAGACCTCATTTTAACACAATGAAAGCCATATTTACACACAAACTAACGGATTAATTATGGGAATCCTTCTTGGTTTATGCTTTTCTAACTTTTACATGCCCCACGTAGAAAACAGCTATTAAAAATTATCAAACTCACACTATACATCCGCTACGTAGATGAAATTTTCATTTTTTTATCAGAAGAAAAACGAAATTGATAATCTTAAATTTGTATTTGAAAAAAGTTCCGTCCACAACTTCACATATGAACTGAGACAAAAAAATAACCTCCTGTTCTTAGGCGTCCTCGTGAAGTCTAGTCAAAATGCTTTGATTATTCTCTATACAAAAACCCAATAGTAAAAATTCTTGTCACCTTAATTTCATTAGTCATTGAATTTTCATTAGATTAGCAACTAGGTCCCACCCTTTTAATGTGAAACCAATAAATTGTAAACACAAATTCTACTCCATCAGCTTCTTTTCTCGCACTTTCCGCCTGTGGAATTCCCTTCCATTTACTTGCTTTCCCGACAGTTATAATCTCCAAGAATTTAAATGTAAAGTCGATAGTCATCTCCTATCTCACTAACCTGCATCCCTATGTCATTCTCGCTTCTACGTCCACACAACTTATTTTTTTTTAATAATATCACCCCTAGCAAGGTGAAAACACCACTGATGCGCAGGGGGCTATGTAAGAGTGAAAAGATTGGAAAAGAGAAAAACCGGAAAACACACCTAAACAGGAAACAAGGGATGAGCTTCTTCACCTGTTCAATAGACGTGGGTGGAGTGTGAACCGAGCGATAGTTTAGTCTATCTACTCCAATTGAAAAAAAAATAAAAATAAAAAAAGAGTGAAAAGACTGGAAAAGAGAAAAACCGGAAACCACAACCTAGATAGGAAACAAGGGATGAGCCTCTTCACCTGTTCAATAGAGGTGGGTGGAGCGTGAACCAGGCGATAGTTTCGTCTATCTACTCTAATTGAAAAAAAAAAAAAAAAAGTGTGCAAAGATTGGAAAAGAGAAAAAGCGGAAACCACAACCTAGACAGGAAACATTGGACTTTAACTAAGTCAAAACTTAGCAAGTCACAATCATTTTCTTTCTGTTATAGTGGATGGACTGGGCTATCGTCTGGTTCAGACTCCACCCACGTCTATTGAACAGGTGAAGAGGCTCATCCCTTTTTTCCTGTCTAGGTTGTGGTTTCCGGTTTTTCTCTTTTCCAATCTTTTCACTCTTTTTTTTATTTTTATTTTTTTTCAATTGGAGTAGATAAACTAAAAATGGCTTAAATTTTAACAATATTAACAATATTTTAAGTGATGATTCCATATTGTTCTGCCGGTGGTTGAGGAAAATATTTTAACTTTTAGGCCCAGGGAGGTGGGAGTGAAACAGCCAGTGTGTCCAGGTCACTAGAATACAGCTAGCCAGCTTAAGAAAGAAAGAAAGAAAGAAAGAAAGAAAGAAAGAAAGGAAGAAAAAGAGAGACTGACGTCGTGCGGAGAAAAATTAAAGCCAAATTCCATCAGGCAGTGAAATTTTGGCCAGAAAAACAAAATCAATCCTTCAATTAAGCATGAACACTTTTAAATTTAAGAACTCTCATCAGGATTCTCATCATTCTCTTACCCACTTCCTGACACCCCCTGTAACCTGTCACTCTTTCTCATAACTTTCCCCTGCAAAATAGTGGTTGTAAAATGCCTTGCTTGGAGAGATATGATTATAAAAAAAAAGTCAATGTACTTTTAAATATAAATTCGGCGTCATTAAAATTTTCCCACACGATCCTACGAGAACTCATCTTCTCTCTTGTTTTTCTTCAAAGAACTTCATAACTCGAAACAAACACTTGTCAGCCTTGTCAACACCAGATTTCTAAATTATTTGGTTGATTACCACATTAATTTTTTTTCTTTCAAAATTTACCAATAACAGCAATAAATACACCGTTAATAATAATAACATTAATATCTTCCACAATAACCAAATTCATAGAAATTATGAACAGGACAGTTCTTCACTTCGAAACATCAACTGAAAATACGCAACTCTTGTCGACTTAAAGAAATTAATTATACAAATTTAAAACGACTAACGTCATTATCAAAAGCAATAATACGCCTGCGAAACCTAAACAACAACGAACCAATATGATTTACGAATTCACCTGTCCCTTGAAGAACTGCGTTCTTGATCCTAATTTCGAAAATAATTATATCGGCCATACTACTACGAAACGGATTCGAAGATTCACGCTGTATCCATCTGAACGGAGCTCAATTCGATCTCATTTAAACACACACGGAGACCTATCTAATCTACCTAACACTTACTCACTACTGTACATCATACATAACACCACATACATTCTTTTACACGTAAAATAAGATTCATCCTCGAAAATTTCTAAAAGTATAGTGGACAGCGCACGGATAAATAAAATATTTGAAAAATCTTTGTATAATTTATATCCTCAAAAGAAAAAAAATCATAAGATCACATGAAAAATTACATAAAAACTTAGCCATCACAACTTGCCTGTCAATTTTAATCCTACCTTCATATATATATATATATATATATATATATATATATATATATATATCAGTCAGTCAATTAAGTGCCATACGTGATACACGCGTGGCCGATCATGTCTCGATAGAGACATGACTGACTGGGAAGAAGATTACCCCGCAGTAGATAGCCATTGCTTTCTGCGGTAGGCTGTTTGCCAGCCAAGGCTATAGAACCCAATCTATTCTGTTATTTAACCCATAACTGGAGGAAAGAGATGGATGAATACATTTCCCAAGGGTATTTGCGCGTACGTGAATGCAACAAATTCAACTGGAATTCTCGTTCCGAGCCGATATCCACTGCACCACAAACGCACATCCTTTTATGTATATATATATAAAAGAAAAACTGAACACATCATCTAAAGTGGTTATAAATTATAATGCATTTCAATGAACTGATAACTTCATCTCATCCGACCATATTTTATTAGGTATAGTGATTTTTCAGAATATTCAAAATTTTTAAACGAAATAATAATCAAATAACATGAACCGGAAAAGAAATATTTGGTCTTAACTTTTAAGGGTCACCAAGGATAGGGGAGAAAAATTTAATTTGGCAGAATGACTCAGAAGCACGCGAATACTTATACACATATATCCATACATATGAACATACATACGCATACACATATACACACATATGCATAAACACTTAAAGATACAAATATGTTTATTCAGTCTACTTTAGAACTTTCTAGTAAAATATGAACACTTTTATAAAAAAAGCTGTTATAAATAAAATGTGTGCTGTATCATTTTGAGTTTCTAAATATCAGTTTTCTTCGTGCGATATATTCTTGAATTTTTAAAAAATCTGATTGTTTGACTGAATACTTAAATATATGTTCTCCGAACAATAAAAGTTGAATCAATGTAACTGTATCAGATATAACTTTAAAATATTTTGTAATGTGTTGTAAACTTTTGCGTGGCATTAATCATGGCAACTGCTCTGACAAATTACTTTCTCTGGTTCCTTGAACACATGAATTTACGCGTGCTACTAGACTGGTATTAAGGTACCACTGGTGACCCGATAAAAAAATCAACAATTACTGTGATTTTTTGTTGTCTTTCAACGATATCACCATCAAGTATATCAGACGGTACGAACGGATCCTAGTCTTTAAATGCCATGCGTGGTTCATGCTTGCAAGATCGTGTCCGTTTTGATTCATGACTGAGTTGGAAGATTTCACGCTATCGACCGCCGTTACTTTCTGTGGTAGACTGATGGCCAACCAGTAGTATAGAACATATTCTCCGTTGTCCTACTCAGCACATTTACAACAAATACACACAAAGAAACTACAGTAAATAAGTTCAGTAAGTATCTATTTTTCATACGTGACTTGAAATTCATACTATGTCTAAATTACAGAAGAATTTTGAATGTTTATGCAAAAGAACATGATCTTGTATCTTGAATTTGATTCATACGATATTTTGTCGTTTTTGTAGATAAGCTAATATCCATACCTATATTTCAAAGAGTTAGTCAAATACCATCTGCAGTGTATCTTAATGAATCGGTACAGACATTTACGCAAACACATATTGTACAATATACACCCCTGAACTCAACTGTTTCTCAATAAAAACATGTTGTTCTTTCTATTTATCTTTAAAAGAAGACAAAGATAAAAATAAATAAATAAACACGAAGTAGTAAAACAAAATCCGCCATTTTCATATAGCTCATCAGGGACGATAACTGCGGAAGTATTTTCTTTATAGCCCGCGATTTGTCTTATTTTCAGCACTTTATGGGACCTTGCCAACTTAACGTTCTATTCTCAAATTCCCAGCAGGTTTCGCAAAAGAAGGTTGCATTACAGCGCGCCTCTAGGAAAAAACATTTAAGCTTATTACCTATCTGTTTTCCCATGCTTTCTTTGAAGTTAGGAGACTCCAGAAATACTGTTAATATTTGGTTGTTTATCACCAGTCTTTTCATTTGCGAAATGGTTCTTTTAGCACAAGGAGTTTGACGCCTTCCTGTTGACTTGTATATTGCAGGTTCGAAAGATTAATTTCTGCATTTATGCAAGAACTAGCAGTATAGCCCGGCGTAGCTCGGCTGTAATGAAAGCTTTAAAACTAATCCTCAGATTCTTTGGACGTTGGCACGAAAGACAAAAAAGCAATAGTTGTTTCTAGTCAAAGCAAAATCGTTGACTGGGAGAAAAATGAATGGATGTAAGTCAAATTTTGATTTCCGATATCGATGTCAAATAGATTTTCCGTCGCAAACTGAATTTTGAAGGCTAAATAGGTCCTCTGAGTAAATGGTATCATGGCTGAGACGAAGAACTACATTTATACCTACTTAGAGCAAAACCCGAAGTAAAACCCAAAATAAAAGGGCTGAAAACCTGATTTTTATCAGACCCGATAGAATATCGGGGTATCGATTTGCAATATCGGAGTCAAATACGTCATCCAAAGTTAAATTAAGCTAAGTAAGTCTATGAAAACTTATCGTACCCATCGGGAGCAAAAATTGAAGAAAATTAGCCATAATGATGGCTGAATATCGGTTTTTGATCAAATTCGATAGAATATCGTGGTATGGATTTCTGATATTGGGGAAAATGAGTCGTTTGAGAAGATATACTAATGTTTGAGACTAAAGATTATAATTTTACCAAATTAGAGCAGATTCTGCAGTAAGAACCACGATGATAGAGCTGAAATCCTGATTTTGATCAGACCTGATCGGATATCGGGGTATAGATCTTCAATATTGTGGAGAAATCGGAAAAACTATGTAATCCATGACCTAACCGGAAGCCTAAAGAATATTTGTGTGAAGGTTGGTGAGAATCGGATAAAAATTGCAGATTTGTATAAAAGACAGACAGACAGACATCTTGCCTTTTATATATATATATAGATAGATACGCGCTACGTCAGCCTAAGAAAAATGGATGCGCAAATTTACCCCATCCAAAACCTGTTCAGCCATCCATTTGATCAAACCCATCAAGTACGTTACACGTTATTTTATCATGCATGTCTCTCTTTACCATTTACCATTTATCTGTTCTGTGAATAGCATTTTCCCCAAGGCTTCCTTCCTCATTATATGTCCCAGAATCCTTAGCGGTCTTTTCCTGATGTTATGTATGCGTTTTCATTTTCATCTTCTTTATAACCTTGTCGTTGCGCACATGTTCGATCCATGATATCCTCAGTATCCTTCTGTATAACCATCTTTAGAATGTTTCAAGTCTTTCCTTTATCTTTGATGAGATTCTCCAGCATTCGCTGCTATGTTGGAACACAGATATCACTTGGCAATCCAGTACCCTCTTCTTTGTTTCCAACGAAATTTTTCTGCTTCTCTATAATCTACTCTGCTTTTGCAACCCATCCTTGGCCAATACACCTTCGGAAATCACTGTCGAACTTTTCGTCCTCTGTTAGAACTCTTCCCAAACATTTAAATTTCTGTTTCTACTTGATTTTAGTATCCCCATTCAAAAGATGGCATTTTGGGTTCCACTTTTTTACTGATGACCATGCATTAAGTTTTCTTGTAGATTATATGTAGTCCTTACTGTCCACTTTCCTTAGCTACCTTCGTATGAGGTTTTCTAGTTTTCTTTTCGTGTCTGCTTTCTGCGCTTTATTATTTAATCTTTAACAACAGCAATTAAGTTGTGGTTCCATGCTCCTCACAAACTCTTAATCAGAGGCCTTGCTACCAGATGCAGTTTATCGTCATGCCCAGGACCTTTTTTATTTTCGACTCACCCATTTCTCCTTCGAGACGATAACCACTGCACTATTTTCACATCATATTACCTATTAATTACCACCCATGGAAAAAATGAATAAATAAATAAAATGAGGCAACCTATGATTTAGCTTTCACTCAAATATTTCCTCCAGATTTAGTAAACTATTTTTTTGATAATCATATCACCCCAAACAAGGCATTTTACTGCCACTGTTTTTGCAAGGGTTTTCATAGGAAGAAAGTTATGGGAAAGACTGACAGGTTATAAGGAGTGTCAGGAAGTGGGTAAGAGAAGAATGAGAATACTGATGAGAGTGGAGTGGATAGAGAAGAGAGCATGAGAGAGAAGATGCGGTTTATTGAAATAGGAGATGACCATTGACTTTACATTTAATTTCTTGGAAATTCTAGCTGTCAGGGAAAGCAAGTAAATGGAAGGGAATTCCACAGGCGGGAAGTGCGAGAAAAGAAGCTGATGAGTAGAATTTGCGTTTACAATTTATTGGTTTCACAGTAAAAGGGTGGGACCTAGTTGCAAATCTTGTGGCTCGAGTAAATTTATATATAGGAAGCACTAAGTTCATCGGAGCAGAAGCCTTGAAAGTATTTGTAGAAGAGACATAAGGAAGCCATATTGCGCCGGTGAGAAAGTGACTGTATCTGAGCTACCGAGTCGGAATCTATTACATTACAGATTCGAAACTGTCCCAAAACATGCGGTTAATTCATTAGAAACTAAATGTTATTAATTCTAAGGACAAAGAAGAGTAACTCAACAAGATTTTAGGGGTTTAAAATTTACTTTTAAACAATATTTTACTGCGCTGTTATGTAAATAACAAAACATTCCCAGATATAGTTTTCGTAATATAATATCAGGAATAATTAAAGAAGGGATCATTGCGTGTAGTTAGAGATAGAATCTTGTACGAAAAAATTATCAAAATATCTGAAACATTAATTATCTCTGTAATTAAGCTGTTTAACAAGGGTTAATTCTAATTGAACTTTGTTGACCTCAAGGGCTGTAGGACATTATAGGGAAATGAAATAATATACCAGAAATTAATATGATAGTCTTAAGAAGCAATTTTCAAGCCACGTGTTATTCTTTATTTAAAAAGTAACAGGTATCAAAACGAGACAGGATATTCTTGTGTACGAGAATATGTAAAGGGGAAGTTTAGATAAGAATAAACAAACTTGTGGTTGGTATGTAGATATACTTGCAATATCCCCATGAAGACCGTAAATTCGAGGGTGAGTTGCTGCTGGTGCGACGAAAAGGAGAGGATTTCAAACTTCAAAAGCTAAAATTTAACTGAAACCTAGACGAAGATGATCATAAAGCAATTAATTAATGGCTTCTTTTCTCCCGGAAAGTGAGATACGAAATTCAAACAAATGTGGGACATTCATTAACAATCACTGTAAAGAATGGAATTATCTGTTCTATCTTCTTGGTGACAACCAAACCACAATAAGACGCGTAAATTATGGCACAAGAGCAGACATTCGGGAGCAAATTCATGAGACAATTGAATTCGCTAACAATAAAATATTTCTGGTCCGATGTGTATGCTGTAATAGTTTAACTAGAAAGGCTGAAAGAATACTTGCCGAAGTTATAGGGTCAGCAAACTGTTAGCCAAAAATGATTAATTAAAATAATAGGATAAATACACAAAGTTTAATGTATTAACCACCCCACGTACTAGAATGTTACTGAATGAGGTTGCTTTATAAACGTAAAAGAAGTTAACAGTCAGTCACTTATGTACCATACGTGATACACGCTTTGGGCGATCATGTCTCGAAAAAGACACGACTGACTGGGCAGAAGATTATCCCGCAGTAGGTTGCCATTAATTTCTGACTTAGACTGGTTAACGACCAAGGCTAACGAAACCAATTTGTCCTGCTATTTACCCCATAAATTTAAGGAAGAAGCAGACTAATATATTTCCCAAGGGTATTTACGCGTAAGTGAATGCAACGAATTCAATGACTGACTGGGCAGAAAATTATCCCGCAGTAGGTTGCCATTACTTTCTACGGTAGACTGGTTGCCAGACAAGGCCATAGAACCTAATCTCTCCTATTATTTAACCCATAACTGGAGGTAAGAGACGGATTAATACCTTTCCCAAGGATATTTGTGCTTAAGTGAATGCAAAGAATTCAACTGGAATTCGAACTCGGCTTCACAATTTGTCATTCTGAGTCGATATCCACTGTACCACAACGCACATAAAATGCAGATTATAAAGATGAGTAGATCTCTTGACCTCAAACATGAAGAAGTTAAGGAATTTAGAAAAGCATTTAAAGCAACGCCTTTTAAGAAAGAGTTGTCTGAATTAAAACTCATTGTTATCAATAAAATACAAAGAGAATGTGTATAGTTTGTTCCTGTGTCCATGGCATGGCAAAGGCGAGTCTTAGCTGTAAATGTCAGAATCGTTAGAACTAATGAATGTAACTCATCAGAGGAATGTAACTAGCGATAGAAGAGCAACTCTTCCGATACTGAGCAAAGTAGAAAGCTGTAAATGTACAAGATGCACTGATAGTCTAACTTCTTATACCGGCATCCTTCTTCCCTGTGACGGGCTATGGCTTTCAAGAATTTTCCTCTCCTTTGTAGCCCTCAATAATTTTTTTCGGAACCGTTAATCGCAGCGGACTTATGTAATGACATTTTTGACCTTTGAACACATTAAAACTGAACTAAGTGCCTAAAACAGATAATATGAGACTGGCACAAGGAATAAACAGTATGAAATGCATAATGCTATGTTAGAAAAGTTGTTCGAATCCGTGTTGTGAGTTTCAGGACTTTATTTTAGTGATTCAGACATCATTTATGGTTTTCATGAGAATCATTCGGGGATTATATTAATTTCACAAAAGGTAGTCGATATCCTCAGTCATGAAAATTACTCCACATTTCACCAATACCATAAAATACTTATTAGGTTCATACAACCATGGACGAAAACGTTATAATTTCTTGTAATTTTAAAAATTGCGCGTTCAAAAATTACCCGTTACGTGAGCGTGCAAAAAAAAAAAATCAGCGTTACGTTAGCGTTCTTTGAAAAAGAAAATAAAAAAATAAAACGGTAAAATCAGTTATTGCAAATCGCCTGAAGACACCGCATGGTAGAAACCTAGGTCGCGTAATATCTCGTTTATAACAGAAGAATATATATATATATATATATATATATATATATATATATATATATTCAATGTATGAACGGATATATATATATAATCTGAAAACGAGTTATTACGCGACCTAGGTTTCTTCCAGGAGTGGTGTCTCACGTAAAGGTGTATTTTTTTTTAACGCTAACGTGTCAGGGAAGTTTTGAATGTGCAATTTTTAAAATTACAAAGAATTATAGCATTTTGAGCCATGGTAGTATGAACCTAAGAGGTATTTTTTGGTATGGTTACGCTTAATCATATTTTTCGTTCTTTTATTCAGTTTGCTTTTGTTTGGGAATATCATGATCTCTAACTTTTCTTCTTGGCACAGTCTACATATTTTGCAACCGCTATAAGGCCACCGTTGTAAGGTCGCGTAATAACTCGTTTACAAATGGAAAATATTTAAAACTTCTACAATATAATTGTATTGAACACTATTTAATACAAATGTGTACTAGTCTAATCTTATTATGCCCAGAAACTATAGTGACGCAAATTAATAAATATATATATATATGATGGTGCACATATGGATATTATTATTATTATTCAGGTGTTAATAAAACAGTGCTCAAATATGAACGGATGTGTATTATATACATATTAAAAAATATACATATTATCCTACGTCTATAGCATGACTCGGAGTTTCATGCGTCATGCAATCATCAGATGCATATTTCAAATTGAGAGTTTATTAGATTATAATTTAAATTCCCTCGATGTTCATGGGAATTAGACCTTATGAATTAATTTACTGCTTATTTTAATAACAATATTAAAAATTTAAATATCCTAAAGTTACATGTACATAAAAATTTAAAAATTGAATCTATAACTCAAAATTAAAATAGAAATATTGAAAATAATTATAATAAAAATAAAAAAATGCAGGGTAAAGATATCAAAGGGGCGTAAGTCATGAAACGTAGAAGTTTAAATATTCATATACTACATGTAGATAAAGAATTAAAATTTTAAAATTTAAAATACAATAAAATAAAATAAAATGAAAATAAAAATTAAGAATAAAAAGTAAAATTTAGAATGAAAACAAAAAATCTGGAAGCTAAAATAAAAGGGGTTTAATTCATTATCGTTAAAAGCAATAATGCAGGGGTAAGAAAGAAATAAAGAAAGAAATAAAGAAAGAAATAAAGAAAGAAAGAAAGAAAGAAAGAAAGGGGTTAAATGTAGCGGAATCTATATCAGTCTGTGTCTAAGATTTTTAGTAAGTAGTTTTTCTATAACAGCATGTGGTTATTAAATCACTTTTTATATTTAGTAAATTAAGAGTATTGATATGGTTTAAGATGACGTTTTTCTAAAAGGCATAGATTATATTTATCCCCTTTTCCTTTATAATATTTGGATTTAGCTACGAGATTCTCAGTAATTATTGGGTTCTTACTGGAGATTTTTAATTTCCAATAATGTATACATAAATCAGTATTTTTGCTGCAAAATTCAAATCTAATAAACTTTCAGTTTGAAATATGCACATGATGATTGCATAACATATGAAACTCCAAGTTGTGCAATAGACAAAGGATAATATGTATAGTTATTAATGCATTGTTCATTCAGTAATGAATTAGAACACTCTCACTACTGGCGTACGAATACATGGTATATCGCACGCTAAGGGCCTGCCTCCTTCTACCTAGCGCTCATAGCCCAGAAGTAGAATCGCCGACTGACGCCAATTCAGTCAGGTTTCAATCCTGGGTAAAAGGCAATCATATGTCTAACCGTATTGATGAGCTGTGATACAGCGAAACAGAACTGTATGCGGATGACTATATATATATATATAATCCTCGTTCAGAAAATAGACTGCCATCGCTTTCTAAAGCATCATTATGTGAAAATCGATACAGTTTTTAATTCAAAGTTGTCCATTTATACTGAGTATCTCTCAAATCTAGGAAGCTATATCATCACCTATACTTTTACTTCTATTATTTATACAAGTACATGATTACCCACCTCAAAATCATAGTCCCAAGCGATGAATGTAGCTTTACACCTCTACAACAACAGTGTCATCAGTGTGCAAATGCTTAACAAATAAAAGTTATTTGAAGGAAGACACCGAAGATTTTCCGCATTCAAGCCTCTCATTCACAGGCGGGATATAGTGGGTCTCTCACAAACCTATCGTGACTTCCCGGGAAAATGCTCGGACGAACTGCATCACCTGGTTCCACTATGACTGACCTTCTAAGACCCGTCTAGGATCCGCCATACCACTTACATCTCTACATGTTCCAGTCTGGTGTCAACCGTTATCGTCCCCTCCTATCCATATAAACTACCCATAACGTTACCTTCTATCTAGAGTGAATCCCGGGAACCTGTATAAAACATACTGTAAGAAATAAAACTAAGTAAGGTCTATGCGGTGGATAACGTAAAGTTAAATCTTAACCATATATCTAGATCCATTTTCTTGTCAGGTTGTATAAGTTGAGGTAGTCATACAATTGATATATTTTTATAAAACAGTTTTCCAAAATCAGTCCGGTTTTTCACAGTATTAGACTGCATTAACTGACATACTATGACCGCTAGCAACACATTTTTAGCATCTAATAACACAGTTTCTAATACATTTCTTTCTGAATACAGAAATTTGAATTTTGAGTATGAGGAAGTCTCGTTGACAATAGATGCATTCAACTCACGTAACTAGTCATTTTATGACCATTATCTTTTTTTTTTTAATCGTATCACCCCAAGCAAGGCATTTCACTGCCACTATAGCGCAGGGGGTTACATAGAGAGATTGGGTATAGGAAATGTCAGAAGGAGGGTGATAAACGACTTAGGATGTACATAGAGGGAGTTGGAGAGAGTGGGTGTGAGTTAGTGTGTTAGAAGGTGTCTATTGACTCTACATTTAAACTCCTGTGGGTTGTAGCCGTCGGGGAAGCAAGCATGCGGTAGGGAATTCCACAGGCGGGAAGTGCGAGAAAAGAAGTTGTTGGAGTAGAAATTGAGGTTACATTTCATCGGTTTCACTGTAAAAGGGTGGAACCTAGTTGCCAATCTAGTATCTCGTGCAAATTCACATCTAGGGGGCACCAGTGATTTAAGTTCGTCAGAGCAGAAGCCATGAAAGTATTTATAGAAGAGGCACAGGGAAGCCACGTCACGCCGGTGAGAGAGTGACTGCAGGCGGTCAGCCAAGTCAGTATCAGTCACATTACAGATCCTTCGCTGTATTTTGTCAAGAACCCTGAGGAGAATAGCATGGACACCCGACCAGATGTGGCAGCATTACTCAATACACGGGTGGATGGTAGATTTATATAAGTGCAGGATAGATTCAGACAGAAAGAATTTCCGGGCCCTGCACAGAGAGCCGACATTCATAGCAGTGGATTTAGCAATGGATTCGACGTAGTCATACCACTTGAGCTCCGCTGAGAGTGTCAGGCCAAGCAGGCGTATTGTTTTACTCTCTGGGAGGCAAGCCTGTTCCATACTAATGGGTTGGAAGAATTGAATTTTACGAGCCATTTCTTACCCCAATCCAATACGAATTGGAAGTCCTTTTCAAGTTCGGCAGCGAGCTTCGACTTGTCATCAACACCAGATTTTTGATCGAGGAGAGAGTAAACTGTGGTATAATCAGCGTACATGCCTACTTGTGATCTTATGGCATCGGGGAGATCATTGATGTAGATTAGAAAGAGTATAGGACCTAGGATGGAGCCTTGAGGGACACCCGCGTTTGTAGGGTAGTTCTGGGAGGCATGTCCGTTTAATACCACATTCAGTGTGCGGTTAGAGAGGAATGACTGGATTAAGTTCAACAAAAGTCCAGTTATGCCATAGCTTAGCAGTTTCCGTAGAAGGCTGGCATGCCATACTCTGTCGAATGCTTTAGAGATATCCAAGGCGACGTTTCGGGCTTCACCATTCTTGTCGAGAGCGTGGTATATATACACGGTGATGGCCGTTAGCATATCAGCAGTAAACATTACTACAAGAAGCGAGTCACAAACACAAGAACAGAATAAAAAGAGAGAATATATATATATATATATATATATATATATATATATAGATAGATAGATAGATAGATAGATAGATAGAACACAAGCAAGGTAGTAAAGCAACTAATACGTAAGGTTTTTTGAAGAATTAAGAACAGAACAATTAAAAATGAGCAGAAAGCGAAAAGAATAGTTAAAAGGATAGCAGAGGGCGTTTGACATTGCATGCAAATCTTTGCAGATTAAAGTTGGCTGGAAAGCATGGAGCCTGAAGTCAGTTCGACAAGCGTGAAGAACGAGAAAAGAAAATGTTAGCATAGTACTAACAGTTAGTTCTCGCTATATCAACTATAAACTGCTGAGATCTCGACGCCAGTCTTGTACCGCTCTTAAATACATAAAGTCTAGGTATCAAAGCGAAGAGCTCATCTCATCAAATAACATGAAAGTATTTATAAAAAAGAAGCATTGAGAGGCAATTTTACGGCTGTCAATACTCACCAAAGCAGGACTAATGATATTGCTGATATTCTTCTTTGGATATATATATATATATATATATATATATATATATATATATATATATATATATCTGAGTGAACACAGAACGAAGAAAGAATTTTTACAACGTCCAAAACATTAATTTAAAACAGTGCTCGATAT
Source organism: Ascarosepion bandense (assembly GCA_037127315.1). NCBI lineage: Eukaryota > Metazoa > Mollusca > Cephalopoda > Sepiida > Sepiidae > Ascarosepion > Ascarosepion bandense. The sequence continues at coordinate 3,720,588 of JBBBDQ010000337.1, forward strand.
ATAATATATAGAGCTGTGAATATATATATATATATATATATATATATATATATATATGTATATGTGTGTGTGTGTGTGTGTGTGTGTGTGTGTGTGTGTGTGTGTGTGTGTGTGTGTGTGTATATTATTTAAACTTTGCTATATTTAATCGTGGCGGGGAGATGTTTAAAAATATAGAAATACTGGTATTAGAATCAAACGACAATTTCACGTATCAATTTAAACGTCAGATCAAATTTTATTTCGTTCATTTTTAATGCGAAAAATGTCATATATGTATGTATGTATGTATGTATGTATGTATGTATAGACAAATGTAAAATTGCAACGTTCAAAACATTAATTTAAAACAGGGCTCAATATCAAAATAGCGCAATAAATATTTATTATTTAACATTTACATTAGAACATGGATATAACTACTATAAAATTGTAAATTTTGAAATTTTGTTACGACATTGAAAAAAAATGTCACATTATTTGGGTTGGGTTCATAAGCGTGATTGTGGTAAATTATCAATTAAGCTTCAAGCCAAATTAATATTCTTGGTACACAAGAGATATGGACACACAACTGAACCAAACAAGAATGACATACTAAATCTTTCCTCTCACCAACTGACTGAGCTTGAATCGTTTGTTTTTGCTCATGGTTTGGACTTTTGCATCCTTCCATCTATGCCGGATAAGGAGAAGATATTTTCTGAGTTTGTGATCTTGTTCACCCAACTGAAAAGACTATCCCCTATTTCTTTGGATCGAAAAGCTCATTTGAATAATTGTACACACATGTTTGCTAGTTCTTCAGTGGCATCAGCTGAATGAAAATGGAGAGGGCTGAACACCAACGTGTGATTCAATCGCTGAAGAACAATCAAGATTTAGTTATCTCAAGAACGGATAAAGGTGCTTGGCTTCTTCTTATGGATCGTTTAGAGTACGTGGCTAAGATATTATCAATTTTGGAAAACACGTCTAATTTCGTAAAGCTTCTTCTTATGAACCGTTTAGAGTCCGAGACTAAGATATTACCAATTTTGGAAAACACGTCTAAATTCTTAAAGCTCGGCTCTGTAGATACATGTGATTGCTACGATCTCAACTGAAACAAAATTTTAGAACCAACTTTTGAGGTGGGTAGAAAGTGGGGTTCTTTCCCGGGAAATTTTGGATGAAATTCGTCTGTCCGGGTTCGACACCGTTTATATGGGCTAACAAAAATACATAAGAAAGGATTACCGTTAAGACCCACCCTTTCAATTATAGAATCAGCCGAACACATTTTCTTAGTGTTAGAACATGTATTGCAACACTTAAGTACATTTTGTATAAAGGTTTCTTTTTTCTTTGTCGATCGTATTAGAAATTGTTCTTCTTCTGGCAAGTTCATTTGTTCCTTTGATGTGTGTTCTTTATTTACTTGTGTTCCTCTATTGGAGACAATCAATATTTGCCGTAATTTACATTATCGCAGTTCCTTGTCTCTCCTTAATATTCCTGAATCTGTATTTGTTGATTTGATGAAATTTGCCATGTCGTCTGTTGAATTTAGTTTTGATAATATCATGTATCGACAGATTGACGGGGTTGCTATGAAGACACATTTGTGTCTTGCACTGGCCAATATTTTTGTGGGTTTTCATGAAGAGAGAATGCGTTGTGGTACACTTCGTCCTCAACTTGATACGTTGAAAATACTCTCAATAGCGAATTCGAGGCTGAAAAGTTTCTCTCTTTCCTTAATGGACTTCATCCAGTTCTGAGGTTTACAGTGGAGAAAGAGTATAATTCTCTACTGACTTTGTTGGAAGTTCTGGTACCAACAACATTTCTTAAATTGGAAAGCTATATTTGCGGTGTTATATACGTGTTTGGATTACTTTTTAACCTTATTAAAACCCTAATTTATAGGACGTTAATGTTCTGTTCGGAGGCTTTTCTGATTAAATTAATTTTGTTGATGAGACCTTATGTGGTGTGATGTATTCCCCGAATAATGTTCATTCCGTTACCCACGACACAATGGCTGTATTCAGAAAAAATCAAACCGATTATATTTAAAAAAAAAAAACTAGCAGTATAGCCCGGCGTTGCTCAGGTGTAATGAAAGCTTTAAAACTAATCCATGGTCCTGACGCTCAGACTCTTTGGATGTTGGCACGGAAGACTAAAAAGCAATAGATGTTTCCAGTTAAGGCGAAACCGTAGACTGAAAGAAAAATATGAATGGATGTAAGTCAAATTTTGATTTCCTGATATCAATATCAAATAAGTGTTTTTCGTCGCAAACTGAATTTTGACGGCTAAATAAGTCCTCTGAGTAAATGGTATCATGGCTGAGACTAAGAATTATATTTATACTTACTTAGATCAAAACCCGAAGCAAAAACCAAAATAACATTGCTGAAAACCTGATTTTGATCAGACCCGGTAGGATATAGTGGTATTGATTTCCAATATCGGAATCAAGCAAGTCATCCAAGGATAAACTAACTTAAGTAAATCCATGAAAACTTATCGTACCCATCGTGAGTAAAATTGGAGAAAAGGGTCCATACTAATGGCTGAATATCGGTTTTTGATCAGATTCAATAGAATACCGGGGGTATTGGTTTCTGATATCGGAGAAAATGAGTCGTATGAGAAGATCTAGTAATGTTTGAGACTAAAGACTATAATTTTACCAAGTTAGAGCTAATTCTGCAGCAGCAAGAATCACGATGAAAGTACTGAAATCCTGATCTTGATCAGACATGATCGGATATCAGGGTATCTATTTCCGATATCGGGGGGAAATCTGAAAAATATGTAGCCCATGACCGGACCGACAGAAAGCGTAAAAAATATTTGTGTGAAGTTTGGTGAGAATCGGATAAAAATTGCGGATTTATATAAAGAACACACACACACACACACACACACACACACACACACACACATAAACATCTTGCCTTATATATATATATATATATATATATATATATATATATATATATATATACAAATGCCTGTGTGTCTTCTATTTTCATTATAACATTGTTAAGATAAAATAAAATATAACATAATTCTCTTAGATAAAATGTTTCAGGGAACGCTAATTCTTGCGCACTGGGTAATTATTTGCATTTGACTTGCGTGCAGGTAAGAGTTAGTCTTTCCAATTTTCAGTTAGAAGATTTTTATTCTTTGATAATGTCAATAATATCTGAATGTTCTTTGATAATATTAATGATGACTCATATTTCAATGATAATATTAATGATTACTTTGATAATGTTAATGAAGGTTAAATGTTCCTATCTAATATTAATGATGATTAATTGATGATTACATCTTTGATAATGTTAGTGGTAGTTGAATTTTGCTAGATAATATTTATAATAGCTGATATTTTTTCAATAATGCTAATGACGAGAGAATGTTCTTTGAAAATGACAATGATGGCCAAATTTTACTTTTTACGATTTTTCTTTGATAATGTTAATTACAGATATTTTTATTTATTATACTAATGAAGGCTGAATGTAATTAAATATTGTTAAATAGTCTTCCATAATGTTAACAATGGCTAATTGCTCTTTGGTAATATTAATGATGGCTGAATTTTCTTGATAATATTAATAATTGAATTTTCTTGGATAATATAAATAATGGCCTTTGTGTTTGATAATATTGATGATGACTAATATTCTTTGATAATGTTAATGATGGCTAAATGTGCACTGTACACTATTATAGCGAGTTCACATCATAAACAGAAGCGTAACATCAGAAACTAAATCAGAAGTTTTACATTGATTCGACAATGAAGTGGAGGCTGTATATCTTGAAACAACTCTTCATCTACAAACAACCAATGAACGAACAATTCACAGTAATGACGAAAAAGAATTTAAAGCTTAGGTTCGCAAGGGAAGGCTTTTAGCTGCTTGAAAATTAAAAAGAAATATCAGCAAGAAATTAAACATGGAATATAATTCAAACAAAGATGTGGATGTCGCAGATCAGTGTCACGTTTTCTGATATGTTTATTTGATGATTTAAGAACAAATAAAGTTGTTGTGACTTAGCATGAACACGTGACATACGGTTCAAAATATATAAAGGATTAATGTCGAGTACCATTGCCACTACCTGTTTTATGTATCACATTCCTTCAGGATGTAAATGAGCATGGTCCTTTACATCTTCCTGTTCCTTCTTCTCCTAAACATATCGCTCCCAGTGGAGCATAGATCAACGTCGACGAAGGGGTAGTTGATGCTTCTGTAACTCGTCTATTTAGTGCTAAAAGTGTTGACCTACACAAACCCCTTTATACCCCGGGCGAGGTCAGTTAAATTTCATACATTCAGTAAATTAAGTTCCATACGTGATACACGCTTGGAAGATCATGTCTCTTTCGAACTATGACTTATGAAATATTTTCCCTGTAGTAAGTTGAAATTTCTTTTTGAAGTGGACTGGTTATCAATCAAATATATAGAACTCAATCTGACCTTCTATTTAACCTATAACTGGAGGTAGAAGAGATGGATTACCTTTCCCAATGGTATTTGTACGTAAGTGAATTCAGAGAATTTGAACTCGGCTCTCTGATTTCTCGTTCCAAGCCGATATTCACAGCACCACAACTCACATCCTCTGTCGTAGCTCTTAATAAATATTGTCTTTTACCGATTTCCCCACAAACCATCCATTTGCTTCTGTTGTTCTTTCTCTTAATCTTTTCTGTGTGTACCAGATTTTCAAAAGCCACATTCTTTACACTTTGCCACAAAAATTTCAAAAGCCTCTTCCTGATTATTTGTCTATATTTCTGAGATGATGCAGTATTTACAGTATTTACATTATTTGGATCATTGCTCTCATCGTTGTTGCCATCTGTACAGTCTTCTCAGGTGCTAGGAATTTCGAAACGAATTCTAATTTACAATCACTGAGGTATATCATCCTCATTCCTTGTGAATTAGTAACGCCACGATTGGAAGTCACGAGTTTCTCCCTCTAACTCTGCAAGTTACTTTAGTTCCTGACTCGACTCTTAGAGTTGTGAGTTCAATACAAGGCGACAGCATTGGTGAACAAGTAACTTGCAGAGTTAGAGGGAGGTAACTCATGACTTCTAATCGAGGCTTTACGCAAAGAATGGAATTCATATAACCCAGTGATTGTAATAAAGGGTTCGGTTCGAAATTCGTAGTAAATGAAGAAGGCCTGATTGTACAACGCCGAAATGTTGTACAAATGGCAAAAAGAATGAGGACAATGGTCCGAATAATATATATACTGTCTCTTCCTGACGGTAAGCATGTTTCCTTTTTGTTCTCTTTTCTCTAAAACCTCGTCGTTGCTCATGTTCTGTCCATGGCATCATCAGCATTTTTCTGTAGTAATACATTAAACATGGATCGAATATATCGGGGATCTCTTCCACGACGAATGAGAACAACCGGTAATGCCCAGATATATTAATGAACTGGAAATATTACAAACCCAAGTAGAAACCGCACTGGCTAAACTAAAGAGAAACAAAGCAGTAGAGGTAGACAGAATTGTAATGTCTCGTATCCCTTCAGAACGTGATCGATCATAGTCCTAAACATCTTCCTGTTCCTTAACGCTAGCCTTAAAGAAGCCTATGCATAGTGTTGTGGGATCTCCCCCTTTTGTATATGATAATGGACTCGACTGAGTGTACATATAATCCTGCCATATAGAGAACAGCAGTGGAAGCCCTGGAATCTCAGTTGTAGTTGCACTTCACAATGGAGACTAATTGTAGAGATCCGTTACAGTTATCGAAGCGTTCCGACAGATACCGAAGTTACCCAGAAACCAGACTAGCGCTGAGCTCCACTCAGCTAAAATAAGTTACCCGGACATACTATTTCACTTCAAGATTTGTATATATTTATTTCTACTAACAGTATTCCTGAATTGACTAACTCGATTTCCAGTTTGTATATTACGTTCAATATAACCTAATTTCTATCTCCATACCGATTTTTGTTGTTCATTATTATGGTGGTTCCTCCTCTGGAATCCATAACACAAACCGTCTGCTACTCGGTGCATGCTAATAAGTAGTAGCACTAACTAATCACGATTATAACGTTTACTGTGAAATTTGTGATATTTTGCAAATAAGGATTTTATTGTAATAATACATTTATACATTTATATCATATATCTTATATTAAAGAATATATTTCGATTAACATCGATTGAATAAAATCGATTTATTGAAACGTTGTCAAAACATTTAAGTGATTATATTTCGTGTAAAGATTTTTTGACCATACTTTTTTTACGTTCCGATTTGTGCAGATGTTTTTGCTTTTAGATTTTTAAACAAAACTAGTGAATTACACAGACGATTCTAAACTCTCTTTTATCTTTCAAAATACGAAAAATAAGTACGAAATTTGAATTTCGTTACTACTGTTAATGTAAATGCAATTCCTGATAATATTCGCGCCGACCGTGTGTTTGCGAATTGCACATCTTATAAATACACGATGTAATGGTGACTTTTTTATGGAGTCTCTCTGGTATTCCAACAAGACAGTGATAAATCACAAGACAAACGGAAAGACACAGCACTGTTTTATTTCGTTTTGCATCTGATTACTGTTATTTATTCGTGAGTATGTTTTCTTCTTTCTATGTGTAATTCGTTTTTATTGAGATTTTGATGGTCGAAAATGTCGACTTGATTTGTTTGTTCCGAAAATTTACACGCTGTCGACGATGTACATATTGTATGGACTTCGAAAAAAAATAACAAAACAAAATACTTTACACAAATGTTCGAAAGTGTACAGAAATGTTTTTAGGGATTCTTCTTATGATAGAGCCAAAAAATATTCCTCTTTTTACCTTGTTCCTAAAATGTAAAGCCTGTTCCCCTCATGAAAATTTAAAGTAAAGTTCAAGATTTTTCGAAAACTAAATGCGAAATATATTCTTTGTGTTTATTATAATAATATTATGTTATTATATCAGGACAATTCTACATTTTGTACTATATACTATTTTCGATTAATTAAACTCATTGATAAATACAATTTATTGCAAGTTATTAGTTAATGCATTTTCTAGTGTTGATTTTTTTTTAAATGTACACTACTGGCTAGAATTATTAGGACACCCCAGTTTTTTTTTTATAAGAAATGATGTATTTCATACTATTTTTAAGATTTATTGCCAAATGAAAATAGAATTGTTTTTTTTTTTATTATTACTTTGCAAAATTTTATGAGGCAAGGAAGCAAATATGAACTCGTCGAAATCACCCTATATTTTCTTCATTCTTTCATTGATGAAACTGCAATATAGGTAATTGTTAAATATTTATAAATTCATTTGATGCACATGTTATTGTGCAATATTAACAAAAGAGCCATTCTATTTTCATTTAGAATTATTCACTTGGCAATAAATAGTAAAAAATATTACGAAATACATAATTATTTTAAAACACTGGTATGGCTTAATAATTATGGCCGGAAGTGTACATCACTTTTCTACTATATAGAAACGGATGTCAATAAAGGTTTCTGAAAAGAAAAAACCAAAGCTACAGAAGCTTGTTCGAAAATAGGAGTAAGAGAAAAGGGAACAGACGATGAATACTGAGAGAGATTTTTTTTTTTTTAATCATATCACCCCGAGCAAGGCGATAACGCCACTGATTCGCAGAGGGCTATGTAAGGGTAAAAAGATTGGAAAAGAGAAAACCGGAAACAGCATCCTAAACAGGAAACAAGGATGAGCCTCTTCACCTGTTCAATAGACGTGGGTGGAGTTTGAACCGGGCGATAGTTTAGTCTATCTACTCAAATTGAAAAAAAAAATAAAGAAAAGAGTGAAATGATTGGGAAAGAGAAAAACCAGAAACCGCATCCTAAACAGGAAACAAGGGATGAGCCTCTTCACCTGTTCAATAGACGTGGGTGGAGTTTGAACCGGGCGATAGTTTAGTCTATCTACTCCAATTGAAAAAAAAATAAAGAAAAGATTGAAATGATTGGAAAAGAGAAAAACAGAAAACCGCATCCTAAATAGGAAAGAAGGGCTACAAATACTTTCATAGCTTCTGCTCAGATGAGCTTAGTTCCCTCATGCTCTCTCTCTGCCTGAATTTAGTCTAGCTACTAGACTAGCGGTTTGGTCCCACCCTTTTACACTGAAACCAATCAAATGTAACTGCAACTTCTACTCTACAGCTTTTTTGCTTGCACTTCCCACCTGTAAAATTCCCTTCCATATAATTGCTTCCCTGACAGCTACAATCTCCAAAAATTTAAATTCAAAGTCAATTGCCATCTCTTATCTTTTTGACTCACATCCTTTCCCTGACAACACTTGTATTATGTTCTTCTTCCTTTCCACTCTACTCTCATGCAACTCTCTTCACGCCAGTGTTCTCATTCTTTTCTTACTCATCCTCTGACAACCCCGTTAGGTGTTCCTCTTTAGAAGAATAAAAGAGAGTCAAAATGAAAGAAGTAGAGTGTCAAAAAATAAAAATAAAAAAGTGTGTGAAAAAAGGAAAATGAAAGAGGCAACGAAGAAAAGGGGTTGAGACAAAAAGAAAAAATTGAGAGACCAAAAAAGGAGACATGAGACGCACAGTATATGAAAGAGAAACAAAAAGATAAAAGAAATACCAAAAAAAAAAAAGAAAAAGAAAAAGAGAGGCAAAATGAAAGGCTTGCAAAAAAGATTGAGAGGAGGAGAGTGAAAGAAAAAGAAAATAAGAACGAAATAAGCTAACCGGTTATCGCTCCTCATACGTCAGAACTCGATCGAAGAAAGTAAAATGTTTGTCTAAAATAGACTGAAAATAAACCAAAGTACATATACACGTGCATGAATTATTTATTGAGAAAGCCATATTTTCTAATGATATCTACGTCATTTTTTCTTTATCCTACGTTTATAGAAGTGATATTAATAAGCTGAACATTTGTTCATTTTCTGACTCGTGACTATTGGGGTGCCGTGTTGGATTGAGTGGTCAAAATCTGATATCTTGTCCATAATATCATTCGAGCCAATCTCAGGCACAAGAGAAATGCACACTGTCATGTATATGACTGTTGCTTGATAAAATTGATTCCTTATCTAATAAAAATAAATATGGGAAGTTATAAAACTCGCTCACAGATTCGAAGATATCAGAATTTCCCAGAGGAAACATTTTCATTACAATTAATTTTTGACTCTCTTTTTCTCTTTGTCATCTTACAGTTCTTTTTTTTTTTTTTTTTTGAAACACTCAGGTTGTTTTTTATTTGTTCTACGACCGATAAATAATCAATACGCATCAGAGATAAGGTATAAGGTCCCGGCGAGAATTGAACTCGCGTTGCCTTATCCTTAAAAAACTGTCAGAGCGGAAATAGTGGCTTATAAATTATTGTTGTTCTTTTTTTTTCTGAAATGTACACTAATTCGGTTGAAGGCATTCGAGAAATAATATAGTCCCTCTTTGCTTTAGCACTTCATCAGGACTGAAATGTTATCATTAATTATTATTCTGCTTGGTCCCAAAACTCAAATAATGAATGTATCAGTTTATCTAAAGGCAGGAATTATATGGTGAATTGGCTGCCTTACTATGGAACAATAGTTAGTAAGCAAGTCTTAAAGATAATAAGGACAGTTAATTTTCTAAGCGCCGCAGAGATGTGTCACAAGGCCGAAAGTGTGGGGGTATCTACAGAGGATCGAACCCATAACTCACTTGTAATAGGTTTTAACAAGCTTGCTAACGACTACACTACACCGAGGTGACCAAAATAATTATGACAGTTGTAGTATCCTTTTCTTTAAGATAAGATAATTGCATTCTTAAATTGTTCAGTGTTATCTGAAAGTTTCCGAATCGTAGTATTATTCCAGGATTTATATAGATTACTCAGTCATCATTAGTACATGTTATCTTAAGTATAAACTCCGTAACTAATGAACTAGAGAGAAATTTACTAATCTGAATATATAAATTATCACGACCAGATAAAAAAAGAATTAAATAAATTAAATGAAAAAATGAAAACTAATATTAAAACAGAATCAGGTGTTTACTAATTAGAATGTAAATAATGTTCCGTAAAATAGATATTTGCCTCCGCAAATTTTTGTTTTTATTTTTATATGTACCAAAATATTTCCCTGTGTCACTTACCGCTTTATTACCGATGGAAGACACCCGATTGTTGTACAAGAAATGTTTGCCCTAATTTAAAGTTTCGGGATTCTCACAATAAAAATTGTCCTCGTGCCATAGCCGTCGTCATTGGGGAGGCAGATGAATATCGAATGCTCCAAGGGCAGGCTGGGTCGTCGGAAAATCCTGAGTCGTTTGACATACAAAATTCTAACTAGTAATAAAATACTTATCCTATCTCAAGTGGAATAATTACATTGAATCAATTGCTAAATCCACAGTTAGGAAGGTTGGGTCACTGTGTCGAGCCAGGGATTTTTTCCGCCTGAATCCATTTTGCACATATAAAAATCAACCATGCGACCGTGCATGGAATACTGTTGTCATATCTGGTCGGCCACCCCTGCTGTTAATCTCAGTGTTCTCGACAGGCTCCAAAGGAGAATCTGTAATGTCATTGGTCTTGACCTGACAGCTCGACTCCAGCCACTTTCTCATGGGCAGGATGTGGCTTTTATTTTGTTTTCTTTTAAAAGACTAAGCTAAACTCAATGAAAGCATGAAAACATTCAAAATCAGTAAATGTTTATGACCATGAAAACTATTTGCAATTTTCAAATAATAAAAATATATGTAATATTTTACGTTTTATTTTAATTTATCACCTATATTTCTCTTTAAAAAATTAGCACTGTCGAAGAAGATTGTGTGTATTTTTAATGTCTAACGTTCAAAAGAAATTGTAACCATTTACTTATTTGCAAAAATTGATTTCGATCAGTCAATGCATAGCTATTTTAAAGGGTGTGACAGACGGATTAACGGATGTCACAAAATTTTATATATAGCTAAATTATAAATTACTACTAAAGGAAAACTTAAATTTATTCTAAAATGAAACTTTGACTTGAATAAAGTACTACGGAAGATTCTTTTCTAATGGCAAATTAATAAAAACATTAAAACTGATTTCTGCAAAATAAAATACGTTAAAATAATGTCGAAACTCAAATGTATAAAGAATTTTATGGTAATATTTTTAGTAATTTTCCTTAAATGTTAGCTTAATTTACTGGACATTTTTTATTGCTATAATTCTTTTATTTTTACTTATTAACAAATTTCCTTAAAAAAATATTTTAATATTAATTATATATTTTTTCATATTATCCTTATCCTTTATGTTGTTTTTTATTTAATTTTACTTACTTTATTTTATTTTATTGTTGTTTCGATTTTTCTATCGCCTTAGTCTTTCTCTTTTCTTGCTCTACTCTTTTCATTTCTTTTTTCCCTTTAATTTTTTCTTCTTTATCTTTTTCTCTTTTCTTTTGACTTTCTGTGGCAATACACTGAAACACTACTGTCTATGAGTCATACACAAACCATTATTTAAAATATGATAACCTCCCAAGCCCACGTAATTCATCTCATCAGATGACTTTTTTTTATTATGTTTTTATTTATTTATATTTTTTAAAACTTTTTATTTAAATTTTTTCTTTTAAATTTCCTTATCTATATATATAACTAAGTAAATTAACCACATTTTACTGCCTGATCATGGTGTTTGAATACTAAAGCACTATAGGTATTGATTTGCAGCAGGCTATAATAATAATCACCATCAGAGGGAAGAGATGGATTAATACCTTACCCAAGGACATTTGCGCGCAAGTGAATGCAACGAATTCAACTGTTATTTGAAATCGTCTCTTCCGATTTGTCGATCCGAGTCGATATCCACTGCACCACTATGCACATCCTTTATATATTGGAACAAAAGTCCTTTCTAAAAATATATATGTTTGTATATAATAAAACTCAGATCAAAATTCATTTAGTAATTCTTCTGTAAGTTTTACATGCAATATTACGTTAAAATCGAGTTGTCAATTAATACATCTGCTCATAATTTTATGCACACCTTTATTATAATGAAATAACTTACTCACGATATCTGTTTACTTATATTAACTCATAGAAAATGCTTTTTAATCATTAAATACGTACATTTGTTAACGAATTAGTTGTGTAATAATATACTTCGAAATAATAATATTTGCTAATAACGCTCTGTTCATCATCAGAACAATATAAAAGCTTGCAAACAGACACGCACATGCATAAACCTTCCACGACCAAGAAAAATAAACAACGACTGCAATAAAGTCATTAAGGGTCAATTCAAAAGGTTTATGAAGCCCACTCCGCCAAGATGTCTGCTTCATTTGCATATGCTTGTCAGTTGTAAAACTTCTTAATGTCCGCCATTTTGTTTCTTCTGATTTTATTTATTTAAATTTGTTATTTTTTTTTTTTTGCTTATTTTCAACCAACTTTAAATTTGTTGCAAGTATCGGCAAGATTTTATGATTTCATAAATATTTCTTTATCTTAATTTTGTTCATTTGGTTTGTTTATTGTTTTACCTGAAAGTGTTTTTAATACTAAAATCAGTAATGCTATTCTTGTTTCTTCCTAGCCTCCTCCCCGTCTTCTTGTTTTGAGCCTTACTCCCTTCTTATCCGGTTTATCTGGTCTTTATCACTGAAGCATCTAGAGACACTAAGTGTGGCTCTTCACTATTCTTACTAATTGGAGTAGATAGACTAAATTATCGCCCGGTTCACACTTCACCCACATCTATTGAACAGGTGAAGAGGCTCATCTTTTGTTTCCTGTTTAGGATGAGGTTTCTGGTTTTCTCTTTTCTAATCTTCTCAATTTTTTTTTCAATTGGAGTAGATAGACTAAACTATCGCCCGGTTTACACTCCACCCACATCTGTTGAACAGTTGAAGAGGCTCAACCCTTGTTCCCTGTTTAGGATGCGGTTTCTGGTTTCCTCTTTTCTAATCTTCTCACTTTTTTCAATTGGAGTAGATAGACTAAACTATCGCCCGGTTCACACTCCACCCACGTCTACTGAACAGGTGAAGAGGCTCATCCCCTGTTCCCTGTTTAGGATGTGGTTTCCGGCCTTCTTTTTCCAATCTCTTCACTCTTACGTAGGCCCATGCACATCAGTGGCGTTATCGCCTTGTTCGGGGTGATATGATTAAAAAAAAAATTCAACTAGTTCGTCTATATTTCTGTGATGAGGTAGTATTTACAGTATTTACAGTTAGAGGGAGGTAACTCATGACTTCCAATTGAGGCTTTACGAAAGAATATACCCCAGTGATTGTAATAAAGGGTTCAGTTTGAAATTCCTAGCACCTGAAGAAGACCGGAGCGTACAACGGCCGAAACGTCGTAAAAATGGCAATAAAGATGAGGACATTTTAACATCAGGAAAAAACAGCAAAAGTTCCTGGGACATTCAACGAAGAAAAGGGGCTTGGAGAATCTGATACTCACACATAGAGGAAAAAGTGACAGGAGAAAGCAATGTGTAGCATACTTGACGGGCTTGAGCAAGTAGATGGCAGAGCAGTGAAGTAAGTGCCACAAGGAATAGGAAGATGTGGAAGGCGATAGTCGTCTACATCCTGAAGGAAAACGGCACACAGAAGAACAACTAAATAGCTTTTAATATTTTTGTTGTCAATTCTTAAGAAAAAACAAAAAAAATGTTTAAATTCATTTTATTAGGTCTTATTACGATTCTAACCATTGCCTTTTAAACAAATAAACATTGCCGAAAAATTACGGCATTTAAAATAATAGCGGTATCAAAGTAAAATCCTTTCTTTTGTCAGTCAGTTTTTTTCGTTTGTTTGTTTTTTTGTTTCATGGTAATTGGTCTAACGAGCTTTTTTTTTTCTGGTACCCTAACCATATGTATTTCAGAGTTTGAATTCCAGTCAAATTCCTTGCATTCACTTACGCACAAATACCCTTGGGAAAGGTATTAATCCGTCTCTTCCTTCTAGTTATGGATTAAAGAACAGGACACATTGGATTCTAAAGCCTTGGTTGGCAACAAATCTACCATAGAAAGCAATGGCAACATACTGCGGGATAATATTCACACAGACAGTCATGTCTCTTTCGAGACATGATCACCCAAGCGTTTATCACGTATGGCACTTAACTGACTGAACCATATGTATTTACTCGTGCGACTAGATTGGCATCAACTTTTTACCGTCGAAATGGTTAAATGTAACCGCCTTTTCCACTCTAACATTTTTTCTTCTTGCACTTGTCGTTTGTGGAACTCATTTCCATTAGATTCCTTCCTTGGCAGCTACAATCTCCAAAAGCTTAAATGCAACTTCAATTGCAATCTTTTATCTACTGGATTCCCATACACTTTTTTTTTAATCATGTCACCCCAAGCAAGGCATTGCACTGCCACTATAGCGTAGGGGGTTACACAGGGCGATAGATGAGTTAGGATGTACATAGGGGTAAGGGGAGAGTTGGAGAGAATAGGAGGGTTAGTGTGTTAGGAGGTGTCTATTGAACTTACATTTAAACTCCTGGAGATTATAGCTGTCGGGGAAGCAAGCATGCGGAAGGGTATTCCACAGGCGGGAAGTGCGAGAAAAGAAGCTGTTGGAGTAGAAATAGCGGTTACATTTCATCTCTTTCACTGTAAAATGGTGGGACCTAGTTGCCAATCTAGTATCTCGTGCAAACTCACACCTAGTGAGCACCAGTGATTTAAGTTCATCAGAGCAGAAGCTATGAAAGTATTTATAGAAGAGGCACAGGGAAGCCACGTCACGCCGGTGAGAGAGTGACTGCAGTCGGTCAGCTAAGTCGGTATCAATCACATTACAGATTCTTCGCTGTATTTTGTCAAGAAGCCCGAGGAGAATAGCAGGGGCACCCGACCAGATGTGGCAACAGTATTCAAAACACGGGCGGATGGTAGACTTGTATAAGTGCAGGATAGATTCAGGCGGAAAGAATTTCCGGGCCCTGCACAGAGAGCCGACTTTGATAGCAGCACTTCTTATGTTTTCTTTGTATTTTTTTTTATTCGCTCACTGTAACCTCCTGTGCATGAGTGGCATTTCCGCCTTGCTTGGGGTGAAATGATTATGAAAAAATAATCTATGGAAATATTTTCAGGTTACGAGACATCCTTCTTACAAACAAAAATCTTTTTTGTCGGTGGTCACATAAGGGACGGTGGGTTTGTGGTTTATGTTTGCGTTTTGATATATAATATCGGGTACATACATACCCGTATATACAGGGTGATTGAAATGTAAGCCCATATTTTATGTATGATGAATTTTCTCCTCTTGTAAAATATATAGACGGGGTATTCCATCATACATAAAATATAAAGTTATTTTCAATCACTCTCTCTCTCTCGATATATATATATATATAGTAGAATATTTAGTATTTTTGTCAAGTAAATTCCAGTAGAGACAAACTGAAAAGTATTCAATGTTAAATTTTTTATTAAATTTAACAGAGTAATATAATCTTGAATAAATTTTTGTATATTCTACAAAATCATGGGTAATATATATTTCGCAGCTAAGCAGCCGCTCCTCAGGCCCCAAAGAATACAATAGTTAATGTTTTCTATTTTCATTAGCTGTTCTATGGTTTTGGGTCTGAGGAGCGGCTGCTTAGCTGCGAAATATGTATTACCCATGGATATGTAAAATATCCAACATTTTTTTAACAGTATATATATATATATATATATATATATATGTAAAATTCAGCAAAAGAAAAAGTTGACTGTCATAGTTTTATTAAATTGCGATCACTAATTCTAATTACCATTGTTTTTTCGACTGATGACATTATTTAAATGGCTGCAGCATCTCCGATTCCAAAATGATCGCATCGCAGAAATCTGACTACATTAACAGCTCTTAGACAAGAATTTGAAAATTCTTGTACGGCAGTCCCACTGGACATTTGGCCAACTTTGCCAGTTAAGTGCCATACGCGATACACGCTTTGGGCGATCATGTCTCGAAAGAGACATGACTGACTGGGCAGATTATTATCCCGCAGTAGGTTGCCATTGCTTTCTGCGTTAGACTGGTTTCCAGACAAGGCTATAAAACCCAATCTGTCCTATTATTTAACCCATAATTGGAGAGAAGAGATGGATTAATACATTTCCCAAGGTATTTGTGCGTAGCATGTTTGAAAGCTAAAGGCCGTCATTTTGAAGATATCTTGTGATTGTACTCTCTAAAGGTAACTTGTATTCATCACATGATGTCTGAATAAATTTCGTATTGCAATAGCTACACAAATTTTTCTTTTGACTACACCCTTGTTGTTAACAGATGCGAAGAATTTGCTGATGACGGTAAAGAAAGCTTTTGGGCGATAATGCGACAGAGATGGACATTCACCAACCTTTATTAAAGCATCTGACGAGTTCCAAAGAATTGTAAACATTTATTGTTCAGGTAGCGGTTAACAACTTTCCCAGGACTGGAGATAATTTTCGGTTAAAGTTCTTCATTACTACAACGAGGTTTATATTCGTACCAGTAGTTTCCAAGTTGCAATGACCACACCTCGGAAAATCCTCTTTGGCTATGATATCACCTCTGTGTTATATACGGACCAGTAACTTTCGCATAATCAAGGCTTTAAATGAGTCTGGAAATTTCCCCACCCGCCCTCATGAGGTCATAAATTTTGTACTCCATGAGAGAAAGGATTTTATGTAGAGGATAGTCTTAATCGTTTAGTGTAAATTTTGAGGCAAAGTTCATTGCAAAGAGCTTAAATTTATACGATTTGTTGTTTTTTTTTGGTTTTTTTTTTACGAATTATTAACCTTTTGCAGATCATTTAAAGCCAGAAGATACTTTACGCATTGTAAAAATGTTTGTAAAAATAATGTTTTACTGAAAAAAGTAATACTATTTAACCCATATCTGGGGAAGGAGAGTTGAATTCATACCTTTTTCAAGATGATTTGCATGTAAGTGAATATAATGAACTTAAGTGGAACTAGAACACCGTCTCTTCAATTAAACCAACAGCCATATTTACCCGCCCTCCCCACCAAAGATGGATGTGGCACAAGGTCTTTTAACGTAGAGAGCGCCATATGAATATTTATGTATATAGGTTAATGACAAAAATGTTTTCTGCCCAGTCCTAACGAATACTGTCACGCTGGCATCGGTATGTCACTGAACCAAACACTTCAGTGCATTGAGAAAGGTGCTTCTGCAGAGTTTGAAACTCGGGATTAGCAACTTCTTCCCTCTAAAACGAGGAAAAACATAGTTTTAATTCCAGCCCAGGGGGAACTAACCGCACCTCCGTAGACCCTCATTACACCATCTGTATATTCAAGCTTACAGTACCATGAGTACCAAGTGGTCACCCATCGAGTTACTGACCAGTCTCGGTGTTAATTAACTTCGTTGTTCAGACGAGAACCGATGCTTTACTGTGACTTTGGTGTAAGCTAGACGGTAAACTACAGAGTCATTAGTCATAGTAAGCACAGATAATTTGCTTGCGTTAAAGAACTTGTTAGTGGTGTTCTAGAACTAATGAGAACCAAGCCTTTCGTTATCAATTTTATCTTGTCATTGCAGGTAATTGCATTAGCAAGAACTATTTTTTCATGGTTGATGGCTGTTTTGAATGTGACATAATCCTTACTACACAGCTATTGATAATAAAAACGGATGAAGTAATTACGGGTGGCGATGTAGCTGTCGTGATACAATTCTCGATACAACGAAGGATCGAGTAAGAAATTTCTTTTTTTTTTAGAGAATTTGAGACAGGAACGACGTTATTGTAAAAAGAGAAGACCCCCAGTCAGTATCGAATAACTGGCCGTTTCAATTATTTTGACGTAGGTCTTGACACAGAATAGAGAGTGTTCTCTGTGTTGCAAAAATGATGACTCAACAAAGGAACACTGGAATTCAGGATATCTGTTGTATTGTGAACATTAGTATTTTTGTCCATCTGGTTCAGCTACTTAACAAGGTAAAAGTCATTATAGCCTCGAGCGTCACCACCGATTTTGCTTGCCTCTCAATGAATCTTTAATTAAAAATAGGCATCCGATTAAACCAACAGGATATTAATAAATCTAACCCTGACACGTGTAGAGATCATAACGGTACCCTCAAAAAACATCAAAGTTGACATGACTGCTCAGTTAAGAGATGAGTGATAAAATTTTCTGCATAATAATTTAATCATAGAGTCACCGACTGACACCAGTTCGGTCGGGTTTCGAGCCCGGGTTAAGGAGCGATCGGAGTCTAACCGTACTGATAAGCTGTGATACAGCGAAACAGATCTGTCTGCGGATGACATATATATATATATATATAGGATTAATAGAGTTATATATATACAGTCTTTGAGATTTTACTCTCCTGATTGACTCAGTTGATTAAAAAACTTAATTGGGGAATTAAATTTTATTACTTTATTCGCCCGCGGTCGATTAAAAATCTCGAAATGAAACGTGTCACTTCAAAAAGGTAAAAGGAAATCTGATTCCTTTTACAACCCAAAAGTATGCCATTGAAGATTCACAAGTTACTTAGAATTAACTACAACGACATTATTAAAATTTGTCGTGCTTTTATTGTCCCGGTCAGTGTAAACTTTCGTTTAATTAACGCTTCCAGAGTGGAACCAAAATGTCTCTTTCGCCCAGATTAAAGACGCTCACAGATTTTTAGAAACTAATTTAGAAAAATGTTATCCTTGATTCAACATCTATACTTCTACAAAAAAAAAAAACGAACATTTGAAAGAAAGAAAAAAAATACGCATGTTTCTTTCAACACTCACTTTTTATTATCATAGAGATGGAGGTTGTAGTCAAACGGAAAAAAGAAACTACGAATTTAGGTAACTCCACTCAACTGCCAAAACAAAAAAAAAAACCAAAACAGCATATCATCATGTTAAATGGGCTCAAACTTATTAAAAACAAAGTTTTATCATCAAAATGGTTACGCTTTTATTAAGAGGAAAGATCAATCTTAGTTATTTTATTTTAAAAAAATTTAAATCCTTTCTAACAGGTTCGAGATTTTAATTAAAATTTCATTTTTTTGTTTTCCGTCAGCGATTCACGCTATTTCTACGTAAGGCGACTATTAAGAAAATGGAGTCGGTCGAGTAAAATGATTTTGGGTCAAGTAAATTTTCTCACGCCCTCGACAACCGATCGAGTGATTTCTTTTTCAAATCTCAAAGGATATATATATATATATATATATATATATATATATATATATATATATATATTTTTTTTTTTAATCATATCACCCCAAGCAAGGCGGGAACGCCACTGATGTGCAGGGGGCTACGTAAGGGTAAAAAGAATGGAAAAGAGAAAGCCGGAAACCACATCCTAAACAGGAAACAAGGGATGAGCCTCTTCACCCGTTCAATAGATGTGGGTGGAGTGTGAACCGGGCGATAGTTTAGTCTATCTACTCCAATTGAAAAAAAAAATAAATAAAAATATCAATAAAAAATAAAAAAGGACAAGAGTGAAAAGATTGGAAAAGAGAAAACCGGAAACCGCATCCTAAACAGGAAACAAGGGATGAGCCTCTTCACCTGTTCAATAGATGCGGGTGGAGTGTGAGCCGGGCGATAGTTTAGTCTATCTACTCCAATTAAATATATTTATATATATATAATGAATTAATTGTACATTGCGACAAGGAAAAGTCGCTTAAAGAAAATAATATTATCTCAAAATAAAGTAAATTGGTGCATAAAATTTCCATAATTTTTTTTTTTTTGTAATAAATAATGAGATATTAGAAAGATGGGATAAGGATAGCAAGAAGTAAATCAGGAAAAAAATAAAAATGTTATTTATAAATCAACGGTTTTGAAAATATTAGATGTAGAAAAGCACTGATGAGAAGAATAAAGTTCTTCTCTTCCTTAACCCTTCTCCTGTTCTCTGTTAGAGAAGACCAAAATGATAAAAAAGCCAAAAGGACAGTCTTGGTACTAAATAGGCATATCAAATCAAAGACAATAATACTAAGCGAGAAGCAATGAGAATAAAAGGAAAAGGGGAAAAGTTAAAAATAGGTTAAAAGCAGTTTGACATCTTGACCGTTAAGGAGGGAAAAGAAGAAAAGAGGAAAGGGAGGGAAAGGAAAAACAGGAGGAAAAAACGAGAAAAAGTTAGTATGTATTTTTGGAGCCAAATTCTAAAATTAATCTTCTCTCTGATTAGTTAAAAAAACACAAGTAAATTTTATATCTTCCTACATACATAAAAAGAAAACCGAAGGTGATTTGTATTTAAATGTAAATCATTTGCACAACCATCAACATCCAACATTACCTAATGAAGAGAATATATCACGAAACATAGAAATTTCCGTGTCGAAATGTACAATTAATTCATAATTATATGATTATTTAGCTGTATAATATTTATTATATTGAGCACTAATAAAATAAATGCCGGAGTACTCAAAAACCTTGAGTCCTATTCACCTGGATTTATATATATATATATATATATATATATATATATATATATATATATATATATATAGTTCATTAAATACGGCAGTCAAGAAAAATTTAATTATTTTTTATATTAATTTTTCCAGCTTCCTTACATTTCCAGTTTTGCATGAGTTAAGGAGTATAAAAATTTGGCATGAGTTAAGGAATATAAAAATCGTCCATAGTTTCTATTGTACCAAGCCCTTTCGGCCACTTCTATTACGATTTTAAAGAAGTTATTTTCTTGTCTCAGGTTTTGTTGTGTTTTTCTCAAGTTGTCAAATCAAGTCAATTGCGTAGTAATTTATTTTTGTGTTTTTTTGTGTTTTTTTTAAAGCGTTCATACTAATTTTTTACGTGCTGCGCGCGACTAGAATTCGCGTGAGCGTCTTTCTATAAAGAAGAAAACTCCATCTTCATTTATTATATCGTTAATGTAAGGTTAACTGTAGTAGAAACATGGTTTTCATATTGTTATTTATATATAATTCTGATGTTTTTGATCAGAATTTTCCGTAAGGGTTCTGGTAAATTAACACATATAAAACGAAAACAAATGTTAAAACGCTGGAAAAACTTAATAGAAATTTAATTAAAACTTTTCTTGTCGGCTATATTTAATGGAAGATGTCTGAAATAAATTTTGCCGCCCAAACACACACACACACACACACACACACACACACACACACACACACATATATATATATATATATATATATATATATATATATATATATATGTCATATGAAAACATTGCAAAATGTTCACCTTAGAA
Organism: Ascarosepion bandense; assembly: GCA_037127315.1. Taxonomy (NCBI): domain Eukaryota; kingdom Metazoa; phylum Mollusca; class Cephalopoda; order Sepiida; family Sepiidae; genus Ascarosepion; species Ascarosepion bandense. The sequence goes on from JBBBDQ010000337.1 coordinate 3,741,965, forward strand.
TATGGTTTTAAAAAGTAATAAAAAAACTTTGTTTATTATCATGCATATAGCCAATATTTTGCTTCAGAAAAATAATAATTTAATAGATATTAAAATAAGTTAAATGATATTTAAAATTTCTTTTATAATAATTAAATAAATATTAGAAAAATTGTATGAGGATATTAGGAAGTAGATTAGAATACGAAATAAAAATGTTATTTATAAATGAAAAGGAAAACATTAGAATTAAATACATACTGAATTGAAATAAAATAGTAAATTTGCTCAAACGCCCCCTTAAGTTAGCCCAAAAATATAAAATGTTTTCTTTCTTTTTCATCTCTTTCCATCTTTCTATAAGGTCAAGGTATGAAAAGCGGAAATGACATTTTTGCTACAAGAATGTCTACATCAAAGGTAACAGGATCTAGAAAGGGGTAATAAAATAAAAAATTAAAATTAAATTAGGTCAAAATTAGGTTGACATTTTGACTGTTAAGGATGAAGGAAGAAAGCATGTATACCCTAAAAATAGAAACTACTTGTTTTTTGTATTTAAATGAAAATTTGTTTTCAGAACTAACATCTAACATTGCCTGATGACGAGATAAAAATCTCGAAACAGAAATTTTGGAGTCGGAATGTATTTTTAATTTTAAATTGTATAACAAATTTGTTTATTTCCGCAACTCTAAATATTCCAAGTAATTAGATAATTCACGCTTCCACGTGATCACAATTTTACGCATGCACGTAATCACATTATCACTTTCCTTGAATTCTGAAAAAAAAAATTCTTAACGTTTATTTCTTCAAAATGTAGCAAAATGTTTCCGCTGCAAGGCAATTGTTGATGATAAAACGATTGTAAAACTAAAAATTTGAACCTGATGATGGACGATGACGTCGAAAGTACTCGGTTAACATATGGACAATATTTTTATGATTATAATTTTTAAAATAAAAACATTTATTACAAAATATGAGAAAATACAAAAGACAATCTGCAAGTTTAAATTGTCTTTAACGTTTAATACAACATGTTTATATAAATATATATATATATATATATATATATATATATATATATATATATACTGGACGTCGGAGCAAATATATAGGCATCAAATGTAACGATTACTATTATCATAAAATATGAATGATAAATAATAGTCGTAAATAAATAATAAACATAAGATATATAAATGGGTGTGTGAAATATGAAATAATCACCAAATATTTATAAAACCATTTTAGAAATTATTTTTAGTGTTAAAATTAGTTAAATGTTAAGCAATAGAAAAAAATAATAAAAATAGTCCAAAAGCTATAAACATTAGTTCTCCAAATGCCTCTTCTAGAAATTCAATAATATGTCCTCGTCCTTAAATTACATTAAGTAGATGTCGAATTGTCGAATTTTGATTTACACAAAGCTAATTAGTAAAATTTCAGTAGCGTTATTCAGCTTCACCTAATGACGGTAGCTGATGCAGGCAGAAAGAAAGATCTATATATAAACTACAAGAAAAGTGAATGCATGATCATCGATAAAAAAGAAGAGCTCAAAACAGCAACTCCAGGCCGGAGATACTAAAATCAAATATGTGTAGAAATTTAAATACCTGAAAAGTTTTCTAACAGAGGACGGTAAGTTTGGTACTGAGATGTTAGCATGGCCAAAACTGCATTCCAGAAGCTGAATAAAGTATTAAGAGACAGGAAAATTTCGCTGGAAACAAAGAAGATGGTGCTGCATTGTGAGGAGATGTATATTCGTCAATATGGCAGCGAATAGAGAAAATTCTCTTTAAAGATGAAGAGACGTGAAGCAACCGAAATGTAGTTCTACAGAAGGATTCTGAGGATCTCATGGATCGATGACGAGGTTCTGGAAAAAAGGGAAACGAAAAAGAAACTAATAGTTAACACCAGGAAAAGACAACTGAAATTGCAGGGAAATGTAATGAGGAAGTAATGCTTGGAAAATCTGATACTCGCAGGTCAGATATAAGGAAGGGAAGACAGAAGAAAGCAACACGTAACATATTTGATACAATTGAGCGAATGATTAGCAGAACGGTGTTTAAGCGGGGGAAACAAGAGAAAACGTGTTAAGCGCTTCTAGGGATAAGAAAAAAAGCCACGATCGCCTACGTCCTAAAGGGACATGCAAGAAGAAGAAGATATTCAGCTTGTTAGACACGGCATAGTGGCCTGGTCGTTTAACTTCATTTTCTCGTGTATCTTGTCATCTGGTCCCAGCGATAGAACTCTTTAATAAAGCAGGAATGCATAATAAATGATTTGTTTGAAAAATTTGTAGATTGTTTCTTGTTTTATTAGATGTTCCTCCGTTTCCACCCTTTTTGCTTTGTTACTGACCTATTACCGATAAATATAGCCTAAAAAAAACAGTTCTCGGTCCACAGCCTGAAGTTTGTTTTATTTTTTTTAACTTCTTTTACTTTGCAAAGACAGATAACACCAAAACGCCCCATGCCGATCATAAAACACACGAAGCCATTCTACGGCTCGCTGAACTTATGCTTATTTACTCATTTCCGGTCGCAAAATATCAAGATTTCATTTTTAACTTTTTCTCGGAGTTTTTATTTCGTTGACGTTATGTTTTTCTTTATATTTTTTTGATTTCCACATGATTTTATCACACACACACACACACACACACACACACACACACACACACACACACACACATATATATATATATATATATATATATAGGACCCCCAAAGATTCTCTAAAAATGAGCATGCATGATGAGAAAATATCCCAAAGTTAATAAAAACATTTTATCGTCAAAATCTTTGTTGTTATTAAGAGGAAAGACCAAATGATTCTTTTTATTAAATTATTTTTTAATGTAAGTACCTCCAAAAGTTTACTAAAAAAGAAATGAAAAATTGCCCTATACTTGATTAAAACAATGTTATCGTTAAAATCTTTATGCTATTGAAACTGAAAGATCTCAATGTATATTTATTATTTATTTATTTTCTTAAAATTCTAGGACGTTCAAAATTTTATTTAAAATCTTGTTTTTCTTGCGTCAAATTAGTATGAAAAATTGGGTCATGTTATATGGAAAATATAGCATCATGTTATATGGGAAATATAGCGACATGTTATATGGGAAATATAGCGTCATGTTTTATGGGAAATATAGCTTCATGTTATATGGGAAATATAGCGTCATGTTTTGCTAAAAATAAATTTTGGGGGGAAATTCTTGAAAAAGTCAAATACATATCAAATTTTAATTACATTTTCCGGTCTTACTGATAAATGTAGTAAATTATTTTTGAAATAATTTTAGAAAATATTGGTACAAATATTACTTTTTTGCATTTGCTACCCGCACTTAATTTCATGAAATTTTGAGAAATTTCAGTCTCTTCGTATTTATATCAATTAAAAGCAGTCTTCTTGGAGAATTTAAATCATACTTTTATTTTTTGTCAAACAGAAACACCATTTAATGAAAATCTGTTTTGTATCGTAAAATAAAAAAAATCTATGATATTATTTCATTAAAAAACGTGCTTTTATAAATAAGATATATTAATGACACTATTGGCTTCAGAAGAAAAACACTTTTCGATGTATAATTAATTCTTACAAGATTGTTTTCATTTTTTAAAAACATTTATTTAGAAAAAATTACTGCGTTTAAAAATTTTTTAAATGCTGTATTAATTTCAGCATTTTAGATATCATTATGAAGTAAAAACTATATTTGCTAATCATAAATGGACAAGTTTAATACAAATCATCAAACACGAATATTTAAAAGGATTTTTAATTATTTTTTGTATGTGTATAAACGAAACCATTTTTAAGTATGTGCGACCAAAGATGGCATTATCCGAAAATAATAGTGAAGACAAGTAAATTTAAAGCCAACATTTATAAAATTGAATAAAACTTTACATTACCAAGAATACTTTCCTATTTTTTAAAGATTACTGAGTACTTTAAAATTATATAAAATGTTACTCACACTATTTACTTAAGTTATGTATTACACATAAAGTTTCCATAGAACAACATTAATCCTGTCATCAGTCCATCAAAACGACAGAATAGCTACTGTCAGGTTAAAAACAGAGCTAGCGTCGGACTAAAAAATGCATTTGTGCGATACTTAAAATTAAAGTATATCATTTTTTTCAAATAAGATTAATTATACTTTAAATTAGCTAATATTCCTTGAATAATATTTCAGAAAAGTATATTTTTGGAATATTTTTTTTATTAAAGAGAATTACATTGTAATGAAAGAAGACTAGCAAGGGTGCAAATCAATTTTAACAAAACATAAAAACTCCTTTGAGCCAATTTAAATTAGTTTTAAAAAGTAGCAAATTATTTTGTTTTTTAAAATTACTAAATTTAATCTATTAGGTAAAAATAAAAATAAAAATAAAATTTTCAACAAAGTGTTTTCATAGGTAAAATTCATTTTAAATATTAGGTATCGTTTTTTTCCTGCTTTTTTTGTAATCTATTTTAATCTTTTGTAGCACTTTAATTTTGTTTAATCAATTGGTAACTATAAATTAGTATAGAACATTTAATGCTTCTTTCTATGGTGAAAAACTTGCATTGAAAAATTTTGCAAATGTCATATAATTGTCAGATTTTAAGATAAAAATTTAAGGTATTCACCAATGAAAGAAACAATTTTATAAAAGTTTCTTTTCTTAGAAAAATTTTGATATTCTTTTAAAATGTTATTCTTTAAAATAGGTTATCTCACACTTATTTAAGTTTAGGAAATATTTAGAAATTTAATTTTGTAATGCTTAATGTTCATATCAATTATAAGCAGAAGTCATTGGAGAAGACAATCACTTACTAAAAATCTGGCCTGAATCGGAAAATAAAAGATGCGAATCATTATTTAATTAGAAAGTGTTGTGGACCCAGAATAGGTCCGGAAGAAAAACACGAACTCGGGTATTAGTGAAAAATATATTTAACGAAAGAACAAATACAAGAAGTGTTACACGTCAGTCTGCCCGCCAAGTATTAGACCGTGTGACTCAACCCAACTCAAACTCAACCCCGAGAGGCATACTCTCCCGTTATTCATAATAATAGGAAGAGTTCATCGTAGTCAAAAAAGGGTACATCCCATAACAGCATGGTTTATAATTGCTTTTATGAATAAGATATATTATGGACACTTGTGTCTTAAGAAAAAAATAGATTGATGAACAATAAATTCTTAGAAGAAATGTTTTCAATTTTTTATTCTAATTAGAATAATTTGTAAATTTTAAAACTTTAAAATTCTGTATTAATTTTTAGCTGTCAAGTGATATTGTTGAAATATTTTCTCCTGTTATTCCTTTTGTGCAGGACCTTTCGTTTTTATAAAGGAGAGTTACATTTATTTTATTGAAATGTCCAGACGACGTTTCGACCATATTTTCATGAACATATTGCAGCTGCTTGACGTATAAATGTGCATTTAACTTTTCATTCTGCTTTTAAAGCTTTAAGCGACGATAGTACCAGACGCGCA